>CM077222.1:32637029-32774529 GCA_039654775.1 Spinibarbus caldwelli | reverse complement strand
TTGTTGCAAAGGGTCTGAATACTTATGTAAATGTGATATTTCAGTTTTTTCTTTTTAATAAATTTACAGACATTTCTAAAATTCTGTTTTCACTTCATCATTATGAGGTACAGAGTGTAGATTAATGAGAAAAAAAATGAATTTAAACAATTGTAGTATCAGGCTGCAACATAACAAAATTGAAAAAAGTGAAGGGGGTCTGAATACTTTCCGTACCCACTGTATATATACATACATACATATATATATATATACATACATACATACATATATATATATACATACATATATATATATATATATATATATATATATATATATATATATATATACATACACATGCTACCATAGTATACACTGCTGTTCAAAAGTTTGGGGTCAGTAAGGTATTTGTTTCAAAGAAAGCAGTAATTTTATTCAGCAAGGCTGTTAAATTAATCAAGTGACCTTAAAGTAATTTATAATATTACAAAATATTTGCATTTCAAATAAATGCAGTTCTTTTGATTATTTTTTTTTTTTTGATTCAACAAAGAGTCCTGAAAAAAGACATGGTTTCCACAAAAATATTAAGCAACTGTTTTCAACGTTGATAATAAAACAGGTCTCCTTAGCAGCAAATCATCAAATTAGAAGGATTTCCGAAGGATCATTGGACACTGAAGAATGGAGCAATGGCAGCTGAAAATTCCGTTTTGCCGTCACAAAAATTACATTTTTAAATATTTACATTTAAATTGTCATTTAGCAGACACTAATCCAGTGCAACTTGCAAATGAGGACAATGGAAGCACTCAAAATCAACAAAAGAGCAATATGCAAGTGCTATGACAAGTCTCGGTTAGCCTAACGCAATACACGTAGCAAGTTTATTTTTTAAATTATATAATAAATAAAAAGAAAACAGATAGAATAGAAAAAGAATAGAGCAAGCTAGTGTTAGAGGCCCTTTTTTTGCTTTTTGTTCATTGTATAATAAATAAAAGAAAACAAATAGAATACAAAAAGAACAGAGAAGCTAGTGTTAGTTTTTTTTTTTTTATAAAGAAAACAAGCAGTTAGTAAACAAGTAGAGTGCAAGTCTAAAAGGGGCAAGTTTTTTTTAAAGAACAGAATTAGAATAGAGAGTGCTAGAGTTAAAGGGTCAAATAAAGATGGAAGAGATGTGTTTTAGCTGATTCTTGAAGATGGCTAAGGACTAAACATTAACGTTTGGTCTTACTGACTCTAAACTGACAATGACAATACTTGTGTTTACAGACCAACGGGGACATTAACATGAGTCTGTTGCGCTGCTGATTGTTGATGCCATATGTTGCAGGTGTCACCTGGTGTGTTTGAATATGTACCGAGTTCAGTGGATGAAGAGGTGAAAGTGGGTGTGATCAGAGACACGCTGCGGCTCATGGACCCCGCTCAGAGGAAACAACACGTAACGTGAGTCATAATCTTTAAAGCTTATGGGACAGTTGATGGTGCAATTTGTGTGCATGTGCGCATGCCCACCGGTGCGTGTTGTCATCCTCGCCTCAGCTTTGTGGAGCTGAAATAATGGTCTGCTGAGCTGCAGTCATAAGCCTTTCAGATGGAAAAATTAAATTCAGGAAATCCTGTGATGGAATTTCACAGTTGTGTGGCCAGTCTTCCTCTATCTCTCTCAGTCAGGGATAGCCGGATAGTCTCATGCCCCATGAGCAAGTTTGTGTGTCAGCTTTTATTGTAGCTCATTGTACACAGACACACTTCAGTATCTAGGCCTGGGGGAAATAAAAGTCAGACAGCCTTTGTTTTTAAGGAAAGTGTAGAGTCAGCTCAGAGTTTAATTGAGACGTGCATGTGCGCTCAGCTGGAAAGACTCCGTGTGCACATTTTTCTTTAATATCTGCTAATTTAGCCTTTAGATGTGCATTTTTATGATGTACCACAGTTGTCTGGTTTGTGGTGTTTGAGAAGTGAAAAAGCCGAATCATGCTTTTGTGTTGTTTTCAGTTCTTGATGATGATTTCAGAAATCTAATATACTGATTTGGTGCTCACTTAACATTTCTTATTATCAATGTTGAAAACAGTTGCTGCCTAATATTTTTGTGGAAACCAAGATACATTTTTAAAGTATTCCTTGATGAATACAAAGTTCAGAAGAACAATTGTTTGAAATAGAAATATTTTGTAGCAAACCTAACTTTTTTTGTCTTAAATATTCAACCCTTTTTTTAAGCAAAACATGCCACGGGTATGAAACCATAAATAAATAAAAAAACATACTCGCCAAAACTTTTTCTCTAGACTGCCAGTTCCTACAAGGAGAATGTTAGTGTGTCATAAATAAATTTACATAAACAAATAAACAGTCTCCTCTGTAGAACTATCTCTTATAGTTGAGCAAACATAAGCTCATATTGGCACAAAAGATTGAATGAATAAAATAAATTAAGGACACTCTGAGAGATAGTTCTACATACTCAGTCACGATCTCTTTCATCTCGTGTCCTCCTTTCAGTCAACCTGAAAAAACAAACCTTCAGTGACTGCGGCGACTGTGTGAATTAACACACCGCTCACAATCTCTTCTGATTTAAGCCCTTTGATGCTTTTTGAAGCTATTCTGTCTTGAGTAGTACAAAGTAGTACAAAGTCACTAAGGCTTTATGAAGCCAGAACGTCTTCACTAGTGTTGTAAAATGACAGTCTATTCCTCGCAGGGCTCTCCACGTGCTGTTCCTCTAGTGTTGTCGATCACGTGTCTTGTTGGACCAGTTCATCTTACATGTTTCCAGAGGCTTCTGTAGGAAATTATCCGAGATGACCCTGAGGCAATTTGATGTTGATGTTATGAATGTTAGACATACAGTGTGTTGTTAGATTATGTTAATAGTGGGCTGCACCCTTGATAACTTTTAGCTGTTTATAGAGCCTCTGGTGTGATATCATAAGTTATATTCCAGGTTCAGTACAAGTTAAGCTCAGTTCCCCCCAGTCATCTTTTCTGGGAGTATGTAAGTTAGGTGAGCGGATACAAAATTCTGCACAAAATTCTATGGCATCTTTAATGTGCTAAAGGTTCTATGTGTAAACCCATGAAGTGTGTTAGTTAAGTCGTATCTCTAGTACTTTTACCCTGTAATTCTCAAGCCACAACCTTCAGGTCAGAAGCCATGAAGTGCATCTGCTTAGACTAAAAGTGCAGGGTTACTTACACCACTGCTGAAATGCAACAAACCGCTTTGGCTCCTCGGCCATCTGGACCCAGCGCTCGTATGAGAGGACTGCAGTTCGCTCGGTTGGTTTTATGATTGTTAAATAATTGTTTTTCATTATGTTGTCCTTGGGTAAGTGAAAGAGAAAGAGGGATTTAATGAGAGAAAATTGTAAGGCTTGTGGTTTGTGATTTTATTCACTGAGGATTTCTGTTTGTTTTTTTAGTCCTTTGGTTTGAAGTCCTCCATTCTCCTACTTGACAGATATTCTTTTAAGTGTTATGCTGTTAGCACAAAATCAATCCGCAAACTTTTCAAATGATGAGTGTTTTTTGTTCTTGTTTAGCCATTTTTTAAGTGACTGACATTTTTCACTCATCTACTGTCTTAAATTTGAGAAATTATAAAATAACAGCGTAAGACTAAGTTAAATGGCAAGTTAGTCGAAAATATTTGGATCGCAAAAGACACCAGTTAAAATGGTTAGTTTGCACCATATACCATAATTTACCAAAGGTGTTTCTGAAGTTGTAAAATTTTTTAATATTCACATTTTTCGAATGTTTAACTATTTTTCTGTTACTTGTAGAAAAATATAAATGTAAGTATGTAGGTACCATTGAGCAAGAAAAAGTACATATAATTATAGAAATATATAATAAAAATAATGTGTGTGTTGAGGTTAACCTTACTGTGCCAACAGGTCAAGTACAGGGGGCGGTTCACCAGAAGAAGCTATTGTTGAGGAGACAGGAAGTGATGAGAAAGAAGGCTTGGCGGATTCCCTTCCATCTTTATGTTTAAAGCAAGTCTTCCCTAAATACACCAAGCAGTTTAATTACTTGCGGGTCGTGGAACGTATCGCTGCTATTTTCCTGCGTTTCCTTGGTGTCAAAGGAACCATGAGACTGGGTCCGACCAGCTTCCGCACCTTCATCAGGCAAGTCATTAGTTCCTGTAGCTCAACTGATAGAGCGTGGCACTAGCCAAAGCCAAGATCATGCTGGTAAAATGCAAACCTTGAAAGCAACATCTGCAAAATGAAGACACGTAAATGTAACAACCATTTCACTGGCTCAGATTTAATTGACATATAACGTTACTGCTAGATATAATGGAATGAATGGGATTCTGAATAAGGCAACATTCATTACGTACCACGTTAATCGAGCGTCTCCTTTAGGAACTGCAAGCTGAGTAACAGCAGCTTCTCGATGGCTTCAGTGGACATCCTGTACATCGACATCACGCGTCGCTGGGCTGGAATGCTCCCCGATTCCAGAGAGGCAGGCAAGCGGCCCACCAATCATGATGCAATTTACAGCACATCTTCACTCCAGAGGCCAACACACAATCAAAAAGCTGTTAAACAGCCTCCAATAAAACACACATTTGCAACTCTTTATCATAGCGCATTTCCCCTCGCACACGGTCATAAATGAGATCGTCAGGGGAGATAATTGACAAATAAATTCCCTTTTTCGTTCATTTGCCCAGTACTTGGAAATCGGGAAAATAGATGGCCAGTCAACTAATGCCACATAACCAAATTTTCAAGTTCTGCCTCAATCTTTTATATTTTCATTTTTATTTATATTTTGCTTTCACTTGTAAAAGATACTTTGGTAAATGGGAACATTTTGTGTGTGTGTGTGTGTGTGTGAGCTAATGTGCCCACAAGTCATTTCTGCTTTAAATGAGCACTGGTAATATTCTTTGTGATGGTGCATTAGGTTGGGTCATGCTAGCATCGTTTTCTTGGAGGAACGTATGAAATGAATAATGCATGCCAGGCCTTGCTTCTCCTAATCAAAAGAGAGAATGAATATATACTTGAGTCTCTGTGCTCCTAAATGGCCAGAGTCGAATGATGTGAGCTGAATTCTGGAACGTTTCGGAAGGTTGCACTGAATTTGGTCATTAGCGCCTTGCAGTAGGGAATCAACACACACACTCACAGAAGCTAGACTGTGTGGCGCGAGGAAAGTAATAACTGCTGGATAAGGCTGATATTTATAAATAATAGAAGTGGCTATTTAAGAGAAGGGGATCGGACTGTTTATCCCTGAGGAGGAAGAGGAGAGATAGTGCTGCCATGATCTTCATTAATAGTAATACATTTACTTTTGAGGAATGCTGAGTTGACACTCGGACAGAATCTTAACCCTCCTGTCCATCCCAGAGTTCATAATCATAATGCTGAATTCTTTCCGCGCTCCTCATTAGTCTGCTTAATGAAACCCATTTTCTCCTTCTGGAGAACAGCATTGCTTATTAATTGTGGCCATCCATTCTCAATGTACACATATTTCTGACCAGCGCAGCAGGCTGCCTCATTTTCTTTCGAGATGATTTTCATGGCTCCATATTGTCCGCAGCGAGTGCTCATTAACGCTCAGTATATGTAGTCAGACAAGTGATCTGCATCCACTTTCAGGCTCCAACCCCCTGAGGGTCCCAGGGACCCTTAATATCAGTACAAGTGCCTTCCTGTCGAAATGTGCGGAGAGAATTTCACCATTAAAATATACAAAGTTTTTCTCTTTAGAAAGAAGCCGTCTGTATTTCTCTCCCTCGGCTTGCAGGCTCAGACGTGACCTTGAGAAATTTGTTGCTGATGATTTGAGCTTGCAGATGAAGTTTTAACAGGAACATAAATATACTGTAATTAAGTTTTCATCAGCGTGGAGATACGACTGCGCTAAATAATACACAGATGAAGTCCTGTTAATTAATAAACAAGCAGAAGGGAAATCTGCCATATGTACACTTCTGATTAAAGCTGCTTACAGCTCAGAAATAATGTCAGTAATAGCTTTTCTTCAAATCTTTCAGTAAACTCTTTTTATGACAACTGCATGTATTGTTTTGACTATTACTCATACTGTATATTCATATGAAGTTATGTGCCAAATCTTAATATTTAGGTCTTTCCAAACTCCTTACTTTTGGCACTACATGTAAATTTCACCCATTTTTTTTTTTTCTTTTGACCTGATAATTCTTTATCAAAATCTGGTGAAATGACAGATTTCAATTCTTCTCTAACTATTGTGTCTGCTTAAACTCCTCCATGCAAGCTCTCATTCATCTGCCTCATCTCATTTTTGAGTGCAACACCCACATCTCAAAATCCAATCAACAACTGATGAATAGATGGAAGTTCTTGCACTACCTTTTTTTTTTGCTAATCCATTACACTTGATTGTGTCAAAATATGAAAGAAAAGATCTGTCGACACTTCCATTTTATCTCTGAGCATGTCGAGTTTTTATCAACTTGACTGGGGAATGAAATCTCCAATGTTTCAATAATGCCAAAAACAGAGATAAAATCTGATAACAGTGGTTCTATAAATTGTGCCAGTTTAAACTCAGATCTCGCAAAAAAACTGCTCTTTTTTTTTTTTTAGACCCGTCCAGCTAATGCACATTCAGCTTTGACAGTAAACATACACAATTGTCTGTTTTAACTAAGAAAGCGATTGGTTCTTTTTAAGCATCAAGTAAAACAAAGCTTGCACTCTCTCTCTCTTTTTCAGGAATGTGTCTTCAGGCATTTATTGAGGCCTTCTTTTACTTGGCAGCACACAGGTTCAAGGCTTTACTGCTGCGGGAGCAGGTGCTCTTGCTGTTGGAGGTTTGTGAGGGGGCCCTTGAGGGCCAGAGCCACAGCGAGAAGCCACGGCCACACCGATCGCACACAAACACAAACCCCGCCTCTTCTCAATCATCAGCGCCAACCACGTTCAGCTCCCCCGCACTGACACGACGACGCCACCGGCCGCTGCAACTCTCTGCTAAAACAAACACAGAGAACTGACAATCTCACACATACATGTCTTCTGAGGAACTTCCAGAGGGCAAAGCAATGTGCTTTTGAATAACTACAGAAAGAAAGAAGGTACAATAATGAACCGGATTTCATAACATATAGAAGCCAAGATAGAAGAGGAACTTAAATCATTCACTCTTAGCTCCATGCAGTTGCTCAAGTTGAATTGCTTATACACAGCTGGCTTGTGTCGCATAGCTCATACTGTCACAGGATTCAGTGTTTCTTAAAGGGACGAGATGTTGTCGTAACACCACTTCGGAAAAGCAGCTAATTCTCTCAAATGGCCACCTTTAACTGACTAGGCAGAACAACACTGTGGCCTTTTGTTAGTAAACATGGTGTTAACAACAGGACATGGCACCAAGTGCACTCAAAGTTTAGCAAGTTGTGTATTATTTATACCCGAAGAGATTTATTATTTATTGTTTTTCACTTAACCGAGTCATTAACTGTAGCTGTGAATTGACTGAACTGCTTCTGCATATAGAAATTATGACAGAAGGAAAAAAAAGGGTTTGTTGTGGTTTAATGCAAGTGGACATCTCACAAGATTAGCACATATTTACACAGATCATTTAACCCTCATTTAATATCACATTACAGCCGCAGGCATCGACATATAGAAAATTAGGCTTGACTGAGATGTACTTTTTATGGACATGTTGAATAAACATTGCATTTAAAATATTACATTGTATGGTATGATATTTTTCAGTTATACACACATACACTACCATAAAAAAGTTGTTTTAATGTTTTAAAAACAAGTCTTCAATATTTAGCAAGGCTGCATTAATTTGACCAAAAATACAGTAAAAACAGTAACATTGTCAAATAGTATTACAATTTAAATTGTTTCCTATTTTAAAATATTTTAAACTGTAATTTATTACTGTGACAGCAAAGCTGAATTCAAATCATTCTAATATGCTGATTTGGTGCTCAAGAAACATTATTATTAACAAAGTTAAAAAGTATCGTGCTGCTTATTTTTTATATTTATATACATAAGATCTGGGATTAAAAATTTTGGTAACACTTTACAATAAGGTTTATTAGTTCACATTAGTTAACTACATTAGTTAACATGAACTAAGAATGAACGATACTTCTACAGCATTTATTAATCTTAGTTAATGTTAATTTCAGCATTTACTAATGCATTATTAAAATAAGTTGTGCTTGTTAACATTAGTTAATGCACTGTGAACTAACATGAACAAACAATTATCAACTCTTTAACTCTTTCACAAGTTTTTTTTTATTAACTAACATTAACAAAGATTAATAAATAGTGTAATAAATGTATTGTTCATTGTTTAACATTAACTAATGTTAACAAATGACACATTGTGAAGTGTTACCAAAATTTTGTAATGATCTTAACAGCACAATTTTTGTAATAGTTATGGTTGACTCATTTAATTTATTTGTAACACCGTCCATAAGACGTTGTGCATTGGGTTCAGAAATAAACCATCAGTAGGTTAACCTTATCCAAGCACATTTCGTAAATCTTGACCTCTCACATTATGCTTGTCAAGTGATTGATTCAGTAATGAAGACAACAAATCAGGCATATAAATTAACTAAATAAAACTTTAATTATTCTAGTTGCAAATGTACATAAATTGCACAGACACAATTGTATAGTTCTTAACATGGACAAATTTCTCTGTACATTATTGTTCTTGTCATTGTCCTAAAACAAGGCAAGAGTCCAGCCAATACTTTACTTTAAACATACTTACAAAATTCTTTTCTACAAGGATTATAAAACATACAACATATTGTAGGTATTCATTTATATATTTGTATATCTTTATATTATTTATTTCACATAGCTACTATTTCACATTGACTGCTTGGAGAAGAAAAAAAAAGATTCGCAAATACTTGCAAAAGTTTCCTAAACTTTGAGAACTGAAATGAAGCCAGATAAAGACACATCTGATGAAAAGTACAGAGACGACAGCAAAAGTCTTTTTCATTCAAGACTGCTCTAAACTATTTCTTTTCTGTTTTTTTTTACTCACTAGTAGCTTCTCATGTGGATGAAAATAGACGTAATGACTCTGCAAAACCTCAGACTTCATTAAAAACAGAACATGAACAAACAGAATCTGACATCCACGTCTATAAGAGAAAACTTGTGAAAAATAAATATTGGTTCCCTTTTGTGCAACCACACGAGCCCCAAGCCAAGTTTAAAAGTTGATCAAATGAATTTTAAATAACTCTAGATACTAATCTGCCTTATGCAGACAGTGCTGAAGCATTTAGTACATGCAAAACTACTTTACCAGGGCTTCAAAAGAGCATGTGATTGGTTGTGGTATGTAACACAGTCCAATTGCTAATCTCATGACGTCTACACTGCATGTGCGCCCTTTGTTTATAGTGTATGGCTACAGTGGCGCAAATGATAATGCTACAAATTAAACTAAATGACAAATTAAAGCTTCCCTGGCTTCATAATAATAATAATAAGCACCTTGAGTTTGCTACGTGTTTGTAGAGTGAAGTAAACCCAAGTGGACATGACAAAGGGAAGAAGTGCATAGTCTTCAAAGCGTTTGAGAAGCTGGGACGAGAGATGTGGTGTGTGCTTGTTAGATTGCTGCGTCTCAGTCTGATCCCACATTTCAGCCGTCATTCACTTCGCAGTTCCTGTGAACCTTGCTTTATATATAATGTTAACTTATTCACATATTACTCCATCACAGAGCCCATATACAGAGAGGATTCCCCTTAAAAAATAACATCTCTATCTTACATGTCCTTTGACAGGCTGTCTTATAATGTATCTCTTTGCATCAAAATAAAGACGTGCGTGCACATCATGTCCTCAAAGACCAATGAATTAAAGGAAAACAGCAGCTCCACGCTGCACCTCAGTGCCAAACATGATAAATGCAGAAGAGTCCTTACATATGTTAAATACAAAAATATACAAACTCTAAATGCTGAAATGTAAAGTGTGCAGCAATTTGGACCGATGAGGCAACACATACAAAAATAAACACACTTGTACAAATGACTTAAAAAGGCTTAAAAAATTTGAATGAAGAAAAACCCATGCACAAAAAAAGCAACTCTCCTCAACAATGTAGGAAGAAGACATGAGCTACACAAGGCAGTTTTCAAAACTTCAATCTAAAATCATTTCAGTCTAGTCTAGTGTCTAAAACATTCACTCTGCTCCACCTGAGCAGTCTGTACTAATTCAAAATCTTGGCATATCTGAGAAAAAAAAAAATGTGGAAGGAGAATGTAAAATATATACTTTTTAAAATCTATGCACATTATAATCTATCATAGATGTTCATCTGAACTGTAAAAATAAAATAAAAATAAGGACTGAGGGATATTTCAGATGCGACATTTTAAGGCTTCTCATGATGGAGAGACAAAGTGCACTATGTAGGGAGAAACAAACAGGAAGAGAGATATGGAGGAGAGCGCTAATTTCTCCACAAAGAGTTGCTCGTTCTGTAGCTTCAGTCGTTTCATATTAAAGAAGAGACCATTCTAAATTAATGTGACAAAATCTAGTTTTTTTTTTTGTTTTTTTTTCAAAGGCTGTATGGAGAACACCTATTTTAAAGCAAGTGAAATGACTTTTTTGCAGGCTAGAAGGTCCTAGTATCTGTATAATGTCACCGTGTTAGCTGTATATATTTTTTTTCTTTTATTTTACAGTTAGTTGTTGTGAAACACGAATGAATGTCTAGTGGTGTGTCCTAACATGAAGTACTTGAACAGTAGTCTCAACAGTGGATGTTTAAAGTGGATCTTGCTCCACGTTTCCAAACAATTGCTTTGCAGACCATCAAAGGTCAATGTTCAGTATCCACACCTGCAGTATTTCTCTGTGTTCACTTACAGAATATCTGCACACCTGCTCGTGTCTTCTGTCTCCATTCCGTCTCTCTCTGTGGATCCGGGGGTCTTTGTTTAGCAGTTGGAGCTGTTGCGAAACTCCCCGTTCTCTGTGATCTGCAGCTTGGTGGGGTTGGTGGGAGAGATGCCGTTCCGCGTCTGCATGCTGTAGCGCTCCTTCAGCTGTGACAGGGCGCTCATTAGCCTCGCGTTAGCTGCGTCCAGAGATGCTATCCGTTTCTCCTGCAGAGAGAGACAATTTCAGTACATATGCAAATCATAAATCCTATGAAAATACCAACACCAGCAATTCCAGCAAGGAATTTTCATGAGCAATTGTTTGGATGCTAACAGGTATAGACTGCAGCTTAGATGGAGACGGATCAAGTGATTTTTTTAGAGAAAATTATGGTCATCGGCTTTCAGGTTCTCATGTTATATGGGTTAACTGACACATCCATGTTTCTGGCTGTATAAAGATCTTCAAAGTGAATGTATAATTATGCATATATTTACTCAACATGAGTATGCTTGATCTCCAGCTAAGCAATGCCAACAATTCTGACCACAAGAATGAGAAGCATTGACCCATGCTGTTCATGTGGATCATTTTGTAGAATGAAAACATGTCACATTTTTCTTTGAACTACTTTTTGGCAAAAGGGATTGAAGATACTAAAATGTTTATTTCTGATTGATTTTACTTTGCAAAATTGCTGTAGCTCATCGATTAAACTGTAGGGTAATCACAAATAACATCACGACTGTCACAGCTGTGATGTTATTTATGGAGACACTCAACCTCAAGTGTTTAATTGCTTATTTATTGAACATAGATGTACATGAAAGGAGAGGAAACAAACCGTTTGGTTTTCTTGGAAACTAAGATATAAATATACAGCATAAAAATGCATATGCATTTTCCTTGGATTCACACTGTGTTGTAGTATTAGTAAGTGTGGTGCGTTGTTTAGATTTCAGAGATCAGCCAGGAATCCTGATGTTAGGCTCGGTTGGAGTCATTTTAATCGGCGGAGCAGAGATCTCCACAGCCCTCACTGTAGGACAGTGAATATTAACATTAATGATGATTAATGATGCATATATGGCAAAACCGTGTTTCTTTAAAAAAACTACAGCATAGTGGAAACAATGCTGTAGTTTTTCTAAAGTGGTTCCGATCAAACGATAAGGGGGGTTGTGACATTGTGACAGAAATTTAAATAGAAAACATACATCGTTCAAAAGTGTGGGGGTTAATAAAAGGGATCATGTGACACTGAGACTGGAGTAATGACAATGTCAATACAGCATAAACATGTTTTTTTTAGCCTCTCTTATATACATAAATAGTGAAAAATGAGGCAGGAATGACAGAGAAAAGAGGAAGGATGAGATATATTGACTATAATGCTATTAATATAGTTCATTCAACTAATTATTTGAATTAACATCAAGTATCACGAAATTTTACTCAACTACTGAAATTTTGTTGCGTTGACAACCTTCAGGCAAAGATCTGTGAAATTCATTTGAATTGTTGAAATGTTTACATTTAAAGTCAGTAAATAAGTACATTTAAGGCTGGAATACACTACATGATTAAGTCATAGCCAGTCTGCAGATTACAGCTGACAGATTCCACAGAAAATCGCGTAGTGTATGATGGTCACAGACTCTGATTTTTTAGCTTCAGACTTTGATTCCATCCAGTCGGAGGATATCAAACATTTGATATTTTCAGCCGATTTTAGAACACATTGTTTTAATTTGTCATGCGTCTCCTAGCAACAAGGCGCACGTTTCTGCTCGAGTTTGTCGTGATCGGAACAACTTTAAAGTCTGGTAGTGTAGTTTTCTTTTGTCACTATTTACAAAGTCGGTAAGTGTATGATGCCTGGTGTTTTAAAAATCTGTTCAGATTTTAAAAGTCGTGTAGTGTATTCCAGCCTTTAGAGAAAAAAAAAAAAAAAAAAAAAGACATAAAAAATTACGTTTAACTGACATACCCAAGATATCACACTACTATATCTATATATAGACATACCTGCGCATCAATGATCTTCTGTTTGGAGTCAATCACTGCCTGCATATCAGCATGATCCTTCTTCAGCTCTTCCTCCACAGACATCAACCTGCATCAACACAAAACAAACACACACTCAGTCCAGCCTTTATACATCCTCCCATTCTGTCTTTGATCTAGAGCTCGAGGCCATAAATAGCTGCCCCAAAACATCAGTCTTGGAGGAAAGCAGCTCTCAGTAAATTCTGCCTTGAAGAAGGCTAAAAGTCTTCTAAAAGCTCTCGGACTTCTCAGATTGCCACTAATTCACTATCAGCTGAAAGCAAAATGACATTCAGCATCAGAGGCTTGTGGTAGACTCCTGAAAGGCAAAGTGCCCTCTCTGTGCTTGTTCAATGTAAATTCATGTTTTGGCGCAAGCCAGGTAAGTTTACTTTTATCTGACTCGAGGACTATATGAAAAGGTGAACTTGTGTCATTCATTTCCACCAATTTCACCCATTCAGGCCGATTTGAGGCATTATTATGCTGACATATGATTGCTTTTTATTTCCTTTCTTTCTGCTTTATCTTATCGCCCCTCGTCAGCACGTCTGTACAAGTATTCCCCACCTGCTTATGATGCCCTTCATCTGCAGATCTTTGTCTTCCTGTTGCCGTCTCAATCTCTCCTCGGACTCATCCAGTCGGGCCTGATACTCCAGCAACATCTTCTGTGCCTGTTCCTCCTGTCCCTTGATCCGGGCTTCGTATTCCTCCAGCCTCTGCACCGACACACGCAGTCGCTCCTGCATCATACTGATCTCCGCCTGATACTGCAAGAGACAGCATTTATCTTTTAGTTTTTCACCTCATTTTAACCAGAAGTCAGCACTGAATGTTGAGTCATAAAAATCAAAAAATTACCTGTGTATTTGTTACATCACATATGGAGTGCTAATTGTACTCTATTGATGACTATTGGTAACTTTTTACAGTAAGGTTCAATTTGTTAACATTAGTTAAAAAATGCATTAGGTGTCATAAATTAACAACAAACTAAATCTTCAACAGCATTTATAAATATCCTTGTTCATTGTTAATTTATGTTAATTCATAATATATTTACTAATGTTAATATATAAAGCCTGCAATGTTAAAAATGCATTAATATATGTAGGATTCAACATTAACCTAGATATAGAATACGTGCTGTAAAAGTTATGTTAGTGTAGGAACATGGTAATGTCAAACTTGGAATCAGAGTTACTAGTGTTATGTTGTTAACCAGTAAAAATCGCTTGCGGCAATTTTAAACTGAAATAAATTATAAATATTTGATAAATGATTTTTCATTATTAAATGCTAATTTAAAATATTAATAAATACTATAATAGTAAATAAATAATACTAAAATAATACAGTTACTGCTAGTTGTATATCAGTCATAGGACACAGGAAATAGAAAGAATGACAGATGTACAAAGAATTAAAACAGCAAAAAGGAAGCAGAGTATTAGAGTACGTCTCTTTCTCTTTCACACACATACAAAAGTCTGTGAGCACTTGTAGAAATTGCTTCTAAGAAGTGCGTAATTTCTGCACTACTAGTGGCATTAAAAGGAATTACGAACATTCATACTACCTCTTCCACCCATTCCCTATCTGCCAATGCTGAAACAGAGCAATGTTGAAAATAATCACAGGGCTCTTCAAGGAGGTCAAACTACAGATGGCTTACTTAGAGTCTCTGCTCATTAAACTGTGAGTTTAACATAAAAAAACTTACACATTTCACCCTTAAGTGACATTGAGAGAATCCTCCTGTCTGAGTGAAATTAGTGCAGGATGATGATTCATTTCCCTTCTAGAGCGTGTTTGCATGAGCCGAAATCTCTGCTGTTATGGTGTGTGGGTGGTCAGTTACCTTTTCAGCTTGTGTGTGCTCATCTCTGCAAAGCTCCGTCTCAGACTCCTGCTCTATATATGGCACATTCATCAACCAGGCAGCGGTACGGTCCAATGCGCTGGGGTTCACTGGGGATGGGGCCTATGGGACACACACACAAACACACGCACACGCATGAATAAACCAAAGATGAAACAAGATACACACTCACACACACACACAAAGAAGTCATGCCAGGGGCATCACGTTCTCAACAGGTAACATGATGACATTTAGCATCACATAAGGCTGAACATGTATGACACGTGAGCGTAATTTTATGTATAACAGCCTGCAAAGTTAAGATACTTTAGTAGCTTAGTTCATGCAAATTGTTTATCATGACATCATACAATTGCCATTATATTCCTCAACTATACTGCAAAAAATAATTTTCTTCATCAGCATTTTGTTTTTTATTTTATTTTGAAAATAAAATACATTTATCTCCCATTTTCAAATTGTTGTGTTTTAAGTGTAAACCTCATTTATGTTAGATTTATCCTTAGTCAACATAAAAATGAAAATTCACTGTAATTTCTAAGCGCATATTATTGATTATTATGAACAATTCATCCACGCATGTGTTAAATTTTTTAATTTGACCTTATCGTTTTAATTAGAATTTTGATTGATTAGAACAAAGTGCCTGCTCTTCATTTTTGTGTTTTAAATTCATTCAGTTCATTCTGATTTACTTCACAATACAGAAGAAAAGATCTGTCATTATTTCTGTTTCATTTTGACTTTAAAACAAGAACAATGTGCCAATGAGGTTAGAAAAACTATAGTTCAACTAGATGTTAATCTTTCAGCGAACGTATATTCTAAAACCAACTACAGTATTCACAGGAAGTCCTGTGACTTTCCCAGTCAGAGAAAGAGCCTAGAGGTGCTCTGCAATGTAATAAAAGTGGTTTCCATAGACACCCTTCCATCAATCACTTCAAGCAATCAATCAAATCTCAAGAGAGAGAACAATGCATTGTGGATATGGAAAATGCCCTTCCTGTCCACTTCGTTGTCAAATGGTTGAGAAAAATGACTGCCAGTGGCAACAGTCAATGTCGGGGGGGTTGATGATTGGTAGCAAGCTAAGCCCTCTGATTCTTATTAGAATCAATAACTCAGACTTGCTACAAGACATATTAAAATTACTAGGTTAAGATAAAGATACATGATAAATGATCCAGATTGCAGATAGATTTGCCTGAAACATATTTGCATGAAGCGGAAATTGTGATTGTCTTTTCCTCCCTCTTTTGATGTACACCCGAATGTATTTTTTCCATCAGGAATTCATAGGATTGGTTGCTATTTAGCACGTGAAGTCTAAAAAAAATCATGTGCATGGATAAATTGCTTATAATAAATACTGCCAATATTCCATTAAAAAAAGAACGGTCGATTTTTATTTCTTGGTAACTTTAAACATTCCCAAACAAACAAATGTTGAATCATTAGCGAAGTATCTATTTTTCAGCTCTACAAACTAGGGGTGGGCGATATGCCAGTAGACACGATTAACCGGTAGAAATTTGTCAACCAGTAGAGATTTTCTACTATTGTCTCTATCGCAGTTACAAGCTCACAAAATGTTGCTGTGCTACATGGTCAAGAAAACTTATCGTTTGCGTGTTTTTAAGCATTGCGGTTTAAAAACAGGTGATTTTAAGCCACTGAAACGCAATCAGCAGTGAAAGAACTCATTTTGCTATATGCTATTTGCCATATGCTAAGACGCTGCCCTTCTTGCCCATCTTTGCAAATGAAACCAAAGAGTTGAGAAAGAAAACATATGTAACTGTATATTGGATCTGGGCAGCTCTTAAAGTGACAGCAGTCATTCATGTTAATCAAACAATAAAAGAGAGAAAATTTCTCACTGCTTTTGACAAAATCAATTTTATAACTTGAACTATGACAAGAACTATGAAATTGCTATGTTCTCAAACATTTTGATATCATAAAGATCTTATTTAAAGCAAAAATAACTATATTGTGATATATATCGTTATCGTAAAATAAAATTACTCATATCATGATATAACATTTTGGTCATATCGCCCACCCCTACTACAAACATATACACACCTGTTTATGTGGTGCGCGATGTTTCGTTTCTGGACTGTCCCCCTTAGAGGAGGAGTTCTGCTGTCGAAGCCGTGCACCATTTCCAGGCCAGTCGGGTGACGATGACATCACAGTGTTATTATGAGGCCGTGGGTAGGGGGTGGAGTTCAATAGGTTGGGTGGAGTTCGTCCTCTGGGCGCAGTCTGTGAGGGTGGCGGTGGCTGGTCAATCCGCCGCTGAGGACCAGCACTGCTCTGTCGTGGAACCGTAGGCTGGTTTCCATGCTGCGCATCAGTTAGCGATAGCTGTCGTCTCGAGAAATCTCCCGAACGCCTTGCGAACTCCTCCCCCACCGAAGCCCCCTGGGTAAGGAACGTGTGTTTGGTTCCTCCAAGACCTTCCTCGTTGTTGCTATGGGAACTGACGGAGCTGTGACACTCCGACCCAGAATCCCCACTCGCATTCCCTCTAGCTGACACGGGCAACCCTGCTGCCATCTGGTACACTGGATTCTGAAAGGATAGCGGGGCCAAAAGCTGTGTAGGCCTGCCTGGGGCCCCTTCTGCTCCTGGGGTAGTGGGAGTCTGTCCTGGCCTGTGAAGAGTAGGGCCTCCGGCAACGTTGCCTTGGGGAGTCCGTGCATTCCAGGGAACCATGGCACCCTCACCTAAACCTTCTGAAGTGATCCCTACCGGGATGGCGATGGGTTCTAACGCCCTGGCCGCTTCCTGCAGGTCTACCATGGACAGGCTCTTGCCACCATTGGCCAGGCCCAGCTCGGGTTCGTTGGCCTCGGAGTAGCTAGAGCTGCGGGCAGGGGAGCCCTGGAGGCCAGAAGAGCGTGTAACGAAGAAGAGGTCTTTGTTTTCAGGGGTGGGGGAAGGGAGGCGAGTGAAGTCCATTGGGCTAATAAAGCAAAGAGATGGGGACAAAGACCAGAAAGAGAAAATTGTAAATTATTAAAGCACAGTATCCGAGAACAGTACACAAATAGCTCTGTTCAAAATCTTGCTCTTTAATTTTGTAATTAAAATTTAAAATACATTTAACCCTTAAAAGCTTCAATGTTTCACCAATTATTATTACATATTTGGGTCTTTAGCGACCCGGACCTACATATCCAATACGGATGGATCTCTAACTGCTGCAATAGCATGAGACTCTTCTGATATTTTAGCATCAATTACAAAAGAATTAAATAAAGCATATTTCGTTACCTTTTGAAACTTAGAAATGTTCAATATGAGCAGATGATTTTACCATCACTGTCATCCTCAGAGCGCATTTTCCCAGTATATTCAGCATCTGGCTCATATTCGCAATCTTAACCATATTCTCAAAACTATCATTTTCAGTTACTTCAAAATCAATATTTTGCCATTCAAGCTAGTTCAATATTCTTTTGTTTTATGCCCGTGGTAATTATGAGTGAAACGTCATGCCATCATTGTCTATCAAACAGTACCACCTTGAGGAATAAAGGTGAATTTTACTTACTGAATCATCAGATATGTAATTATTGTCACGCAGGAAAAATATACTTACACATACCTCGGTTCGTTAACGACATTATTTTATATTTTATTATTTTTTCTTGTTGTATTGTTTATAATGAATAGATTGAGGAATACTAAGAAAGTTGATGTCTAACCTTAGAAAATGAAGGAGGGAGAGGGTAGTGAATGATGTCTCAGGTTGCTAAGACCCAAGATATGCATTTAAGGGTTAAAATACTTTTATCTAAGGTGCAACCCTGTTTAGATTTTTTTTTTGCTAATGTTGGAAGTTCCAGGTAGGAGGATATCATTTATGAAGCATACCCTGTCAAACTGACTAGTTAGTTGATATGTCTTAACAAACCCTGGTTAGCATGTTGCTAAGGTAACACCGTTTTTACTCTAACAAGCACAAAATAGCCAGCACGCACAAATAAAAATGACTATATTTAAGTATTGTTGACTAACATTATTTTGTACATTTGGTGAGCTTAGTCTGTGGATTTTATAGCAATACATTCTGAGATTGCAGCATTCACAAAGGATGCCATGTGATGCCATCCAAGATGTTATCTTAGAAGTCAGAATAATTTTGCTGCTGACCTTTTGGAACAGCATCAGGAATACACCTGATGTCTTAAAATGCCACCTACCTACTGTAGGCAGCTCACTAAGTTTTGAAACAGAGCTATTATCTATAAACGTGGTAACATTTTAGTACAGGGACCAATTCTCACTAGCTGCGTTTCCATTACCCTTCAAATTGCACAAATTAAAATTGCGAATTGAAAATACGCCTAATGGAAATGCATCAATTTCTCATACATCACAAAAAAAGTTTTTACGCTCGCATTAGGTGGTTTTTCAGGCAATTCAAAAAAGGAATATTTCGCAAAACTGCAATGGAAATGTTTTTTTTTTTTTTTGTTTTTTTTGCATTTACAGGTCACATGGCGTATGTAAAAAGTCATATGATCATTCTTCAATATACTATAACCTCCAAGAAACACTTCATACGTGGCCGCTCTCGAGTATAAAGGCTTTCCCTGCCATTAATGCTTAGACAATTTACACTGCACACGTCTGCGGTGCAGTGTGCCTCTGATACGGCCACTGAAGCTGATTGCGGCCACTCTAGTCAATGCTTGTGTTTATTCCAGCCGCGCCACGCACGTTTCTGAAGTGGCTCTCCATGCTGCTTCTGTAAAGATACACGCATACACCTCCTTTGAATAAATATAGCCAAAATTCGTCAAAATCCCATCAAAAGGTTAAGTTTTAGTCGCATAACATTGGTTAATGGAAATGCGTCATTTCACAATACTTTTTTATCGACATTTATAAAATAATGCCAAAGTTTTGTGCAAATCTGTAATGGAAACGCACCTACTGTTAACTAGTTGCTTATTAGCATGCCTATTATTAACATATTGGCTGTTTATTAGTACTTAAAAACATTTATTCTAAATGACCATATTCTACATCCTTAATCCTACCCAAAACCTAAACTTAACAACTACTTTACTAACTATTAATAAGCAGAAAATTAGGAGTTTGAGGTAAAAGTCATAGTTAATGGTTTGTTAATAGCGAGAATTGTACCTTAAAATAAAGTGTGACCAAACATGTCAGACCCTCATAATACATGAGTTAGTATTTGAGAAACAAAACTTTCATAACCCACAAGTCTTTCTCAAACATGCATAAATGCCATGCTAGACAGTTCCAGACAGGTATAAAGCATCAGAGAGAATGCAAAGTTATTATGTGTCTCTTTCTGTCTTTACTTCCACCCAGACTGTGTTTATTGTCTGGATATCTGGAAAAAAATGCTAATTTATTTCATCATAATCTCCGTCCAGACACCAACCAACAAGCTTCACTCAATGCCTTCTCCTTGCAGCCTCCATCTCTTTTGATCCCCCAGTATATTTATTTCCCCTTCCCTGAATGTGTGTGTGTGTGTGTGTGTGTGTGTGTGTGTGTGTGTGTGTGTGAACTACAATTACAGGCCTCTCATTCTTTCTGGCTCTCATAAATGTCGGTAGGGAATTAGCAGCGAGCTAGACAGATAAAGATGAGCCGCTCTCTTTAGAAGAGCAGTCTGCTGGATAAAGTAAGGGCACACTCTTAAGAACAGAAACGAGGACAGTCTTTGTGGCTGAAAGTGACAGATAACGATGAGTACGTAAGCAATATAGCTGTACTTCACAACTTTGTGTCACTGCCTGAAGTAACACTGAGCTTGAAGCTGATTTGTCAGAATACTTATTCATCATGAAATCTACAGCATGCTTTTTGCACAGCCTTGTACAATTATGGACATACTTGATTCTGATTGGTTACTTTTTAGCACATTTTATGCAGTGGATCTGATTCATGGCTCACCCTGGTAGGTCACTGTCGATGGACATCTTTTGTAATCCACTGGAGATGCTGCATCCAGGGGCTGGAGGGGACGGCACACGATCAGGAGGAACGCTCATCTGTATGTTTGATGGGTTTGTTAACGCTCCATGTACGTCCCTCAGTATTCTAGGTAATGGGCCAAGCTTGGAGGTAGCACTCTGAGGACATCAATGAAAGATTTCATTGAAAATTAACACATACCCCAAAGATCTCTTATATTTGTGCAGAACTCCCTAATAGCCCCCCTGAGAATGGAGATAGAAGACAACAGAACATCAATGACTGTGTGGAAATGACATCCTGTAGGTGAACTGGTAGAGCATGGCTCTAGCAATGGGTCACAGGTTTGATTCCCAAGGAACACGGTTACTGATAAAATGTATAGTACAACTTTAAAGGGGTCATATGATGCGATTTCAAGTTTTCCTTTGTCTTTGGAGTGTTACAAGTTGTTTGCACATAGATAAGATCCCTGAAGTTGCAAAGACTAAAGTCTCAAAACCAAAGAGATATTCTTTATAAAAGTTAAGACTCGACCATGCCCCCCTAAAACGGCTCATTCAAACACGCCCCCACATGTCTACGTCACGGTGTGGAGAGATTTGTAAACACCGCCCAAATGTATACGCAATGAAAGAAGGCGGGACTTTATTCTCTCTGTAGTATTGTTGCTGCCGCTGGCGCCATGTCCTGGAGACGCTGTGTTTCGTTGTGAAAGTGAAACTACTTTGTTTGGGCTTCCAAAAGAGGACACAACTAGAAATCAGTGGTTAAGTTGTATTTACAACACTGTTCCAGAACAGTTCAACCCAAATATTCGAGTGTGTGCAGCGCATTTTACGGAAGACTATTTCCTTAACCTGGGAGTAGCCTGCCAGCTATGCTCAAAGGCTGTTTCTATGAAGTGGGGCAATTCCAACTTTACAAGGACAGTCTGGCGCTTCTGACTCACAGCCTGTAACTATGTTTTCATATTTAAAGAATTTGCCACTGACTATTCAAATGCGAGTTTTGAGCTGTGTAGAGTAACGCTTGTTGTTTGTCGTTTCTCCGATCACAAATGCAGACACGGTAATGTTTACGATGCAGCGATGCAACGCGACGCGTAAAAAGACAGTATAAATCATTATAATCAGTAATGTCCCCACTGGATGCAACAAATGCCTCATTTGTAATGGGTTTTATTGTTTTTGTGTCATCGCGCCGGGACACGGCATCACAATACGGTAAGGGGCGTAACATTTCCGTCTCACGCTTGAGGTATTCGGCCAATCACAACACACTGCATAGCTGGCCAATCAGAGCACGCCTCGCTTCTCAGAAAAATCTGCTTTGTAAAAATCTCCGCGTTTCAGAAAGGCGGGGCATAGAGGAGCAACAATAATGTACAGTATGTGGAAAATAATGTGTTTTTTGAACCTTAAACAGCATAAACACATTGCATTACACCAAATACAAAATATAATGTTCTTTTTAGCAACGTCATATGACCCCTTTAATGCACTGTAAGCTGTTTTGGATTAAAAATAAATAAAAACTAAAAAGAAAGAAAGAAAGAAAAACCTAATTACCTCCTAAAATGCTACAGTATAAGTGATATACCGGTATACCCACCAGGCATATTAATTCACCAATATTTAGCCATAACTCACAGCTGTATCTGCCAACTGATTTATAAAAGCCTGAACTGCAAACGTCCTGTTTTAAATATTTTCAAGAGTAAATTTTAAGTAATAGTTGTGAAAAATGAAACCTAATTAATGACATATATTTTTGTACACCTCAAATATGCATTGCTGTTAAAAGCTTTGGGATCAGTAATATTTAATTAATAGTTAATACATGCATTAAATTGATCAAATCTGAAAGCAAAGACTTCTATTTCTATTTCACTCTTTTGAACTTTCTATTAAACCAAAGAATGTTTTTTTTTTCTTTTTTTTTTTTTTTTAAAGTGACACTGAAGATTAGAGAAATTCAGCTGTGCCATCAAAGGAATAAATTACATTTTAAAATATTTAAGATAGAAAACAGTTACTTTAAATTGTAAAAAATAACTCACAAGGTCACTGTTTTATTGTATTTTTGATCCTTGTCCTATTCCTATTCCTATTCCGTGTCCTTGTCCTATTGGTGATAAATGTAGAATAAAACGAAAAGAAAAGACTGTTTCATGTGAGTGCGGATCATGGTTTTGTATAATAATTGTATATTTGATCAAATAAATGCAGCCTTGGGGAGCTTAAGAGACTTCCTTCAAAAACATTTACATCAACTTTTGAGCATCACCAAGATAATAATTTATATAATCTAATATATACATAATGCTTAATATATACATAGTAACAAATGCTTAATAACATAATGCTCACCAAGATAATAATTTATATAATCTATCTATCTATAACTATATTGTATTCTGTAAATTTGTGTTTTGACAACTTCATGGAGCCCCAATTAAAATGGGTGGAAATGAACCTGCTTCATGTATTTATGACAAAACTTAAGAAACAGAAGACACAGTTTCTGCACATAAGCTTTTTACTCTCTGATCTTTTCCAAAAGCATTTAATCATGGAACAGGCAAGACCTAGATAAGTTCAAATTTGACTTGTTTAAATTTTTTATACTTGGCTGATTCTGTGACATTATGGTTGGCTGAATCTCTCTGGCTTTAAAGGAATTATGTTTCATAATCACAACATTTTCATGGATGTATGGCTACAAATTATTAGTGACATATCAATTAATAGTTCTTATAACTGTGTCTGACCACTATATGACCACTATCAGTCTGTGGCAGCCTTAGGGACTAATGGACTTCCCATGTAGAACTCAAACACTGAGAGGACATGAGCTTTCAGAGCATGTCCACCTAACGTGATCTGAATAATTCAACATAAAGTGCTTCTATGAGAATATTTCAGATTTACTAATTTAATTAGCAATCAATGTTTGTATAGTTTCAGGCAGTGTCTGTGGTGTACCGGCATACAGGCACAGGCTGCAGATAAATGCATCTCTGCTTAAACAAATTTTGCATGACTGGAAGTTTTCTCTTAGTGTGGAAAATCTGGGCAAATACAACAGCTAGGCTATATTTAGCATTCGAGGAGGAGGAGGATTAGAAGATAATTTCTTCCAAAAATATGTATAAATTAAGATATAAAGAAACAAACACATGGGGAACATATCTTATAGGGTCTGAACATTAAAAGCAACAAAATGAAGGATTTTAAACTGACTATTACAGCCTGAAGGCAATTGCTTACATCAGTCCACCTACTCAAAGAACACGGAAAACTGGAACACAACTTTAGAACCTCCTGTGGCATCAAAGTGATGAACTGCCTTAATCTAATAATTATTAATAGTATATATATTTTATTACATATATACAGGTGCATCTCAATAAATTAGAATGTCGTGGAAAAGTTCATTTATTTCAGTAATTCAACTCAAATTGTGAAACTCGTGTATTAAATAAATTCAATGCACACAGACTGAAGTAGTTTAAGTCTTTGGTTCTTTTAATTGTGATGATTTTGGCTCACATTTAACAAAAACCCACCAATTCACTATCTCAACAAATTAGAATAGGTGACATGCCAATCAGCTAATCAACTCAAAACACCTGCAAAGGTTTCCTGACCCTTCAAAATGGTCTCTCAGTTTGGTTCACTAGGCTACACAATCATGGGGAAGACTGCTGATCTGACAGTTGTCCAGAAGACAATCATTGACACCCTTCACAAGGAGGGTAAGCCACAAACATTCATTGCCAAAGAAGCTGGCTGTTAACAGAGTGCTGTATCCAAGCATGTTAACAGAAAGTTGAGTGGAAGAAAAAGATGCACAACCAACCGAGAGAACCGCAGCCTTATGAGGATTGTCAAGAAAAATCGATTGAAGAATTTGGGTGAACTTCACAAGGAATGGACTGAGGCTGGGGTCAAGGCATCAAGAGCCACCACACACAGACGTGTCAAGGAATTTGGCTACAGTTGTCGTATTCCTCTTGTTAAGCCACTCCTGAACCACAGACAACATCAGAGGCGTCTTACCTGGGCTAAGGAGAAGAAGAACTAGACTGTTGCCCAGTGGTCCAAAGTCCTCTTTTCAGATGAGAGCAAGTTTTGTATTTCATTTGGAAACCAAGGTCCTAGAGTCTGGAGGAAGGGTGGAGAAGCTCATAGCCCAAGTTGCTTGAAGTCCAGTGTTAAGTTTCCACAGTCTATGATGATTTGGGGTGCAATGTCATCTGCTGGTGTTGGTCCATTGTGTTTTTTGAAAACCAAAGTCACTGCACCCGTTTACCAAGAAATTTTGGAGCACTTCATGCTTCCTTCTGCTGACCAGCTTTTTAAAGATGCTGATTTCATTTTCCAGCAGGATTTGGCACCTGCCCACACTGCCAAAAGCACCAAAAGTTGGTTAAATGACCATGGTGTTGGTGTGCTTGACTGGCCAGCAAACTCACCAGACCTGAACCCCATAGAGAATCTATGGGGTATTGTCAAGAGGAAAATGAGAAACAAGAGACCAAAAAATGCAGATGAGCTGAAGGCCACTGTCAAAGAAACCTGGGCTTCCATACCACCTCAGCAGTGCCACAAACTGATCACCTCCATGCCACGCCGAATTGAGGCAGTAATTAAAGCAAAAAGAGCCCCTACCAAGTATTGAGTACATATACAGTAAATGAACATACTTTCCAGAAGGCCAACAATTCACTAAAATGTTTTTTTTTATTGGTCTTATGAAGTATTCTGATTTGTTGAGATAGTGAATTGGTGGGTTTTTGTTAAATGTGAGCCAAAATCATCACAATTAAAAGAACCAAAGACTTTACTTCGGTCTGTGTGCATTGAATTTATTTAATATACGAGTTTCACAATTTGAGTTGAATTATTGAAATAAATGAACTTTTCCACGACATTCTAATTTATTGAGATGCACCTGTAGTATGTATAGATGAATAGATAGATGTATAGATAGATAGACAGACAGACAGACATATACATATACAGACATATAGATAGACAGACAGACAGACAGACAGACAGACAGACAGACAGATAGATAGATAGATAGATAGATAGACAGATAGATAGATAGATTTGTTAGATTTGTTTCCAATGCAAAAAAAGTAGAATATATTCAGTTTTTTTCCCCTTCCAAAATATTGATTAGAAAACAATGTTTGCAGTATTTATGCATGTCTGAACAGCACAATGCATTCCTGCTGAAAATCTTTACACTACAAATACAATCAAATTGAACCAACTGCAGAGTCAAGAGACTAACCTGGTCCATTTGGGACACCACCTCAGCTAGAAGGGAATGCAAGGTGGAGAGCTCACGGCCCAGGTCAATATAGCCCTCGAAGCCTGCAGTATTTGAGATGGTCTCTGGGTTGGAGATCTCCAATAGGAAACGCTGCATGTTGGTCCACTCCTGCTCCAAGAACTGATTCATGAAGGACATGTACTCCTCCTTATTACCAAACCTGACAAAAAAAGCAGGAATAAGAATGACTCATTGATGCTTTTAATAACTCAATTAATCACGCTAATGACTCTATAATCATAATTATATCTATAAGGTTCATTTCATTCTTATGAACAGTATTTATGCTCTTAACAACATGACAAGCTATCAAACTGAGGTGTTTTGAAACTCATTCGTCAGCTCCATCGTGAAACATCAACGCACCCTCTCCCTGCTCAATCACACACACTCACACCAGAGTAAATGAAATCCTTACTTGGTGAAGTTTGCGAGGTTCTGCGTAACCTTGGCAATAAGAGTGAGTGTGCGTGCAGTGCGGTCGTCTGGGTACTCCTGCGTCAAGTTGAAGAGAGAAGGCGACATGATTGCCGGACACAGAAAACGCAAAAATAAAGAGGCGCTGATAAGACGCTCGCTGATATCCGGTCGCCCTCGGTTACCACATTCCTGTCTCCAGGACGCAAACACCTCCTTAAGTTCCCGTGGAAACACACTGTTGAGGAGTGGAGAGATGAACGCTGAATTTAGATGGGGAAAAAAAAAACCCTGACAAAACTGCAAACAGTTATTCTTACTAGTAAGTCGTTTCACAAAATTCACAAACTATTATCCTTCTGCAAACAACTTCTGGGGGGGGGGGCATCATACAATTATCCTCTACATGTTGAAATATAGAGTACTAGATCTCAGTGATTCAACTTTTATTTCAATTCTAAAACTGAAAATTTTGTTGCGTTGTGGCTTGTTTCCATTGTGTTGCAACTTGTTTCTATTGTGCTGTGACTTGTTTCCGTTGTGTTGTAGCTTGTTTCCATTGTGTTGTGGCTTTTTTCCTTTGTGTTGTGCTAATTTCGTTGTGTTGCGGCTTGTTTCCGTTGTGTTGTGCTAATTTTGTTGCGGGTTGTTGTTGTGCTAATTCCATTGTGTTGTGCTAACTTCGTTGTGTTGCGGCTTGTTTCCGTTGTGCTGTGCTAATTTTGTTGCGGGTTGTTGTTGTGCTAATTCCATTGTGTTGCGGCTTGTTTCCATTGTGTTGTGGCTTGTTTCCCTTGTGTTGTGCTAATTTCGTTGTGTTGCGGTTTGTTTCCATTGTGTTGTACTAATTTTGTAGCTTGTTTCCGTTGTGTTGTGCTAATTTCGTTGTGTTGTGGCTTGTTTCTGTTGTGTTGCAGCTTGTTTCTGTTGTATTCCAGCTTGTTTCTGTTGTGTTGTGACTTGTTTCTGTTGTGTTGTGACTTGTTTCCGTTGTGTTGTGCTAATTTTGTAGCTTATTTCAGTTGTGTTGTGCTAATTTTGTAGCTTGTTTCCGTTGTGTTGTGCTAATATCATTGTGTTGTGGAGATTTTGTTGTATTGTGCACTATTGGGCCACCGTATAAATGTAATATATAACACTCGCAAACAAACCACTCTGATCAACAGTCTGTGTATAATAACAATATTAGTAGTAGTACTATTATAGCTTAACTCCCCTGCTTCATTTTATACCGCTATACTTATATTATATATTGTCTCTTTAGTTTTATTTTAAGAGAAACACCTGAGACAAAGTTGATAATTGAAATGGTTCACATCAACAGACAGCTGTGAAGGGCACACTGTAGTTACCAGTAAGACTCAATGATCTTGCAAAAAGCCAGCTCACAGCACATCCTGAGGTTGCTCTGATGTTCAGCTAGATCGCTAGAGGAACATTTGGATGGATCCACCTCACAGTTCTCATCAGACTCATACAGAGCCTTTATAAACTCACCTGGAAGAAAGAGAAAATACTTTAAAGACCCTGGTGTTTTTAAATTCATCCTGTGTAAAGTCTAGTTGTTTCAACATAAATAACATTTTTCAGGAAATCAATAAAGAGTGGTGTCATCTATCGATTAATCTTGACATTATTCTGTATTTCATACAAGAACGCTTGCATTCCTAAATGTCAGCAAGGCAACCTGCTGTACAACCCCCCGCCATCTTTCATTCAAACAAACCGCCTCACAATTATTAGCAAGAATGAAAATCGGCACCCAAGAGCTCATCCCCATTCTAATCCCTTTCCACTATGAGGCAACCAGTGAAAGTTCTTTACAGGGTTCTTACACCTTCTCCAAAGTAAAATTCAAGCACTTTTCAAGCACTTTCAAGGTGGATTTTCAAGCTTTTCCAGCACTTTACAACTGTAGTAAAATACATGTTTACATACATACTTCACTTTAAATCAGATATTATTGTGCTATTAAAAACCACCTGTCTGGATTGCATTGCCTAATATAAATTGCCAACATAATTAAAAAAAAAGAAAAAAAAAAAGAAATTAAAAAAAAAAAGAATTTACAGGGTATCTGCAGGATATTTAAAATAAAATTTAAGGCTTTTAAGACCTGCACAAATAAAATGAATACTGTATGAGCAGGGTAGGGCAATGTCTATGGTAACATATTAATGACTGGTACCATAAAATGATCGTTAAAAAAAAATGATTTGCATGATTTTTCACAAATACGAAAAGTTTTATAAAGTGATAGACCTCATATTTCAGCCTTTAAACTATTTTTTAAGAAAAGGGATTAGTCAAAAGTATAAATTATCATCTTACTTTAAAACACACACACACACACACCTTGCTTTGTTAATCATTTGGATTTTTAAAAGCACCTTTTATTTGTTCTGAACAAAAACAGCAAATTGCCAGCAGGTGGCGCTTTTGGAATGGCACAAATACAACGGTTTCCCCGGTAACGACTGTACATAAAGCAGAACTGTGCTCATTAACGCTACATTATCAGACATTATACGTAGGCCTATGCAAAATTAAATGAAAACGTCATCAAAACTTTTCTGAGGACAGGAGGTTCCCTTCAGAGATACTTTAATATCAAAACACCTGCACCGAGTTTTGACTTTGTTTTGTTTGTTTATTCAATGAAATCATACCCTTATGAAGTTAATTGTCTCCTAAGCCATATCATGATTCTTGTCTTTTCGTCCTCAAGTTTTAGACCTCTTGAAATTATAATGAAGTCTTTTCTTGTACCGTTTAAGGCATTTAAGTTTTTTATGTCCTTAAATTTTATGCAAGTTAATGTGACAATGACGATTAATGTCAATTCTGTTTTTGTGTGGGGGAAACGACATGTCATATTCATGATATTCTTCACATTGGTTATTTTAGTAGTAGGAAAAACAAAATGGTTATTCAATTTGCCATTAAAACATACAGAAAACGAGCAACAAATGTTCCCCACCACTGAAACCGATGATTTCAGTCTAGCACGAGCTCACTGAATCTCGCAGTCCTTGTTTTAACCATAATTTGTATTTGTCGTTTTCAAGCCAACGCTGACTGAAGCGGCAACCTAACGGCACATTTTTTATCTCTTGCTCTGTTCCATCAGAGGCGCGCGTCAATAAAGACCGGCAGGTTACACTACAGCCACACACGCAACTTGAGCGGAGCTGTTAGGCTTATTTTATGTAAAAATTAACTATTCATCAAGAAAGCAAATTATTATGAAACCAAGGCAACTGCATTTTCAAGCACTTTCAAGCACTTTATCCAAAATCCAAGCACTTTTCAAACCTTGAAAACACTACATTAAAATTCAAGCATTTTCAAGGAATTCAAGCATCCGTAAGAACCCTGTCTTTAGTTATCTGACTCGGAACTAATGAGAGAAGCTGTCCTGGCAATATACAACAAACTTTTTGTTGATCCAAAACAAACAGCACCGCGAGATCCCTCTCCACAGAGACTCAGAGCAGGTACTGGTCGATTTTTCCCCCTCTGTTCTGTTGCGCATGAAAGCATCAGGGAAAAATCAAACTAGTATAGCATAAACCATGTGGAGGTCCAACTGATCTAGAATGGAAGTGGACTCCTCGTTCTTCATCTTCCTCTTAGTGACTAAAGAGACACTCAGGCTTCAAATCAATAGAAAACATACACAGTTGTTCAATAAGATTTTGTAATGTTTTTGAAAGAAGTCTCTTATGCTCACCAAGGCTGCATTTATTTAACCAGTTATAATGTATACTGTCGAACCGTTTTCCCCCCTGCTGTACTGAAACCATACCGAACCTTGACGTCAAAACCGAGGTGCGTGCCGAACTGCCATGTTTGTGTGCCATTACACCCCTAATACAATGTAAAACAAGAGAACTTTGAAAACCCATTCAAGGCCACAAATACAAATCGCTCAAATAACCAGTATGTTAGGCCACAGTAGTGTCAAAAGTCCACACTCAAATTCAGGTGTATATTAGTGATTAGCATGATTACCTAAGTACTCATCAAGAAAACACAGGACTTAACTTGCATTCACAGCATTTTTCATCAATCAAAATCTAATAACCGTACCACCAAAAGATCCTTATTTTTAATTTCATGATTGGTTAAGCCATTGTTTTTAGTGGTAACCCGTGATCCGAACTGAAAATGAGATTTGTTTTTAAAGTCAAACAATTGAACAATAATGCACTCCCCCCAAGTACTCTATCTGTTGCTCTTGAGTAGATGTAGTAGTTAACTAGAGTAAATGAAAAGACCAAAAGGTTCATCCCTCGTGCATATATGCTGTTTATGTAACCAAGTGGTGTAATCCACTCTCTTTACTGTCACGCTCTTGCTATGATGTCTGAGGGACTTAGTCAGTGAGTAACCATTTAATAATTTAGCAGCACTTCACAAGTCACATTTATCTAAGAAAAACAACTACACATTATTCTGCACCACCAAATGGCTTCTTAAAGCAAATCTAAAGAGAGATTCACTCTCTTTGGTGTACTCACTCACATTCACATCTACTCTCATTAGATCCCCCAAAGTCGATATTTATATAAGGTGTGAAATTTGCAGCATATATTTTTGTTCTACAGATAAATTGCTAGTCCAGCAATTTACACATTTTATTCCTAAAATACAGTGGTATTAATAAACACAAGCCTTATCGGACACAGAGTAAGCAAACAGTGAATGTGGTGGCTGGATATGTGTGTGCAAATTTGTTTGTGTGTGTTTTCACAGCTGTTTAATCTTATCTAAAATGAATACAGGGAACTTAGCACAAAATAAAATTTGGAAATGTTTCTAATGTGTGTGCAGGACAGAAAGTATATATCTGCAGACCTATTTCAAGTCTGCAGATTGAACACCAGTTCCTATTTATTTAATATAATTATTTTGGTGGTCCTGTCACCTGGCAACTTGGACATAACAAATAGTACAGACATTTTCAGAAAATAACGTTTTTTTTTGCGCGCACACACAAAGATCTTACCCAGTGCATCTTGCAGATATTTCTGTCCGACCAGTTTGAGGTACTCCTCAATAGCTTTAGTGCCCAGCGTGTTCTCTCTGAAGATCAGGTGCTCATTCTCCCCGCATCGATCCACCTCAGACATCATCAGATCTGTCAGGAAGTCCTATAACAAAAACACACAATCCAAAACAAAATTTTGATATGTGAGCACTATTAGTTTAAAGAAAGAAAGCGAGCAGAGTAGATGGAGCGATTGTATGGAGGGTCCGTCATTGTAATCGAAGTGCTTGTGCTGCTGATGTCTGTCAGGACATGAAAGAAAAGAAAGAGACAAGGAAAGAGAGATGCTAGTGCTGAAGTGAAAGCTGCTCCGATCAAAGCTATCTGGCAGGGAGCCTATCAAAACCAGCAAATGGGAGTTAGACAGAAAAATCAGTCTACTCGCAGTTGATGTGCGCACACACACACACACACACACAGACTCTAGAGTTCAGCTCAGCATCCCAAATACGATTCAGAGTGTGTGTGTGTGTCTCAGTCTTTATTTCCAGCGGTGAGTCATGATTGGCTCCATGCAGACTGTGGCTGAAAGCCTTTTATTTGTAAAAAAACTATCATCATCTTATAATTCTCATTACAGAACATACTGTATGTCCTAATAATTAATGCAACAAAACTCTCTTCTCTTTCACAAAAAAATTTACCCCAAACTAATCTTTCTTTTTAGTCACTCTCCTCTTATTTGACTCAGTGGAGACACTATCATGATTAAATTTAAAATTGAATTTTGGGTCTGTGTCTGCATGATTCGACATGGAAATTTCAGTTAAAACATTACTGGATAACAATTAAATTAATAATAAATAAATTGTTAACAGTGAACCCTGTGAAAATACCCTGTCAAAAAGGTACAACAAATGTAATTTGGGTGAAAAGAGTAGACTTGACAGGGCCCTACTCTCATTATCTCTTCTCTCAACCTAGTATTCATTCAGTTATGTGGTTGAAATGATGACAAGAACAGAGGTCTGCACAGGGATTTAAAAATAAATAAATAAAAAACAAGCCTGGCACATAAGTGAGATCCTGCAACCCCACCAGACACCTGCTGTCAAACTTTAACACTAAACTTAAAGGCATTCATTCTCATTATTTTCTTCTCTATAGATACATATGCTTGGATAAATTCATTCATTACCAACAACTTACACACTGAGCTCTGACTGTAAATAAGTTACATTAAAAGTCTTTTTTTTTTTAAACAATAAATACTTTTTCTTTCTTTTTTTTTTTTGTTTTTTTTACCAAGGATAAATGAAATTGATCAAAGTGACAGTAAAGGCATTTATAATGTTACAAAAGATTTATATTGTTAAAAAATGCTTCTGAAAGTTTCCGGAAAAATATTAAGCAGGATAAGTATTTTCTTTTCAACAGTAATAATGAGAAGAAAGTTTTCTTGAGAACCAAATCAGCATATTAGAATGATTTCTAAATGATCATGTGACACTGAAGACTGGAATAATGGCTGATGAAAAATCAGCTTTATTATCATTGAAATAAATTTATTTAAACTATATATTAATGTAGAAAATAGTTATTTTAATTAACTTTTATTCAAGTAATATTTCATAATATTACTGCTTTTACTGTATTTTTGATCAAATAAATGCAGCCTTGGTAAACAGCGTTGTCTTTTTATTTTTATTTTTTTCCAAGTCTTGAACTCAGGTCAGGTTGCAGACCTTCCATTCATAGTAAATGTGGATATGTATTTGGCCACCAATGTTTAGAATTTCAGCACTTGGTATTATTTTAAGAAATCACTGAAAAGAGATAGAATGTTTCAGCTTAGAGGAATCCAAAAAACGTGTTGACTCTAGATAATAGGGTATTATGTAAGTCAAAACAAAAGCATTTGTTTGGGATACAGGAGAAAAGGAGTGTGGGTAGTGTGGCTGCAGACTGACCTCAGAGCTTAAAAATCCTTCATGAGCGCTGATGCGGGGAACGATCACCATGGTAACTGGTCTGGAATATTTTCCAGGTTTTCCATGATTGTGGTGACACTTATTTTAAAGTAGTGGCTCTACCATCATGCTTGTCCACCTGTCCTCATCTTCAAACAACTTTTACCTTATTTTACAATCATAAGTTTATCTATAAAAAGTTTATTTAAAAAAAGTTTATATTTATTTATTTTTTTAAATGAGGTGCCATTTTACAGATTGCGCATATAGAATGCTGCAATTGAGAGCAAAATAATCTCACTCTCCAAAAAAAAAAAAAAAAAAAAAAAATTATTATTATTAATAATAATTATTATTAAAAATAATAATAATAATAATAAAAAATAAATTAAATTAAATAAAACTATGAAAATAGCGCATTGTTTTTTATGCAGGGTAAGAAATATTTATGCCTGGCAAATTTTCACCAATGATAGGTGCTGCCAAAAAGTTAATTTTGGACACTGCATACAAATAAATGTCAGTATTCAAGCATTTCCACATTTTAATGATTACATGTATAGTAACTGTCAAGTTGTAAAAGGTATGATCAGCAGAGTGAGGGAAAAAAAAAAACCCTAAGAACCATTAAGATATGAGACTAGTCACAGAGAGGAAGATCTCATAAGCCTTGAGATTCTCCCCTTACACACGCACACAGTAGTGGGCACTATTAAGAAAAGGCCAAGAAAATTGTCCATTACTGTCAGAGTTAATCAGCTAGACTATAGCTCACCCTTAATCAGAACGAGACGAGAGAGAAACACAGGAAACGAGAGAGCGAGAAGACATTAAGCACAGTAAGACATAAATATAAATCTAAAATGGAAAGGAAAGCAGAAAAATAAAAATAAAATGGGTGTGTAAAAATAGCGGGTGCACAGGAGAGCAAAGCCATTGCACAGGGGAACAGAGGAAAACAGAAAGATACGTACTGTAGCACACAGAAAAAAAAAAATATAAAGCGAGGATGGAGGGATTAAAAAGAAGAGATAAAATCCCTCAGGTCTCACTGCATTCCCTGGAAGCAAAAACTCATAAAGAAGGAAGCATCTGACCGAGACAGCAGTTTGTGTGCTCTGCTGAGGGAGAAAGAAAGAGAGGTTTTGCCTACTACATTGTCTGGACCAAATGTCCCCACAAGGAAAGTAAAACCTGGAATCACCTACACTGTGGGAAGCAGTCAATGGCCCCCAGTTGGAAAACAGCTTAAATATATTAAATAATGTTTTAATGAAAATGTAAAAATGCTAAATGTTTTGTGTCAGGATTAAGTTCAGGGTTTGAAAATATAAACTCTGCATAAAGACTGAAACAGATGGATGGATGGATAGATAGAAATCTTTCAATGGTACCATAATAATGAGCTGATACTGATTATATTATTTAACTTAAAGAGTGTGTTCAATACATTTTTTATTTTTTTTTATATATAAAGTGAGGGCCCTTTTAAAGCCCATTCTTTGTGTCTAACATCAATGAATGTCTGTGTACATGTTTGTGTGTCAGGACAGCTGAATGAGACTTGCTATCAAAGGCCCTTAAATAAACTTAAGGTCACTAAGACTATAGCACGCGCACACACACACACACACACACACACACACACACACACACACACACACACACACACACACACACACACTTTCTCTCTCATTAATCTACAGACACAGGATGACTCATTCAGTTCTGTAAAGATATTCCGAGGGAGTGAGCAACAATACAGACAAGAGGGAGTGTTACAAAAAAGCTACATTCTATACCTTTTTTCCCATGGGGGGAAAAAAACAAAAAAAACTATTGACAAACAAAATATTGTCATCATTTACGCACCTTTAAAATATCTTAACATACAGGTTTAGAACAACATGTGGGTGAGTAAATGATGAAAGAATTCTCATTTTTGGGTGAACTATCCCTTTAAATATTTTAGAGCTGAACAAAACCTTGTTCACTAAATTACTAGGGATGTAAGGATGCTGGAATTCTGAATGATACAGATAAGATAATTAATTTAACAATTACTAATTAATTCAATTAAATAATTAGTTTAATAGCTGATGAACAGATTATATACTTTCCTACTTGGTTATACATAAATGTATTAATGTAAAGTAGGAACAAACGCAGTAGTGCTGCTAACTTGTGATCTGAACGAGATTATAGCGTTAAATCTATTGCTATCCCTCTACATTAGTGCTAGATGATGGAACAAATTAATAATTAGCTTTACTTAATTGCAAATGTGAAATGTCCAAAGTGGGTTTACAAAGTGCATGGGTACCATTTAATCCCACGTGTTCCATGTGAGAATGGTTTTTCTCTCCCACACAGTCGAAATGGGCACTAAACTGTCAGACACACAATAATTCAACATGACCTACTGAAAAACAAAAGGGAGCGATCATTAAATGTCAAAGATGAATACCTTTCCTCCAATTTCATCATTACTTGTGTGTCATTCTCGGCACATTTCTCTTTTGATCTGAAGCCAAGCTGTAAGCTGAAATGCTAGTTGTTATCTCGCTCCCTCTCCATCTCAAAAAATAGAGGTCAGAGAAGGTCAGATGCTATTTAGCAGACAGACGGCAGGAGGGTCAAGTGAGAGAGCAAATGCTGTAACATATGTGTGAGAGAAAGAGAAGTAAAATATCTCTCTCAGTCTACCCAAACTCTATAACCTTGACTTTTCCCTGTTGCATGTGTGCAAATATGTGCATATGATTCTGTTCGGCGCAGATGTGTGTGTTTATGTGTGTGCTCACGACCCTCAGTGAAATGTAGAAATGCTCTGCTAATGAAATGCAAGGTTGTGGGGCAGCTTTATCCAGCGTGCTTTCTGAGATAAGACTGATTGTTGAGCTGTATGACTAAAGTGGGTCAAACAGACATTGCTTCAAGGATCATACAACAATATGTTCTCAACATCTACCTTCTTATGCTTGCTAAACAGTCTGCATCTCATCAACACACCTTACCTAGAAAACGAAAAGGCTGATTTGAGGTTTTATCTCACTTTACTGATTTAAATGTAATGAGAAGAAATCAATTTAACTCAGTATTGTCTTAATTGTATGTTTTGTATAGCATATATTTTTTAGGGCTGTCACAATCATGAAATTTTCCTGATTATTTATTCTTAGAAAAATATGTGTGATTAATGATATCATTGCTATGTTAATGTTAATTGTAAACTTATATTCCCATTAAAATGGTATTTTTGCAATTTAAAATTGTTTTATTTTTTAATTATTTTATATTTTATAATTAGAATTAATGCTGTCAAGAGATTAATCCTGGTTAATCGCATCCAAAATAAAAGTTTTTTTTTTTTTTTTTACATAATGTGTGTGTACAGTGTATATTTATTATGTATATATAAATACACACACATACAGTATATAGTTTGAAAATATTTACATGTATTTACATATATTTATATTATATAATGATTGCTACAAGCCTATGTTTTGTTTTGTGAAGTCGATATCTGCATACTGGGTCTCAAAAATGGCAGTCCATGGGATCATCTCTTGCCAGGAATAATCACATGTGTTGCAATCAGGCACAGAAATTACATCACATTTACATCATATCATGAAACAAATGAATACCTTGTCTAACCTCAAACTCTTGAGATGCATGAAGAAGTGTTAAAGTGTGTGTGCATGGAGAGCCCGCTGAAGTGGATGTCACATCTACAGCAAAGCACGACTTCTGTAATAGCTGTCAGGGCAATGTGCTGCTTCAGACCAGAAATGACATCCTTTCAGAGCCAGCCTGCCTTAAAGTGCAGCCAAGCAAGATAGAGAGGGAGAGAATGGCAGAGCATGAGTCTAAGACAAGATAAGGAGATAGAGAGGTGATGGAGAGAGGGAGAGAGAGGCAGGATGGGGAGAAAACAAGAAAAAGAAAGAGTGACGGATGAGGAGAGGGAAGATAAGGGTGCTGAAGGAAAATGCAGATAATGATTCTCGTCTCGTGTCTCTAAGTTGATGGAAGATGCTGGTCGAGCTTTGCCACAATCCAATATATACATCAATGTGTTATGAAGAATGTAGTTCAAAACATTACCATTAAAAAAGTTTTTTTTTCCCCCTAAGAAATTAATACTTTTATTTAGTAAGCATGCATTAAATTGATTAATAGTGATAAAAAGGACATTTATGTTACAAAAGATTACAGTTTCAAATAAATACTGTTCTTTACATAATAATAATAATAATAATAATAATAATAATAATACTTCATCAGAGAATACCAAAAATCAGTGTGTGCAAAAATATTAAGTAGCGCAGCTGTTCTTGAGCACCAAATCAGCATATTAGAATGATTTCTGATGGATCATGTGACACTGAAGACTGGAGTAATGGCTTTGCGTCACAGAAATAAATTACATTCTAAAATATATTAAAATAAAAAAAACTTATTTTAAATTGTAATAATATTTCACAATATTACTGTTTTTACATTTTTGATCAAATGCAGCCTTGGCGAGCATAAAAGACTTTTCAAAAACATTTTTAAAATCTTAGCGACATCAAACTTTTGAACAGAAAGAAATATATTTATATTTGTATACTTAAATACAAATACATGGTTTAATTAAATACACAAATTTTTCTAATAAGATAAAAAAAATATGCCCTGACATTTTAATGTGGCAAGAAAGTTAATTTTCAAAAACAATATCTAGCTGATGAAATATTTAAAAAGCACTGCTAGAACAATTGTCTGAATTTTAAAACATTTTCCCAGGTTTCCATGACTGTGGAAATCCTTTCAAGTGAGCGAGATAGAATTCTCCCCAATTGACTGCATATTTCATCTTCTTCCAAAGTTTATTTAGTAGTGGAGAAAAAAGGAATGTACAATAAAAATCACACCCCCATGAAACTCAAGCAAGTGATAAATGAGTGTTATTGTGTCCTCTTGGGCTTGTGGTCTCTATGGGATATCTTTTCTCCATATTTTACATCACGAGCACACTGGTCTCAGGTTCTGTTGAGGGAAAACAGCGACCCTATCTACTGAGAGAAAAGTCTAATGCCTGTACTGCAACATTACCTTAACAGACTGAGTGCATTACCAGAGTTAGAGACGTTCCATCAGATTATCCTTCCCAGTGAATCTGTCACTGCAGGCTCGGTTTGGTAGCTCAACTAACTGTGTCCAGACTTTTCAAAGGTACATAAACAGACAAGCTCTGTTATCCACACAGAGGAGTCTGCTTCATCTTCATTTGAACCTAATTTAGTCCAATTTAATTTTGTTCTGTCAACTTATGCATCTGTCAGAGACAGACAAGCCAACTGAAGTAGAACAAAGAACTCCTAAAAAAACATCTTCTACATCTGCTTTAAGCACTCAGGAAATGACTGTTCAAATATAATTGAGTGCTTTAATCACACTGAGACTTAAAGCAGAGATCAGATGTTAGGAAAGTAAAGAGCTAAACTGAGTCTTCATTCCTTGTATGAAATGCTCATTTAAAGGATTAGTTCACCCAAAAATGAAAATTGTGTCATCATTTACTCACCCTCATGTCACTCCAAACCTGTATACGTTTCTTTCAAAAGAAGAACCAAACAGTTGTTGTCCCCAATAACTTCCATAGGGAAAGAAATACTATGCAAGTCAATGGGGGCCATTAATTGTTTGATTACCAGTATTCTTCAAAATATCTTGTTTTATGTTCAAAATAAGAAAGAAACTTACACAGGTTTGGAACAACATGAGGGTGAATAAATGACAAAATGCTCATTTTTGGGTAAACTATCCCTTTAAGTCAGAACTAGGCAATATAGCTAAAATATCTTGATAATGTTCAGCATTTTGGAGATATTAAATATATATCTTCATTTGTAAATTAGTGTTTTATTTTCAATTAGAGGAACCATGACTGGTTTTCCACACACAATTTTCATTAACTGATACATATACCAACCCTAGTAAAAAAGTAATAGATTTAAAATGCATTTATGGAAGTGTAGAAATGCAAGTGCAAATACAAATGCAAGTGTAGTTCAAGTCTATTAACATATTGACTGACATATCGCTCGAGACTTACTGATATAAAATTGTAATTCAACTTTATTTGGAGTACTACTTGAGCACAATGCACATTTCTTAATATTAAGCCTAAAATATGTTTTAATGTCACTATTGATGAGGACTGTATGATCTTTAAATATTTTGCATTTAAAGAACGATATTACTTAAAGTGTACCTAAAGTATACTTGCAATAGTTCCACTTTAGAACAGTCAAATATACTTAAGTATAGTTGGACTTCAGCACTACTTCCGCACATTTAAAGTGCATTAAGTACAAAATCAGTTGTTTCAATTTAGCAGACTTTAAATATCCCAGTTTAGTATACTAAGGGTTCTTTCACACTTGGTTCGCTTGCTCCCGTCCTCCCCCTGCCCCCGCTGGACTGTGTTCATATTATTTTATTTGGGTCCAAACCGCAGTTCATTTGCGTCATCAAGCCAGCAGCTGTTTACCCCTTTGCTTAGTAACGACGGCGCAGGAGAAGGCAGCAAAATGCATAGTTGCTCTCTTTATTTTTTATATATTTAGGTTTTTGAACCATTATTGGTTTTGTTTCCAAAGCTTCAGTACATAACGGCACTTACGTCTGTCTTACGAATGTACTGCAAATGCTCTAAAGAACGCTGAAGGCGAACAGAAATGAGATATACACCTCTCTGCTTGCAGAGCATCAGTCACGCTCGTCAGGAAAGTGAGTGAAACACACACAAACACACGTTTTTATCAAATCATACATCATTAATAGCGGTTCACTTCCGCGATTTGGTATGATTGCGTTCACATCAGCAGTGAATTGTACCGGAGTTCACATGAACCGAACCCCAGACCACCCTTTTTAAGCGGACTCCGGTACAGTTCGCAGGTGCGCATCCGAGTTTGGAAGACAGCGTTCACATCATCCAAACGAACCGAACTCTGACGTCAATCAAACCCGGGTGCGCACCAAAAGTGTTAGTGTGAAAGCACCCTAAAAGTACAATTGCAGGGTATTTTTTTTATTAAGTACATAATATGTAAATGTATTTGTAGTATACTTAGCATGAAATAAATGTATTTTAAATACATTTTAGTATATTTAATTTTCACAAGGGAATATATCAATTAGGACTACTTATTTTACATTTCACTGAAATATATATACAGTCATGGCCAAAAATATCGGCACCCTTGGTAAATGTGATCAAAGAAGGCTGTGAAAATTAATCTGCATTAATTCTTTTGATCTTTTATTTAAAAAATTCACAAAAATCTAACCTTTTATTGGATAATAATAATTTAAAATGGGGGGAAATATCATTATGAAATAAATGTTTTTCTCTAATACACATTGGCCACAATTAACGGCACTCTTTTATTCAATAGTTTTTGAAACCTCCATTTGCCAGTTTAACAGCTCTAAATTTTCTCCTATAATGCCTGATGAGGTTAGAGAACACCTGACAAGAGATCAGAGACCATTTTTTTTCATCCAGAATCACTCTAAACCCTTTAGATTCCCAGCTCCATGTTGGTGCTTCTTCTCTTCAGTTCACCCCACTCTTTTTCTACAGGGTTCAGGTCAGAGGACTGGAATGGCCATAGCAGAAGCTTGGTTTTGTGCTCAGTGACCCATTTTTATGTTGTTCTTGAGGTTTGTGTTTGGATTAATGTACGGTTGGAAGATCCAAACATGGCCCATTATAAGATTTCTAACAGAGTCACTCACTTATTGATTTTTTATCTGTTGGTATTTGATAGAATCAGTGATGCCATGTGTCTAAACAAGATGTCCAGGACCTCCAGCAGAAATATAGGCCCACAACATAAAAAATACAGCAGTATATTTCATTGTACACATGGGGTACTTTTTATCCCTGTGTTCACCAAATCCATGTTGAGTGTTTGCTGCTAAACACTCAACTGAATATGCTGGAGTTTGTTTTTGGATGAGCTAGGAGAATTTTTCTTGAAACCTTCCCAAACAACATGTGGTAATGTAGGTGCTGTTTGACAATTTTTATTTTTTTTTTTAAGTTTTCTGACCCCGAGACTCAACTATTTTCTGCAATTCTCCAGCTGTGGTCCTTGGAGAGTCTTTAGCCACTCAAACTCTCCTTCTCACCGTGCATTAGGACGATATAGACACGTGTCCTCTTCCAGGCAGTTTCGTAACATTTTATGTTGATTGGAAATTCTTAATTATTGCCCTGATGGTGGAAATGGGAATTTGCACTGCTCTAGCTCTTTTCTTAAAGCCACTTCACTAATTTGTGAAGCTCAATTATCTTTTGCTGCACATCAGAAATATATTCTTTGGTTTTTCTCATTGTGATGGATGATTAAAGGAATTTGGGCTTTGTTTTCCCTCCTATTTATATTTCTGTAAAACAGGAAGTCATGGCTGGATAATTTCATGTTCATAATCACCCTGGAGTGCTCAAAATTGTGAATATGAATGGGGATATACTTCAGAGATATTTTACTCATAAGAATTTCTAGGGGTACCAATAATTGTGTCCAATGTGTATTAGAGAAAAACATTTACTTCATAATGATATTTCCCCCCATTTTAAATTCTTATTATCCAATGAAAGGTTAGATTTTTGTGAATTTTTTTAAATAAAAGATCAAAATGATTAACAATGCAGATTAATTTTCACAGCCTTCTTTGATCATATTTACCAAGGGTGCCGATATTTTTGGCCATGACTGTATAAAAAAAGTTTGTTAAGAAATCTTTTGCTAACCAAGGCTACATTTATTTATTACATAAATTTATGTCTGTCACAACTTGAAAGTTTTCTATTTTAATGTATTTTAAAATGCAATTTATTCCTGTGATGGCAAAGCTGCCAGTCTTTAGTGCCATTTTTACCACCGAAGTTCAAACTATATTTAGTTTTTTAAAACGTGTCTAAACACTCATACTTAACAGGGAATTAATGACTAAATAAAAGTGTTTCAAAATCATTGTGATATTCAATGCTTCCTAATTTTATATCGATGGTAGTGTAAGTATATTGTGACTATTTTATATACCACCATCCCCTAATCAGGTTCTGCTCAGGAGCTGCTTTCCTTTTGGAACAAATGCAACACTAAAACAGAAAGCATGCATAACTGTCACTTGTGTCTCATAAAAGGCATCTACAGTATATTGAAGTGCATATGATCAGCTGGTTTAATTCTACACATTGATAAATAACACATTTATATCACAAAAGCAAGTAGGCTGGAATTTACAGCTGTCCTCAAAACAAATGACCTTGGACAGCCTGGATGATTCCATCAGTGTTACAGTTTTTACGGCCCATTTCCCTCAGGGCTTCTTTGAGAAGCAAAGTAATTAAGGATCAGTAATTAACAGCCTAACAGTCCCGATCCCCCCTTGCAGGACCTAGGGGACAGCGGATGAGGGCCAGATAGGATATGAGTGACACAACTGTCCAGTTATGATGACCCTCTGTGAACACTAGTTGGTTTAGTAATAGCAGACTCCCCCCTCCCATTCCCCCTTTATCCAGTAGTTACAGAGGTGAAGTGCAGCTGACCAGTAAAAGACACTAATGACTTTTAATAATTCCATGGAAAGAGCGGCCAATCTCAGAGTCAGCACTCACAGGATAATGATGCAGATCAGACAGTGGTTCGTGGACCAGTTACCAACTCTAATGACACTGTGGTGGTTCACAACTTACACTGCCGTTCAGTCAAATGAAAATATTAGCATAAAGGATGGCATCGCTGATATGAACCGTTACAAACTGACCATTTAATTCCCGTGTCATTTCCAACAAATGCCCAGTCATTTGTGAATACTGGATGGCGGTTTTTACAAAATACTTTTGATTGAGAAGGATTCATTAAGGCTTCATTTAGAACAGTTGTGAACCAGTTTGACATATTAATAGAAAAGAACTGACTCAAAAGAGAAACTTGCTCACAAATGGTACATTGTTGCATCATTGCGAAGCAAGTTTTATACTAAACAAGAGCAACAGAATATCTGGCAGATATATCTTTATCTCTAAAAAATATTTTATAGCAGAGCGTGAAAAATATTCACTCAATAAAATTCAATAACTTTACCATGATCAAAGAGTTATTCCAGAATACTTTTCCCTGATACTTTTTGGGTGACTGTGGGAAGACTGGACTAGTCATTATCAGGGTTCTAAAAGGGGTCTTATCACGAAGAATCAAATTTTCCCATATATGTAGAGATTAGTTAACTGCATGTGCTGCAACTTTCAGAACTCCCACCAAAAAAAGAGCCCATTTATTAAAATTAAACTTTTAAAATTGTTTAGTTTAAAATCCTTGAACCTCTTACTTTACTAATACTGAAAATTAATATCTGACAGGTTACACTTATACATCAATAATGTGGGTGTTCAGAAATGTGGCACAGCCAGCCATGGTGAGGCATATATAAATATATACACACTATTATTCATAAACGCTAGAACAACTAATGGGAGTTTACATTTGCATTTATATTTAGACATTTAGCAGACACTTTTATCCAAAGCAACTTGCAAATGAGGACAATGGAAGCAATCAAAATCAACAAAAGAGCAATGATATGCAAGTGCTATAACAAGTTTCAGTTAGCTTAACGTGGTGCACGTAGCAAGTTTTTTTTTTTTTTTAATGATATAATAAAAAGAAAACAGATAGAATAGAAAAAGAATATAGCAAGCTAGTGTTAGAGGCCTTTTTTGCTTTTGTTAATTGTATAATAAATAAAAAGAAAACAAATAGATAGAATACAAAAAGATTAGTTTTTTTTTTTTTTAAGAAAACAGGCAGTTAGTAAATGAATAGAGTGCAAGTCTAAAAGAGGCAATTTATTTATTTATTTATGTATTTATTTGAATTTAAAGTGTAGAAAGTGTACTGTTCCTCGACCTGTGTAGCGTTAATCTACAAACTTTATAAAGGGATTGCTGTATTTTCAGTAAACTTTGACTGTTTCATTGAACCCTCTAATTCCATAAGAAAAATGTAAGGCAGGAATGCATTACATCACATCTGAACAACAGCCTAAACCGAGGGGTCAATCTGACGTATTTTCATTCTGTAATTTACCAAAAATCATCTGGCTCTAAATGTTGCAAGTTTTTATTCTCAAGTGATGTTGTAGTCTGGAAGCAAAGGAACTAATGAAAAACTCTTTGAGCCTCTGAACTCTCCACAAGCAATCCACCATGACTGCTGATGTACTGCTGAAATGATGCCAACAAAAACCTCCAACCTCTGCTGAAGCTGAATACCTCATATACGTAACAATTAACTTAAGATTTGCACTGACACCCCAAATGAAACAATGAAGAGAAGACCTCCCCTGTAGTATAAAAAAACAGTTTCACACTTCATTTCACTGATTCTCCATGACTAGAGGTAACTAATAATGGCACTAGAATAACTACTTGATGGGAGACTGAAAGATGTTAGATTAAAATACTGCACTGTGTGTAAGCAAAAAAAATCAGTTTCTTGAGAAATTACCCTTATACCCGGACCCTGATTAAAAATATAGTGGTAGATTTACTATCTGAAAATCTTGTTTCATGCTTAGTTTGTCTAATTAGACTCCACACAGAGGTTATGATAATGAGAATATACGGCTCAACTAAATATCTAAAAAAGTAACCAGCAAAATTGTCTTTTGACTGCCCTGTTCTTCCTCAAACAGTGAACAGTGACATTAGTGCAGCTCTTCACTAAATGCCATACATATACTAGAGGCTTATCCACCTCCATCTAAGGTCATTTTGCCTTTGTGTTTATATCATCCTGTGAGTCACTGCAAACATACCATTTACAACAACCCTGGATCTGCCAATCAGGGCCAGACAGCCTTAAAAGCAGCCAATACAGATAAGAGCAGCCATATTAATACCTCCCTTATGGTATAATGGGAAGATTTGCTATTTTGCTCTCTGGAGCCTGCGGTAGACTGTGAGAAGCAGGGGGAGATAATCCCTCCGAAATACCTCTCAGCATGAGAAATCCGACACACACAAATACAAAGATTCACAGATGTAGCCAATACAAACTACACACAATCTCTTTAATGTAGTATCCCTTTGTTAACCCAAACAGCAAGGAATAACAGCGGGATACTACAGCAGAGATAACAAACTGGAATTGGATTGCTTTTGATTCACCGTGACCTCTGAAGTTCAATAAGAGCATCAATGAAAACTAAATGCACAGGGAAAACACAACGGTCGCAAAAAAAGGGGGCAAAAATTGATTTTCCAACAGCTGCAAAATGTAAACATACTGTCACATGAATAATTAATTTAAATATTAATTCATAAATTATAAACATAATATTTTATATTAATTTCATATTAATTCATAAATTAATGTTCAAATGAATTATTTGTTTGAATAACAAATCTAAATAATTCATAAATAAAAGTTTATGTATAATGTATATATCAATCATTTGTATGCTAAGTTTAGATTATTTATGTGAATAATTGTGAGTTTGTAATTTACAAAATTATATATACACAAATATACATACACACACACACACACACACACACACACATATATATATATATATATATATATATACTGTGTATATATATATATATATATATATATATAAAAACACACACACAATTATACATACATACATACATACATACACACACACATATACAGTGGTGTGAAAAATTGTTTGCCCCCTTCCTGATTTTTTTTGCATGTTTGTCACACTTGTTGATGTTTCAGATCATCAAATAAATTTAATTATTAATCAAATATAACACAAGTAATGACGTAAAAGTAGATTACTTTTGGATTACTTTCACTGACGTAAAAGTTACTTTTACTGACGTAAAAGTAACACAGCATTTCAGAAAAAGAACATCATACCAACAGTAAAATATGGTGGTGGAAGTGTGATGGTCTGGGGCTGTTTTGCTGCTTCAGGACCTGGAAGACTTGCTGTGATAAATGGAACCATGAATTCTGCTGTCTACCAAAAACTCCTGAAGGACAATGTCCGGCCATCTGTTCATGACCTCAAGCTGAAGCGAACTTGGGTTCTGCAGCAGGACAATGATCCAAAACACACCAGCAAGTCCACCTCTGAATGACTGAAGAAAAACAAAATGAAGACTTTGGAGTGGCCTAGTCAAAGTCCTGACCTGAATCCTATTGAGATGCTGTGGCATGACCTTAAAAAGGCGGTTCATGCTCGAAAACCCTCCAATGTGGCTGAATTACAACAATTCTGCAAAGATGAGTGGGCCAAAATTCCTCCACAGCGCTGTAACAGACTCATTGCAAGTTATCACAAACGCTTGATTGCAGTTGTTGCTGCTAAGGGTGGCCCAACCAGTTATTAGGTTTAGGGGGCAAGCACTTTTTCACACAGGGCCATGTGGGTTTGAATTTTGTTTTCCCTTCATAATAAAAAACTTCATTTAAAAACTGCATGTTGTGTTTACTTGTGTTATCTTTGATTAATATTTAAATTTGTTTGATGATCTGAAACATTAAAGTGTGACAAACATGCAAAAAAATAAAAAATCAGGAAGGGGCAAACAATTTTTCACACCACTGTATACATATATAAAATTTTGTTCATTGGTTTCACTGAACTACAAAATAATGTTAAGCTTTATAAAGAACTACAAAGACTTATAAAGAATGTGACATGCTTTTCCAGATGAATGTATACACATTCCAATATTCAATACTCAGATATTAAAGGTTGTAGGTATGAACCTTGTGACGGTCAACTGATGCCACTGTGTCCTTTAACAATACATTTAACACCTTTATTATCACTGTCTCGATTGTTTAAAATGGACCTCCTTCCTAAAATACAAAAGGCAGCTATATATTTTTGATGTATAAAGATCCAATTTATACTGTGGAAAAAATAATTATGTAATATCATTATATTATTTTTATATTCTTCAATATTATTCTTTAATATTGTCTTTTATGTAGACCCCCTAGCACTTTCCTGGAGCACAGTTTAAAAACCCTTTGCTAAACGACAAAATCTGTTAGACTTTTACAATACCTTTGCTTTGCCGGTGCTCTGTAAGATGTGGACCAGAGCGCAGGCCATCTCCTCTTTGTTCTTGACGCTGATGACCGGCTCCAGCACAGAGCAGATCAGCATGTAGTTGTTGGTGGTGTACTCTGCAAACTCTTTGTAGAGCTCCATGGGCAGGATGTTCATGCTCTGGTACCGGGCCTTGATGCGGACCATGGGACCAGCCGTTTTCCCTTTCCCTGGATTGGGCTGGCTAACTGGGTACCATTTCTCGACCAGCTGCCTGCTCATGACATTCACCACTGGAATGCTCACCAGCCCCACGTAGTTGTTCTTGTCCTTTTTCTTCTTCTTGTCCGAGTCCCTATAGAGATGGACGGTGATGTTCTGGACAGTAGGGAGGTTATTGAACTCAAAGTGTTCACCCCAGAAGACGTTATCCGTCTTCAGCTTGCAGGTGGTGCGGGCATAGAGGCTGTCGTCCAGGCAGAGCTCACAGAAGTACTTTTTCTTGGCCGGAAGGTCCTTAGCTTCGATGATCCACAGCTGGAGTGTATTCTCAACCCGCCGACTGTTGTCCTAGAGACGGAAGGGCATTGTGAGGTCAGTGGACTGTTAGGCTGCCATGTCACGGCTGTAACGGATTATTACCGCATCGGTGTGGCATCTAACAGGGTCAGTGATTTAGAGATGACGTGATTAAATACCCTCTGCTTCAGATCACCCACCCTTGGCTAGAAATTAAAAGGCCCTTTATTTCAGATCACTTCATGTCCTTCCCATAAAGATAGCAGGACGGTGCTGTAAATACTGTGTGACATCATTCAGCAGTTAATGTCATTCACTGGCCTTTTTTTAATAGAATAGTCTTTCCAGTGTGAAGCCATGTGGTTAAATATACGAGGGACGGCCATAAAGTTGACCTGCATCATGCTGCAGTTAAGGTTAAGCTTTTGTTGGACTATAATAGAGGTTAATTTATAGATATCCCTCCTTCCTCTTATAACTTAGGAGGCAGTGGAGGATGAGATCAGAATAAAACTAAATGTCAGTTATTTCTGAGGCCACAGACCATCGTGAATCACTGAACTGAACAGACTAAAGCCCTCCCTCACCAGCGGTATACAGCAATTCTTGTCCCTCCACACTGCCCCGCCCACAATTAGTGATGTCATGTTGTTGTTACCCGTTTTATTTTCATTAATCATGCAGCCCTAGGCTGTATAATAGAGATGTAATGGTTAAAGTTACTCACGATTTGGTTTTAGAGTCACGGTTTTGGTACGGTTCGGTATGTGCTATGTTTAAGGAAGAAACTATACTGGCAAATAAAAATAAAGAAAATAAGAACGAATAATCTAACTACAAACATCAGCACAAATAAATACAATAGAGCAAAGATACAGATAAAATAAACGGTGCTTTTCAGGTTTTTAGGTCTAACATTAGTTTTTAGGTACAGAAATTGAATAGAGTATTCAAATGTATAAAGTAGTGATAATGATTAATCACATCCAAAATAACAGTTTTTATTTACATAATATATCTGTGTATAATGTAAATATTTATTATGTATATGTAAATACACACACATACAGTATATATTTTTAAAATATTTACATGTATTTAAATATAAATATTTATATTCATTTAATTTATATTAAATAAATATTTTTAATATATAAACATAACATATTTTTCTTAAATATCTTCATGCATGGGTGTGTAGTGATATATACATAGTAAATGTACACAGCACACACACATATACTATGTAAACAAAAACTTTTATTTTGGATGCGATCAATCATTCGACACCACTAGTATAAAGTAATCACATTGCATATTTGACTGCATAAATTATATATTCATCCTTATTAAAGTTACATAGGCTATTCAGTAAAGAACAGTGAGTGATTTCCTTGTTTTTGTTGTTTGATTGACATTAAAAAAGTCCTGTAACTTTAAGACAATGCACGGATCCAGTACACTGATAAATAATACATTATACATAATAAATAATAACACAGCTTCCATTTTTGAGTGAACTATGCCTTTAAAGGGGTCATATGATGCGATTTCAAGTTTTCCTTTCTCTTTGGAGTGTTACAAGCTGTTTGTGCATAGATAATATCCCTGAAGTTGCAAAGACTAAAGTCTCAAAACCAAAGAGATATTCTTTATAAAAATTAAGACTCGACCACGCCCCCCTAAAACGGCTCATTCAAACACGCCCCCACATCTCTACGTCACGGTGTGGGGAGATTTGCAAAACAGCGCCCAAATGTATACGCAATGAAAGAAGGCGGGACTTTTATTCTCGCTGTAGTATTGTTGCTGCCACCAGCGCCATGTACTGGAGACACTGTGTTTCGTTGCGAAAGCGAAACTACTTTGTTTGGGCTTCCAAAAGAGGACACAACTAGAAATCAGTGGTTAAGTTGTATTTACAACACTGTTCCAGAACAGTTCAACCCAAATATTCGAGTGTGTGCAGCACATTTTACGGAGGACTATTTCCTGAACCTGGGAGTAGCCTGCCAGCTGTGCTCAAAGACTGTTTCTATAAAGTGGGGCAATTCCAACTTTGCAAGGACTGTCTGGTGCTTCTGACTCACGGCCTGTAAGTATATTTTCATATTTAAAACATACTTTTGCGATGCAACGCGCTGCGTAAAAACACAGTATAAGGCATTATAATCAGTAATTACGTCCCCACTGGATGCAACAAATGCCTCGTTTGTAATGGGTTTTATTGTTTTTGTGTTGTCACGCCGGGACACGGCATCACAATACGGTAAGGAGCGTAACATTTCCGTCTCACGCTTGAGGTATTTGGCCAATCACAATGCACTGGATAGCTGGCCAATCAGAGCACACCTCGCTTCTCAGAACGATGAGCTTTGTAAAAATAGGTGGGGCATAGAGGAGCAACAATAATGTACAGTATGTGGAAAATAATGTGTTTTTTGAACCTTAAACCGCATAAACACATTGCATTACACCAAATACACAAAATAATGTTCTTTTTAGCAACGTCATATGACCCCTTTAAGGCTTGATGGATGAATTGCTCTTTAACAGCAGATGACTGTACTAAAGGCATTGGGCATTGTGTAGGGCTCTAGTGCTCATGGATATTCCCACACAAATAAACACCCACTAAGGTAATTGATTTTGCATCTCGGTATTGAGGTGCTCCATTGTGCGCCCTCATCACAGATAATGAACTAATTAAGCAGACAGAAATGGGCCTCTGCCGCAGAAGCTAATGCCTGAGCTATGATCATCTCCACACTACTACAGCATCAACATCTGTCTGAAAGCATCATCTGTTCACGGCAAAGCTCTGTAAAGCCTGGCTCTGGTGTTCACCTCAGAAACCCACTGAGTAATTAAAATGTAAGACTGAGCGATGGGGAGACATTAAAGACATCCCCAGGCAAGCTGTGAAGAAGGCAAATATAACTTGAAGGTTGTGCTTGAATTTTTGTTCCAATCTAATTAATCATTAATTTGCTTAATCATTGATTGGTGAAATGAGCTGTCAGATGAGATTTTTTTTCTTGGCACGCTCAAAGTGGCCATATGTTTTGCTGTTTCTCTCCTGCGTCTCATGTGCTTATATCAAAGAGCGATGGAAAAAACTGCTCTGAATTTCATCATTCTTACAGATGCAGAAACATTATTTGATGTCTCTTTTTTTCTTTGCATTGAGTTGCATTTCTTCAGTAATAAATCAAAGCATCTGCATCAGGTATGATTTTAGCCTATGCAGGTATAAAAGCACCTCTGCAGAAAGGCGAGTTTACCTTATTAGGGTGGATTGCCCGTCGCAGGTTCTCCATCCATTTGTCTCTCTCTGCGGCCGAACGACAGGAAAAGCACTTACTACCTGTGGAGGTGCTCACCTGGAAAAAAGGTTGATAATTGTAAGCTTGCTGCAACAATCTCATGGCTTCCAGCTTGCTTCCAACAAAAGCAAACCTGTACCATGTTTTAATGTCATTTGAAAATGTTACAAAATGAAAAAATGAATCACATTTACTGACAGATATTTTGGGTAAAAATACAGCATTTTAAAAAAAAAATGTTCAGAAATCTGGATATAGACAATCACACATGTTCTGAACATGAATCACAAGCTATTAAAAGAGATCTGAATTTAATCAAAATTTAATCAAACTGAATAAATTCTGCTCAATACAGATTTCCCAGGTTTGATTAAATTCCTTCATTTGATTTGATTCTGAATTTGATTGTATTCTGGTTTAATCCACAAGCTCCTGATTTGATATGATTCTGATTCAGGGTTTCTGCAGGTATCATCAAATCTAATTTAATGCTTTTTAATGCCTGTTTAATGCCATAATATTATTTAAATTTAAAATAAATGTTTTTTTTTATGTGAATATCTGTTAAAATGTAATTGATTTCTGTGATCAAAGCTGAATTTTCAGTACCATTACGCCAGTCTTCAGTGTCACATGATCCTTCAGAAATCATTGTAATATGCTGATTTTCTGCTCTGTTATGATTATTGGTGCTCAATCATTAATAACGGTTCTTATTATTATCATCAATATTGAACACATTTTTTCTGCTTTATATTTTTGTGTAAATCATGATACATTTTACTTTTCAGCATAAATTTTATAAATTTCAGCATAAATATTTGTAAATTTATAATACCTATTTATTATAAATAATTTTTTTATAAATCAGCATTTATTTGAAATAAAATCTTTTGTAACATTACAAATGTCTTTACTGTCACTTGTCATCAATTTAATTTGTCCTTGTTGAATAAAAGTATAGTTTTTTTATTGTATTTTTGAAGGGTAATATATTGTGGTTTGTTTCCACAAAAAAACAAAAAAAACAACAAAAAAAGAATAAGCACAACTGTTTTCTATATTGATAATCAGAAATGTTTGTTGAACAGCAAATCAGCATATTAGAATGATTTCACTGAAGACTGGAGTAATGATGCTGAAAATTCAGCTTTGAATCACAGAAATAAATATTTTAAAATGTATTCACAAAAAAACTGTCATTATAATTTGAAATAATATTTCACAATATTACTGTTTTTATTGTATTTTTGATCAAAAAATGTAGCTTTAGTAAGCATAAGAGACTTCTTTCAAAAACATTAAAAAATCCTAATGATCCCAAACTTTGACCAGTTATAGGCCTATGTTTTAAATTAACCATTCAATTTGACAATAATGCAATGATGATAATCTTGGATATGTGAGAAAATCTACATAATTTAAACTATCACTTCTATATCAGTTCTTACTTACTGAAATCAGCATATTTGTGATATTAAATTGATTTCCAAGGTGTTTTTTTTTTTTATACAGAAAAGACAATTTTTTCATTTTTTTTCCTAATCTAATTAAAATGATCTTATTATCTTTTATATCAAATTCTTACATTTCATTAATGAATTTACATTTAGATTGTAAAATTACAGCTACCTGAATAATGTTATGAGCTTAGTGTTTTAAATTATTTTTAATATACAAATATGAAAAGTTGGAAAAAATGCAATGATACTTTAAAATATGAGAGTAAACCGCCAGTAGGTGGCGTCAAGTGACTGTTAATTAGTGAACATTTAAATTATTAGTTCAAGCGATTCATTCAGACGACTGATTCATTCAAGAATCAAGCAAGTGTCTATCTTTATGAATGGATCACTGAATCATTGACTCAAATGATTCATTCAAAAGCGTTGAGTCATTCAGTAACGAAACACTGCTGTGTGCTGCTCTGAGATTAGTGAATGATTATCACTCGTTTATAGAGTGAATAAAATCAATGTCAAATCTGCAATCGTGCTGATATTCGGGAATCAACACTGTCTTGGTGGTTTCATGTTGCTTAACTAGGCTACATCATATGGTATAAATATAAAAACTCATTTTATTTCCACAGTATGTTTGTTCTATGAGTTGTCTGTGCTGTTGCGCTCATTTGTTTTGATTTCTCCACGAGATTTTCATGTGCGACCTTGTTACTCTCAATACATTATTCATTATCAGTCGATATTCACCCTGAATGTAATAAAATCAGAATCATTCTCGCTGAAATTATGCAATTGCACTACACAATTTCTTTCTGAATTTACAAAATTAATATTCTCTGCTCTTAGTTTTACTCCAGTCCGGTGCTGTCCAAACATCCAGCGTTACGGTCAGTCCGCTGCGACCGGAGGCGATTACCAAACTGTTCCGCGTGTGTATATCACCAATGTACATATTTTGCGACAGCAAATTAAAAAGTTATTAATTATGAAGGCGCTATATTCAAGTAAACTGGCATTATTTTTATTCAAAACCATCTAAAAAAAAAATAATGCCTGTAGAATTAAATTTAATGACTTTTAATGCTATTTAAGGCCTTAATTTTAGCAAAATCCATTTAATGACTTTTAATGCTTTTTAATGCCCCGCGGAAACCCTGTGATTAAATTATGGCTTAATCCATCAGCTTTTGATTTGATTTGATTTGATTATGGTTTTGATTAAATTTAAAATAATTTGCATATATTTCAGTTATTCATTCGCTCTTTTTTTAATTTTTATTGAAAAATTGTTCTCCACTAAAATTCTAATTATTCATTCAAAATCAAAACTGGGATTTTAAAAATCGATTTTGGGACTGTTCAATTAAGATCACGATTAAATGGAAATCTATATAATTACTTTTTGCCGGAAACTTGCCTGTTTAGAACCACTGTCTTATGAATGATGATATACTGTAATATTGAATTTAAATGAAAATGTACTAAGGGTTGAGAGAGATCAGATCAGTGAATTTATTGATGCATATAATGTAAAACAAGTGAAAGAGGTGTCTATACCTCAAAGCAGTAATCTTGCCCGAGGATGGAGCTGTGCACTGGTTTAATAAGAACCTCCTCTTCCATGCTGAGGTCCAGAGCTTCTACTGCACTGCTGGGACTGAGCAAAGACTCGTGAGAGCGCGACTCCTTCAGCCTGGGCATCAGATGAGACCTGAGACAGGAACACACACCAACCAGTGACACAAGTGTCTCTCTTGTACACACACACTTTCAATACACACATAATCATTTATCTTGAAAACAAGACAAGATAACCGACTGGGTTTATTTATGGCAACCACAAAGCAAGTGTTATCACTGCCTAAATTGCAGGTGTAATATGAGGACACGTGTTCTGGTCCTATTCACAGACAGTATGCTGAGACAACAGAGTCCGTTGGCAGCCTTAAAGAGATATACAGGACACAGCAGTTTTGAGGATCAAAGAATAATGGATAAACCTCAACAACATAGTTTGAGTCTGCAAAGTGTGAAGACAGCAGCAATAATATATCAATAACAGAGGTCATACAGCAAATTTTCTGTAATATTACAGGTGCATCTCAATAAATTAGAATGTCGTGGAAAAGTTCATTTATTTCAGTAATTCAACTCAAATTGTGAAACTCGTGTATTAAATAAATTCAATGCACACAGACTTAAGTATTTTAAGTCTTTGGTTCTTTTAATTGTGATGATTTTGGCTCACATTTAACAAAAACCCACCCCCCACAAATTAGAATACTTCATAAGTATAGACCAATTAAAAAAAAAACAAACAAAAAAAAAAAAAAGATTTTTTTTAGTGAATTGTTGGCCTTCTGGAAAGTATGTTCATTTACTGTATATGTACTCAATACTTGGTAGGGGCTCCTTTTGCTTTAATTACGGCCTCAATTCGGCGTGGCATGGAGGTGATCAGTTTGTGGCACTGCTGAGGTGGTATGGAAGCCCAGGTTTCTTTGACAGTGGCCTTCAGTTCATCTGCATTTTTTGGTCTCGTTTCTCATTTTCCTCTTGACAATACCCCATAGATTCTCTATGGGGTTCAGGTCTGGTGAGTTTGCTGGCTTCTCCACCCTTCCTACAGACTCTAGGACCTTGATTTCCAAATGAAATACAAAACTTGCTCTCATCTGAAAAGAGGACTTTAGACCACTGGGCAACAGTCCAGTTCTTCTTCTCCTTAGCCCAGGTAAGACGCCTCTGACGTTGTCTGTGGTTCGGGAGTGGCTTAACAAGAGGAATACGACAACTGTAGCCAAATTCCTTGACACGTCTGTGTGTGGTGGCTCTTGATGCCTTGACCCCAGCCTCAGTCCATTCCTTGTGAAGTTCACCCAAATTCTTGAATCGATTTTGCTTGACAATCCTCATAAGGCTGCGGTTCTCTCGGTTGGTTGTGCATCTTTTTCTTCCACACTTTTTCCTTCCACTCAACTTTCTGTTAACATGCTTGGATACAGCACTCTGTGAACAGCCAGCTTCTTTGGCAATGAATGTTTGTGGCTTACCCTCCTTGTGAAGGGTGTCAATGATTGTCTTCTGGACAACTGTCAGATCAGCAGTCTTCCCCATGATTGTGTAGCCTAGTGAACCAAACTGAGAGACCATTTTGAAGGCTCAGGAAACCTTTGCAGGTGTTTTGAGTTGATTAGCTGATTGGCGTGTCACCATATTCTAATTTGTTGAGATAGTGAATTAGTGGGTTTTTGTTAAATATGAGCCAAAATCATCACAATTAAAAGAACCAAAGACTTAAACTACTTCAGTCTGTGTGTATTGAATTTATTTAATACACGAGTTTCACAATTTGAGTTGAATTACTGAAATAAATGAACTTTTCCACGACATTCTAATTTATTGAGATGCACCTGTACTCCTAAATCAGCGGAAATAAACAATTTCAAATCGAGTCAATTGCAATTTAAACTTAAAACTTAAAATAAATTACAATAAACAAGAGGGAAAATCTGAACTGGGTCAGAAAAAATGTCCTCAAAATGTTCTGTATTATATGAGACATATATATATATTGCATAAAGGCCTTAATTGCTCATTAAGGCATGTGAATGAACACAAGCTTGCTGTTCAGCATGTGTTGTATGAGCAAAGTGTTTATGTGATCCGATCACTACAGGTGTCATTAACTGAGCTGTCGGTTAATGTTAGTGTGCACAGAAACTGATTAGTGCTCTGACAAGATAATTAGTGCCTTTTTCAAACTGTTAATTATCTCTTAATAATCTAAAATAGAATTTAGAAAATCTCTGCCATACATTTCAATATTTGTTAACTTGCAAAGAAAAAAGTGAGAAAGGTACCAGATCATAGAGGAAGTTATGTGTGCTTGCATGCATGTGTGAAGAATGAAGCCATTTAAGATGCCAGTACCACTTGTGTCACACCAATTCAACACGTTCCGCATCCATAATAAACAGTGATGGGAGATAGCAAGCATATCATTGGAAAATTCAACATGTTTACAGCTGTAATTAGAGCAGGAGATCTCATCTAAGATGAAGCCTGTGTTGGTCTGAACTGACGTTAATTAGTGTTTGCTACAAAGCAGATCTGGGAACGGTTCCACTACTCATTCCTTCATGTCAGCTGGAGAGAGACGTGCACAGAACACTCTTCATCTTCTGATCTCCAAGGAATACATCACACAAAAATGAAAATTCTGTCATTATTTACACACCCCAATGTTGTTTTGCAGCATACCCCCTAAAAATTGTATTGCTGTGCATCTGGCTGTGATGAAGGTTTAGTATAGTAGGTTAGGTAAATGAAGTGAGTGAAGTGACGTGTGGCTAAATATGGTGACCCATACTCGGAATTTGTGCTCTGCATTTAACCCATCCAAGTGCACACACACAGCAGTGAACACGCACCCGGAGCAGTGGGGAGCAGTTGGGGGTTCGGTGCCTTGCTCAATATTCTCACCTCAGTCGTGGTATTAAAGGTGAAGAGAGTACTGGTTATTCACTCCCCACACCGACAATTCCTGCCAGACCTGAGACTCGAACCCGCGACCTTCGGGTTACAAGTCCGACTCTCTATCCATTAGGTCACGACTGCCCCCAAAGACATTAGAATATAGATTAAAATGTGACCCTGGACCACAAAACCAGTCATAAGGGTCAATTTTATGAAATTGAGATGAATAAATAAGCTTTCCATTGATGTATGGTTTGTTATGATAGGACAATATTTGGCCGAGATACAACTATTTGAAAATCTGGAATCTGAGGGTGCAAAAAAAAAAAAAATCAAAAGTTCTTAGCAATGCATATTTCTAATCAAAAATTAAGTTTTGATATATTTACAGTAAGAAATTTACAAAATATCTTCATGGAACATGATCTTTACTTAATGTCCTAATGATTTTTGGCATAAAAGAAACATCAATAATTTTGACCCATACAATGTATTTTTGGCTATTGCTACAAATATACCCCAGCGACTTAAGACAAAATGGCTTCAGTTCCGTTCACTAATGACTTCAGTTCATGGTAATGGATATGATAGTGTTAATGTATTTGTCTGGATGGAATATATCTACTACCCTGCTGCTGCTGTTGGTTACTGCTGTAGTTGTAGATTATTGCTGCTGCATGCAAGTACAGGAACTTGCTACTGCCAATGCATACGGCGATACGTGCTGTGAGTATTTAAAACATACTGCTGCTGCAAAAATAACATATAAAATAACCTGTAGCATATCTATACAGGTGGAGGTGGGAAAGGAGGAGGGTTTCAGAGGAGCTCATTGCAACATGAACCAATCAGCTTGTGCTAGGGCTGTGCAATTAATCGCATGCGATTGTCGTGTGCATCTCGTCAGTAAAGCCGGTTCTGTGATTAGTAGTAAATCTCCATCACGTGCTTTCAGATGGAGCGGCATTTAATACAACAGAGCGTAGTTCACCAACAAACTACGCAATATGGCGTTCATAATTGCAGACGAATCGCGTGCAATTATGAAAGCGATTCTGCGTAGCTTGTCAGTGAACTACGGCTCGGCATATTAAATGCCGCTCCATCTGAAATCACGTGATGGAGATTTACTACTCAGTCACTGAATCAGACATCACAGCTCGCTAATGTTGTTGTGCAGACAAAACTGGCATGTGTGCCATACTTCCATACTTCTTTTGTATGGAAAAAGAGCAGCTCGGACATTCTGCTTAACATCTAATTTTGTGTTACATAGAAAAGAGAAACAAACATAGAACTGGAATGACATGGGGGTGAATAAATTACAAATTTTTGGGTGAACTCTCCCTTTTAATCAGTTTAGTAAGTAACTAACACACGGTCAATTTTTGACCTCTTGTTAAATGTGATGCTGGTGATGCTCTCTTAACATAAACCCACATTTCCCTCCACACAAAGAGACAATTAAATCTACTATGAAGCGACCCACATCTCTCTCTATAAACAATCATCATCAACAGTTTGTTGCTCTGTGTATCTCATAAATTATTTACTATTCTTTATTACCCCGAACTCTTTATTTACCTCCCTTCCCCCTCTCCTTTGTTTTCCTTTCCTTGCACTCTCCTTCTTTCTCTCCTCCACAAAGATCTTCAGAGGTAAGACTATACTCCTGAGACCAGTCTTGTCTCTTAACCACTGAGGCTTCAGAGAACAAAATGTGTGAGTGTGTGTGTGTGTGTGTGTACAAACTGGTTTATTTCTGATTGGCTGAGGTGAAATGAAGCAGAGGGCTCTGAGAGTAATTGGAGCAGAGGGGATTGTGGGATTGATCCATGCTTGAAGCAGCATTAGAAAGAAAGAGTATCAAGCTAGCAGTCCAAACGACAGGTTGAGCTCCAGAACAAGGAGAAACCAACGTCAGTTTTCCTGACCGGGAAGCATTGATGGGATGACACTGACAGGAAGTATTGGAAATAGCTGTAAAAAACCAGCTTGAGCGAAAGGATGTAAGAGGAGAGAGAAAATATAAAGAAACAGTGTGTGTGTTGGGGGTTCATCTGAACTGTCGTCAATCACTTAGTTACTGGATATAAAACTTTCAACATCAAAACAATGTTCTAAAAATTACCTTTTTTTAATGAAACAGACAGTTTCCTTGAGTAGGACTTAATATTAGCTCTTCAAGACTATCGTAAGTGAAAAAGGGATCAGGAGTGAAAATACCTGAGAATCTCTTTTTTTGGTCAGCAAGTTTGGAAGGGGATCAAGTGCCACTGAAACAGAGAACGGTTCAGCACTTTCCATGGACTCATATAAAGCTTAACTTTCCTTTTGAAGATGAGAAATATCTCATCATTCAGAACTTTCTATGTAACACAAGACAATAACTCGACCACTTTTTAACCATGAATATGAAGGGAGTGCATTAAAGGAATAGTTCACCCCAAAATGAAAATTCTGTCATTAATTATTCACCCTCATATCATTCCAAACCCGTAAGACCTTTGTTCATCTTTGGAACACAAATTAAGATATAGCATAGCAATGCAACTGACAAGTTCAAGGCCCAGAAAGGGAGTAAGGACATTGTTAAAATAGTCCATGTGACATCAGTGGTTCAACCACTGTTTTATGAAGCTACGAGAATCCTTTTTTCATGCAAAAAAAAAACAAAAAACAAAAACAAAAATAATGACTTCATTCAACATATCTTCTCTGTCGTGTCAGTCTCCGGTCAAAATCACATTAAAAATGTTATCCTGAGTACAATCATATCTAATTTTAGAAATAATGTTTTTAAAGGACACCCAAGAAGAGCACTTTCTCATTTGTACTAATAAGATGTAACAGCACATTCTGGATCATCTTAATATTGCCACTGGGCAAATCAGAGTGAAGTGCATTCTGGGAGTTAGAGGTGAGCCTAAGAGAGGAAAAAGGACATGTTCAGACAAGAGGATCGTGCCGAGGTGTACCCTATGAGGAATGTGTGTATGTTTACTCGTCCTTGGCTGTCTACGTGTCGAAATAAGTCTGATTTAAAGGTAAGTGAGACTAATAAGGAGATGGATGTAGAACACCAACACATGGAAACACACCCACTACTCCACATGGAGTGTGTCTCTAGAAGGTTAACTGTCACATCAGTCTAGCAGAATGAATGTTAATGTCAGTATTGGAGGCAATGAACGACACCGTATGAATGATAATACAGTCGCTCTAACTGTGTGCACTGTGTGTGTGAAAGAGAGAATGTATTTTAGCCTGTTAGTGTGATGTTGGCACGCTCAGTGATGTGGTGTGCATGCTTAATGGCATGTGTTACAAGCTCTTTCATGTTATGCATCTCCTACCAATGAAAGCGAGTGTGTGTGAGTGTGCTTTTGAGGTAGGGAGGTATTAACACAAAAACTGAACTGAACAGCTCACCTCCAAATACTTATCACCTCAAACAGAGCAGCACACACATGCAGTCTGCTGAGAAGCAACTGACCCGTTTGTCCTTGGAAAAGAATCCTTTTCATAACACTTTGCCATTTTCTCTCTTTATCTTTCATTTACTCATTTTTTGCTCCACATTTACCCAAAATCCTCTTCTTCCCAAATGGATTCATCCCCAGCACACACACACTTCCTGTCTTCACAGCTCTCTGTAAATATTTCAGACACTGCACCAGACATAAGTCACACTTCACCCTCCATCCCTCCTTTTCTGTTCTTCTTTTTATCTCAGACCGATTCATTTTTTGGTCCTAGGCCATATCTTCAAAAAAATAAACAAATCAATGGAATAAACCAAATATATTTGAGTCTGAAAATAAACATAAAAAAGAGGTGATAGTGCCATGATAAAAGCATATTGCAAATGGCTTTTTATTATTTTTTTATTTCCATGACAGCATGTAAAAGTAAGAAAGGAGAACGGAGATAGAGATGCTCTATAAATAAACATTTTGAACTAATACAAGTGACAGACTGATAGAAGAAAAGAAGATTACGCTCTCAGGGCTACAGACTGCTTTGCAACTAAAAGTGATAATTTTTGGTATCAGAATTGTAAGAAAATTAATGATTCTGGATTATTTTTATGATTCTTTCTGTATTTTTGAGGAAGAAATATTTGGACAAAAGAAATGCAACTCCATTGTCCAACAATGAGATCACTTTGATAATGAAAACAATTAACATTTTTTTTTTTTTTTTTGTAAAAGCAGAATAAATTCAACTCAATAATAGGCCTAACAACACATGACAATAACAAATACTAAAACATTCAATTTCAATAATTCATTAAGTAACTACAGTGATTTCTGAAGTCTCAAAAGCTGTAGGTACAACATCACAAGCCAGATTGTAAGCTACAGGGTATGTGTTTGATTCACTAAAATGAACCAGTTCATCCAAGTCAGGGAGAGAATCATAGCAACCTGTAGCTAAACAACAAATACATGCAATGAGGTCACCCAGCAATACCAGACTCAAAATCAATATGTAGCTTTTTATAAATAGGAGAACCAGGAGAGAGTCACTTGTCTTGTTCTCTAAATTTAACAAAAGATTTATAGCACATCAGGCAAAAAGATGGCAATAAATTGTCGTCTTCTCAGTGAGAGCGTGAAGAGAGTTCACACCCTGACCAGTTATGTTAGATATCCTGCTAAGTACTGAACACTAGTATCAGAAGACTAAACATATTTGACAAATTAGAGACTGTCTGTGATGCCAATTCAACCTCAATACCACCACAAGAGCTGCTTGGTATGAAACAAAAATAAAATCAATTAATTTAAAGATTTGATTCTTGTTAATCAACTCGAACTGTCATATAAATAAAAAACACAATGTTAATAACATTGTCAATAATAATAAAAAAAAAAACATCATACACAAATATATGAAAATGCATTTTCCACAATAATTACTCCATATGCAAAGATAAAGATATTTACAAGCCAGTTGTGATGTGCTGATATTACAGTTTTAACTATATGATAAACTGTTAATTACTAATTATTATTAATTAACCCAAATTTTTGTCAGAATAAATAAAAGTAAAACACTAAAATTATTAATTTAGGTATCACATTATAATGTACAGCATGAAAAATGGACATTGATTTTGCAAGATTTAACAGTGCTATCAAATGTAGTGTTTTTAAAGATTAATCTTCACATTAGACAGCGACGAAAGTAATCTAAATATATAAAAAATAAAAAAATTTTTTTAAAAAAACAGGAGAAATGATTATGACCAATTATGCAAATATTCAATATCGACTGATATGATGAAAAATAATCTGTTACACTGGCTGACAACCAATATGACGCTGGTATTGTGCAATGTGTATCCCTAATAACTAGTAAATATATGAACTGTACTGTTGCAACAAACCCCAGTTATCCACACTGACCTCCCAGTAGAATTTGAAGAAGAGAATTACAATTAGAACAGTTGGGTGGGCTTTTACTGTTTTTACTGCATTTTGGGAAACTCGATGCACCGATAGGGCCAGTTTTGTAGACATTGAAAAAAGAAATCAAGCTAATCCAATGAAGCCTAGTTGATCCCACATTGAAGTCAGAAATAGTACGAGTTGGATTAATCAGTGTAAGGAAAATCCACTAAAGATTTATCTCTAATTGCAAGTATGAATTTACATTTGAACTGTTCAGGGATGCTGAATGTGGAAGTGTTCTACATTTACTACAACCCCAAAAAGATCAATAATCAAATGTGCTATGGAAATGTGCTCTTTAAGTTTATTACATTTCAGTTCATCAATAAATTCTTCATCCCCTGCACTCACAGTGCCCTTAGCAAGGGTAGAAACACTTACAACAAAATACAGTTCACAAATTAAAGCAACCTTGAACACGACATGAAAGAAATGGGAGGAGAAAGAAAAACAGGAAGATGTGCAGGGACATGCTCCCAAACACATAGGCCATCACAGCTCTTACACACACTGCTTGATACACACAATTCAGCCTTTCAGAGCACACATCACGGGCTCTTTTCAAATGCATGGAGTGTGGGTGTATGGAGCTCACATAGAAACAAAAAGTTAAGGTCATGAGCACACACAAACACATCTAGCAGGGAGGCTGAAGACTGAAATGCGACCTTACAGATGCACATGTACACATCTTTACACTTGCAATAAAGACATTTCTCTGGTCTGATAAATGCTAAAGTTATGTGAGGTCACTGAAAAATCTAATGTCACAGCTGATAGATTGACAAATGTTATTGAGTGGGCATTAGAACAGTTGTTATTTCCAAAATTAAATTTTTAAAATAAAATATAATGTATATTTTTTTAGCAATGACGGTTTATGCTAAAAAAGAATATACTGTATACATTGTGTAAGTGGTTCAAGTAGCAATGTCAGCTGGCATAACTAAAACTGAAAAATAACTAGTTTAAAAAAAAATAACTTAGCTTTCATAAGACACTGAATACATTAAAACAGCCTTTAATCATTGCATACTGCTATGGCTAAAATCACAATGTCAATTAATGCAGTATATGATTAATCATGCAGCCTGAGGCTTTGCTGTCATTACTGTGTTCCCATTTAGAGAGAGAGAGAGAGAGAGAGAGAGAGAGAGAGAGAGAGAGAGAGAGAGAGAGAGAGAGAGAGAGAGATCAATGTACTAGGCTATTTCGTTGCTTGGGTTTGGCTCTACCCTTGAATGGACCGCAACTACGGAAAGGTGAGAGTTTCCATGGCAACTAGCCAACAGGTACAATTTTAGCCCACCAAAAAAGAGCACAGCCCATAATGATCTACGGCACAGGAAATCATCACATTTAGTGAAAATGAAAAAAGAAAATTTTGATAAATTTATCCAGTTTTTAGCTGTCCTTCAGGTTTGTAAAATCTGTTCGGTACTGCACTCGTATTAAGCGGTTCAAATAAAAAAAAAAAATAACAATGAGAAGACCTTAAACAACAAGAAGAGTGAAAGAGCATAGGATAGTAACCACTTTATATACACATTAATGGTTCAACATTGTGATTTTCATTCATTCATTCATTCATTCATTCATTCATTCATTCAATTCCAAAATACATTTGGTTCCCCTAACTGGATATTTAAAATTTTAACTAAAATATTTGTTTGAGGTCAGAGGCAGACATAAAAGAAAGTCAGCAATTATAGCATCAGTATTTTTTTATTTAAAAAAAAAAAAAAAAAAAAAAAAAAACTACTTAGGTAATTAAAACTTCAATTCTAATTCAATTCTTCAATTATAATTAATTGAATTGGGACAGAGTGACAGAATGAATGTTTGTTGCACATAAAATAATAATAATAATAATAATAATAATAATAATAATAATAAAACAGGGCAAATTACAGCAGCAATACGATATTACAGTTTGATTAGATATTCAAATTAGTATTTTTTTTTTTACTGAGTACAAGCAGTTTACAAACAGTAGATGCACTTTTTCTACCTCAAATGTAACTGTTTCCTCGTCCCCTCTTGACATGTGCTTTAAAACACATTTTACGCATAAAAGATGGTCTACTCTAATATTTTTATTAAACCAAAACAAAATATATCCATCATTCCAAAACCATTCATACAGTATGTGATTTCATAAAACATAACAATGGACATCACCATCAAATGTCAACTGAACACTGTGTTCAAAACAAGCTCAAATCCATAGTCTAAAGAATGGACAGATTTACTTACACTGATTTGTGATTAAACCCAGCTCCATCAATCCTTTCTCATGCCACTACCGTATGCAAGCACATTTCTGTGTTTCCGATCTGAATTTGCGTTTGGCTACATGGACTGTTAAGGGGAATTCTGTGGGATCTCTGGCTTCCTTGCTGTGTGCTGGAGAGGGAACTTCCCATGGGATAACTGATAACACACCTCCTCACTCACACGCCCCATTTAAACAGATAGCGCTCACTTTCCCACATCAAACTCAATAACATTTTAACTTTCCAGTACCACATCCCATGACTCTTTCATTGACCGTAGTTTCACTTTTCCTGATTAAGTCTTTTATTAAGCATGCTTAGTTGTATTTTCCCAAATTATGTAGTCGATTAATGGACTAAAGCATAAAAATTATTAGCTATATACATAATATGTATACAAATACATGTGGTAATGATCTATTAATAGGAAAAATACAGTATATGAAGGCAAAATATGCGTATACCTGTTTGGACAGGTATACTCACTGTCTTTGTTTTTTTTTAAACATTGAGATTACAGAGAACAGAGCAGAGCATAGCAAAGATTTACATTTTGTTATGATGCAATTCCATTAAAATAACCATGTATTTGTGCATTTTAATTTTACTTGATAGACAGCAGAACATTTTTTTTTTTTTTTTGCATGGTTGAAATTAACTTAATATTAAATGTTTAATTTTTGTACAACGCATATTTTGGGATTTTTCACAATTATTCTGAGATTAAACAATACTTGGCGGAGCCCCTGCAGTGCCACCACCGACCCCCATTTCACACCCCTGCAACAGGACCAACATTTCCATCAGGATTTTGAATGTCGTGAAAAACAGACCTCTCCACCATTTCATTTTTAGTCCATTTTGTGCATAAAGTAAGGGAGGGAGGATATGATTTAGCTTTCATGCAAAGGCTTTACACACAAACTCCTGCCCTCGCATCTAACATTAACACACGGGCCAAATGGACAATTTCACAGTTATATCATAGCAGAGAAACACATAGGCGATGGATGCCAGCACCTCCATATGCATATAAAAAAGGAAATAAAGATTCAGTTTGTGCCAGGATGGAAAACATAGAGTGAAGGATGCTGGGAAAATTCAACACAATGACAGACTGAGGGAAGACTTGTCATTCTCAAGAGAAATGGGCTAAATGTACTAAACAACAAACAAATTAGCCTTAGCCTGAACGAATCTGTCTGAATAAGACAATACCACACATACACACAACGCCTTTGTCTTATCACAAGCAAACAGTTGAGCCCTTGGTGTTTACTGGGCAGCTGGTTAAAGGCTAACCAAAGGTTGCTCTGGACTGGCCACTTCCTTGTTTCAAACCACATAAACACACACACACACACACACACACTCAGTGACTTGCCAAGCTAAAACTGATTATGAAACATAAATCTATGACCCTGGTCTTCAATTTTGCTTTGAACAACTACACATATTGGGAAATCCTCTTAGAAGCTCATTTACATATAGAATAACTACACAGAGAATCACTTAACTGATTACAGTCATCTCATTTTTTTTTTACATTTTTCTATGCTAATGTAATTTTAAAATAACACAACACAACCCAAATAGATGGGTTTAAATGAAAGTCTTTGTCGTCATTTTCTCATGTGAATCATTCATGTGTGGATGTGTAAATGTGTTTACGTTCGCTGTCAAATTCATGTAAAAATTTTTGCACACTTAAGCGATTTTTCTTTTTCTGAAACTCTTTTCTCTGAAAGACTTTCTACGGATGAAAACAAAGCACATGCACAAACATGCAACCTTGGAAAGGAAATATTCCAGGCAAGTTCTTTCATGCCCATGAAAACATAAAAAGGAGAACGTAAAAAAAAAAGACGAAAGAGAAAGAGAGAGAGAGAGAGAGAGAGAGAGAGAGAGAGAGAAAAGCAGGACGTGATGAGGTTGAAGCATGAAGTCCTCAGTGACCTTCAACAAGAACAGGACTAGAAAGAACAGACATGACAAAGAGGTGGATTTTTTTCATCCATCATACTTTTTTATATGAAGACAGGAGACTGATTTCTGTAGAAACTTGTAAATTTATATACTTGGATTGTGAGGTCCATCAGCTGATACACACAGTGTTTGCACAGAATTTTGTTCAGTGTGTGCGCTTGCTGACTGAATTCTGCACTCTCCTGAATTCTCTCATCATAAGGAACAAAGTGCAGATGTACATACAATGAAAGTAAGAGATTCATAAATTTTTTTGCAAGGAGGGTGCACTCTTTGAAATCTAGTCATTTTAATAGGAATCCACATGATCAGGAATGTACATAACGGTAAAACATTTCCCCACACGGATTATGCATCCATTTCTTTGTGTGTGTGTGTGTGTGTGTGTGTGTGAAGTTGCAGCACTGACCAAGAGAATGCTAACACACTATTTAAACTTACAACTCAAATTGTGCAATATATATTATTAATAAATAGTATAATGTTCGTAAGATAACTATAAGATAACGTAAGATAACTATTTTACATTATATAAATAATAAATAGCAACTCCATTTTCCCTCTACGTTCTACACATTTTGCCAATATAAATGATTTGTTATGTCAATAAAACACATTAAACTGAAACTGATTATGAGATGAAAAGAGTTATAATTGTACAGCGTGTTTTATTTCCCTGGATTTGTCTCTACTCTCTCTCTCCTTTATGTGTGCAATTTAAGAATTACATAACCGCAGTCGGCCACCCTGCCCAAGCCAGGCCATTAACTATTCCATCCGTTCATCTATTCATCTCTCATCCCTCACTCCTCCTCCCTTTTCCATCCATCCATCACTCTATCTAGCAGCCTGGAAAAGCCGCTTACACACACTAGGCCAAAGGAGAAAATAATATGAGAACACACACGTACGTACACATACACACACACTCACATACGCATGCCGGGGCAGACCGAAAATCTACATACAGGCCATTACAAGCAAAGACATCTATTCCCAGAGGTGCAAGTGACTGGATTATTGATGAATTTGAGTAAATATTCCACTGAAAGCTGGCCGTTTGTGGCGTGGCTTCCTGTAACAGCTTTGAATCTCAGACAGTGGGTCCAAAAATGGGTCACAGGTCTGTTCACAGACAACAGGGAAGAACAATGATGCTAAATGCAAATAATAAAGTGCATCTAACCATATAATTGTGTATAGTTAAGGTAGAAAAATAAATAAATATACACACATTTAAAAGAGAGGAGAAACGCTTCCCATTTGGGTTGTTGTTAATATTTTGGCACAAAATATTCATTTGTCACTTGGTAGACACTAGCCAAATTACACATATGCCAGCATAGACAGATTGTGACACATGCCCTCATCCCCGAAAACCATGAAGAAAAGTATGCAAGGTAAAAAAAAACAAAACAAAACAAAACAAAAAAAAACCTAAAGACTACACTGAATATACGTTAGCTTGCAGCAACAAGACTTGTGCCAACCACATTTTCTTTTGTGCTTTGAATTACTGGCTGTTAAGCATGGAAGCCTGTTTTTGCCTCAGCAAAAAAAATAAATAAATAAATAAATAAATAAAGAAGTTTGCAATAACAGTCTCATTGTGAGATATAAAGTTGCAACAATTTTTATTATGGATTTATTATTGGATTAATTTCCTATTCAGTCTGTCTAATGTTAATAATTGTGAATATTGTTGTTCCTGTGCAGTTCACACAGTAATATTATTAAATGTCATGTTTATCTTTTAAGTAGAGAAGGTACAGTTTTGGGTCACCACTTGATGTCCATTGTCAAATCTGGGTCTTAGCAACACCATTGGAGAAGCAGCACAGCTGTAGAGAAAAGCTCTCAACTCAAAGCACACACATATTTTATTCATGGTGCCACTTAAAGGGACAAGACACAATGTGAAGGGACTATAACAATCTGCCAGTTACTGTCAGCACAACACAAGTATACAGCCGCAAATGTGTTTTTTGTACTGTACCTATGGAAAAGCTGCACTGAATACACTGAAATAAGAGCGGTTTTATGGTAGCCCTGCTGTCAGGTGTAGAGATCTGACTCACCTCAGACTCCAGCTGGACAGCTAATAAGATGACTATTCATTGTCTTAACTAGCAGACATTTCAGGAAAAAAAAACTGTGGTTTCTTACAGAGAGAGAAAAAAAATTTAGGAAACTGTAAAAAATAATAAAAACCATCTGCATCCCGAATGACTTTAAATTGTGCATTTCTCATCTTTGTTCCCTGGACTTGATTTGTCTTGTCCTGGCCACATTTGTTCCTGCCTGGTAGGACAGGAATAATTGCTTTAAAATTTATCGATAAAATTCCTCCGAATTTATCTTGATGCACACTTACAAATATGGTAACATTCCATTCCGAGTGTGTCCTACACGCAACACAGATCAGAGAAAATAAACAGGCTTCCAATGCCAGCAACTAACACAGAGCCTTTCTGTTCATTGAATGTTTATGTCCCTGTTCTGATCAGAATGTCTCGGAAGCATTCACCTCTGAGACATCTTTACCCAGACACTCTGGTCAGGTTGAGCATTCAGAGGTGACCCTCTCCTGAGGAGAAGATGCCCTACCATCCTCCTTATGTTCCAGGAGAGCAGAAAAGTAGTCACGCCTCAGCGGCGCACAACAAATCAATAGATGAGCGAGATTGGTCATGACAGTGCAATTAGAGAGTGACTGAGAGAAAATCAGGCAGGAGGAAAGAGAGATGGGCTTGATTTGCAGACTCTATTGCAAGTTTCGAAAATATTTTTGCACACTACACTGTTTTTTCTTGTCTTTTTTTTATCCTCCAATCAAATCCGTTATCCGTCTTTAATTTTCTGTTCCAGCACAGCTGAAGAGACGTCGAACAACAGCTGGTACTGAGGAGACACTCTCCTCTCATTCCTCCCTCTTTTTCACACCATCTCTCATTCGCTCTCTACTCAGTTTAGAGGTATGTCAAATAAATAAATTTGGCTTTCCTTACACATTCTCTGCTATAATACGTTACCATAAACAATTTGAATTCATATGCTTTTCTTTTTGATTGGATTTAATCATGTGTTTATCATGCAATTGAAATAGAACTGTACACAAAATAATGTATTCATAAATTGTGGTAAATATATAAACATTTATAATATAATATAATTCATATATACACAATATATGTAATATAATTCAATATGACAATGTAAACAGTAAAATGTTTACATTCACAAAATGTGGGAAATTAGAATAGAATAGAATAGAATAGAATAGAATAATAAAAACTAGTTTAATTTAAGTAAAAATATTAATATGACTGAATCATCTCAAAGTTTGACCAATGAACGACCAGGGCTTTTCCATGACCTTTCCAGTCATTTGCGAGTACTGAATAAGGATGTTCAAAAATGATTTTGATTGAGATAAATTCATTGGAAAGATCTGACTCGAGTGAAATGTGATTCATTCAAAAAAAAAAAAAAAAAAACGGACATGCAAGAAAGACTTGCAAACAAATCTGACTTACCCAATTCACCTAGAATAAATAGAAAACACAACTTTAAAATCCCCTGATGTTAGGTAGGTTTTCCATGACCACAGGACATTCATTTAGGTTCCACCAATGACAGTAATTTTAAGGGTCAGATCAGACAGAAAAAGCTCCTTGGTGAAACAACACCACCCCTTCACTTTCCCCAGATAATGGAGTGTCGATATAACTCACTTGCATGGTATGCAGAAGTAATTAATCATTAATGAATCTTTAAATCTATAAATCCAGGGAGGGAGATTAGATAGTGTGAGACACGGTGAGCCTCAGTGTCATGAACGCAAGCAGCTGTTCAACTGAAATATAATTACAGACACACACATACACAAGCCGACAGGTTGAGAGAAGTTCATAACCTCAAGTCATCAAAAAAAAAACAAAAACAAAACAACCACAAGTGACAGGCAGACTGCGATGAACAGGCGTCATCCTCAACGAATCATTTTAATTACCACAAGAATGACACACCCTCCATCATACAGAATAAACTTTCAGTTGAAGTTTAATTTAATCAGATGCAGCCATTTAAAGATCTTAATGCAGATGTGCTGCTGCTGGCCACAGTGACTCCACACTAAAATGGCATCAGAATTTAACCACATGAGTCCAGTGACCCAGAACATCTAATGTGACCAACATCCCCCATCACAGACAGTGTTAGGAACAATTATAAACGAATACATTACTGAACAGTCCCAGATCACAGCATGTGAATAAAGAAGTGTGTGTGTGTGTGTGTGTGTGTGTGTGTGTGTGTGTGTGTGTGAGAGAGACTTCTAGTTTGCATAATCACATTATATTTGTGAGGACAACATGAAAACATTCCGAGCCCAAGAAGGATCAGGTATCAGACTGATCACTCACCAGTCATCCTGTGAATTCAGCACAGCAGTAGGACACTGGAGAGAACGAGAGGACAGAAGATAACTCTGGAAGGGAAGGGATCTGTTGGCAGCTCTCAAAGCTCCATTTTTCCCTTTTCCGGCATTGAGCGCTTCCCTCTCCCTGCTTCTCTCTCTTGCTCGCTCAGCACTGAGCAGCTCAACCGCTGCCGGTTGTTTTCTGGGAAAGGCGGAGCGGAGAAAAATCTCTCTCTCACTCTCTCTCTCTCTCTCTCCCCACCCCCGTTCAGCCCTTTCTTTCACCCCCTCTCACTCTTTCTCTCTCTCTACTGCCCTCTTGTGCTCTCTCTGTTACTCATCCTCCCTCTCTTTACATATTTTTCCACTGTCCTACTTCCTGTGCTCTCTGTATCTCTCTGTCTGGATGTGAGTTTGGATGTGCGTGTGTTTGTATAAATGGCTTTACTCTCTCCCGCAGACAAAACCAGATATGCACAAAAATGTGAATCTCGTATGCATGTCTTTGTTAGTCAGATGACTCCCTTTCATCCCAAATCAATACTCACAGATGGCTGTGACAGAGTACACAGCATATAATCAACCAAAACAAAATTTTCTCCAATACTAAAATAAAACCGGCAATTTTAGAAGCAGCCCTGGCTTTGTCAACAGACATCTTCCAGACTTAAGCTCAGAAATCAGCATGTAAACAGTCTGAAATGTTCACAGCAGGTCTGAGGCTGCCTGTGATAAAGTTTTTTTTTTTCTGCATTTTTTTTTTTTTAACTCTTCTCTTGTTCAAAATACTGTAAAGCATTAATCTTTTTTCCCCCATTTGAATCTATTTTAAAATATCTTTATATATTTGTATATATGAATATATTTGTATTTTTTCCCTGATAGCAAAGCTGAATTTACTATCAGGTAAAATTACTTCCGTTTTCAGTGTCACATGATCCTTCTGAAATCTTTCTAATTTGCTAATTTAGTGCTCAAGAGACATTTCTCATTACTATCAATACTGAAAACAGCTGTGGTGCCATATATATATATATATATATATATATATATATATATATATATTTATTTTTTTTTTTTAAATGGAAACCATTATAGATTTTATTTCAGGATTTTTAATAAATAGAAAGTTTAAAAAATAGTATTATTTGAAACAGAAAGCTTTAACATTAAACTGCCTTTACTGATCTTTTTTTGTGCATTTTTTCTTAAAGAATTGATTTCCTACTGATCATAAACTTTTGAATGGTAGTGTAGGCTATATATATGCTATATGTACAGAAGTACACAAAATTAGGGATGCATGATATTATCGGACCGATATCGGAATCTACCGATAATGGCTTTAAATGTAAATATCGGCATCGGCCGATATGAAAAATTATGCCGATATGTCTTGCCGATAAGAGTAATACGTTAACTCACATGTGCTCAGGGTGTGCTAGTGATTAGATCATGTCAGCAGTGTGGCTCATTCTTGAAGCAGAAGTTTTGTCTGAATGATGATTAGTTTCACTGTTTTGGATCGCTGCATTTAATCTGTGAAAGCAAGTACAGAATGACGCGTTCGGTGTATAAACTGTAATAGCAGGTGCAGTGGCAGCAGTGACAGCCTCCCCCGGGTCCTAAAGCCCGTTCGGTAAGGAGTTTTCATCTGTAGGGGGCGCTGTTGGCCTACTTCTAATTAAATTAAAAGTAAAATAGCCTACACAAATAACATCTAGACTGTTTCTGATTAAATAAAGCAGTAATTGATGTAATAAAATTATGAGTATGTTTTGATTTAAAGGTCAGAAACTATAGCTTACATGAAAAAAAAAAAAATCACAAACATGACACTTGTAAATTCAATAATTTATATATACTGATTTATTCATTAATGTGTAATGTTTTATTTTATAAACAAATCATAAGCTCTAAAAGATTTTCAGAATATTTACAACTCTTTTGCTTTAGACCATCTACAAATGTTAAATCTTAAAATAAAATGTTAGGGTTAACACTGCATCTTTCTGGGGGGAAAAAAATGCAGCAATTGATATATAGTTTATTTATAGTTATTTTCAAAGCTTCAATGTACTGTCAAAAAAACCTTCATTATTGTTGATTTAATTCTAACAAATTAATTTTTATTAAAACTAATCGAAATTAAAAATATTTTGCTTATAATTTCTGCACAGGAGAGACTTGGTGTTGTTTCCAAACAAAAGGAAATAAATCGGTATCGGCCAAAATGAGTTGAAAAATATCGGCATATCGGATATCGGCAAAAATCCAATTTCGTGCAACCCTACACAAAATTACAATGTACACTTTAAAATACTGTAAAATTAAATTTGAAACACATAGGTATAACATAATTTATCAATTGAAGAGCTATGTTTGAAGTTAAAACCAATCAGTGATAACTATTTTTGCCTTTGGAGTTTTTGATCAAATCATTAGGGTAAACGATTCAATGACTAACTCAAAGACATTCACTTGCTTCATTTCTGAATGAATCTGTAATGTTTTGAATATTGGTTGGTTTGAGCGAATGACTCAGTGATTCACTTACTGCCACCTACTGGCATAACACTGTAACCTACAGAAAAATCCCCACCAAACAGACCTAAATCTGTCTGAATGGTGCAAACACAGACAAGAGGAGTGGTACACAATGAAAAGTCCCAGTGCTGCTAGCCAATCAAATTGAAGGACAAGAATTAACGGTTGTGTAAATATACCAGTGTTAGGAAGAATTGTTCAATCAAATGGCTACAATACACAGTTATTATAATTTAATAATTATAATAACTATTTGTTGTAGGCATTTCAGTATGCCACTGTAAATTACTGTAACAATTCAAATTCATGTAGTGCATCATGAACGCGTGAAAACAGGAGACAGTCTGAAAAACATCTTGAGTGATTTAAAACAGTATTATTGCCTACACATTCAATAAAGACAGCCAATTTTGTTTTGTCCAAGCAGACTCAACGGCTGACTTTGAGGTCTTATTAAAATCACTCATCACAAAACATATATATTGAGCTTGACAGTTTGATTAAAAGTGGTTCTAGTTCAATCTTCATACTTCAGTCTTTCCTTAGGAATTAGTTCCTTTTTTACCAAATGAAATTTACTGAGCAATAAAGCAACACTGAGATTTTTTTTTCCCGATATGACAGTTTCCTTGACAACATCACCTCTTTCCTGCTCAGTAGGGAGAGAACGAAGGATACGTGAGAGAACAATAAAACAAGTGTAGGGAAAATTGCTTCAAATGTTCAAATGCTTTTAATTTAGATCTGACCCTGTAAAGTCATTAGAATCTATTAGTGCCATCTGAGAACATAAAATAAAAAGCAGTGCCAGTCTATGAACTTTATTAAAGTCTTTATTGAAGTTTGTATCAGTGACACGAGTTGTGTGTCTGTGAATATGTGTGTATTTAAAGTGTAATGTGTGTGTATTTAGGTGGGTCCAAAACTTTATATTAGTGATTGATTTAAAGATAGCAATACAATAGAAAAAAGATACAAATGAAACAAACAGTCCTTTTTTTTTTTTTTTTTTTTTTGGAAAAAAATACTGAATACTTTTATGCAAGTCTAAAGGATTCTAACAGCTTACTTTAATATAATTAATTGAATGTAATTAATTGAATGTAAAATAAAACAGCATAGTCTTCAGTGTAAGAATTAAACATGCTTGGTTTCTTATTAAAACTACAAAAGTCCTTCATTCAAGAGCAGTGAGTGATTTTTCTTTTTGTATTTTTTATGTTGGATTAATATTAAGCACAGAGACGGCGGAAGGAATATTACTTGTCGCTTGAAGAGCTGCACGGATCCAATATACTGTTACACACGTATTTTCATTCTCAACTGTTTACGTTCATTTAAGACATAACCGACGAGGGTATACATGAATACTAAGCGCCGCATTTTGAAATATTTTTTGCGTGTATTTGACCCTTTAGGCACGCACTTTGAGCTAAAAGATGACTTGAAATGTCCGTGTTCTGTTCCGTCTCTGAGCGCATTCACAAAACAGTGCAAGCTCTCTTTCGCGCTTTTAAAAACACAACATCAAAGAAACATTAATAAATCAAGCACGTCCCGTTTTATGAAAGTCACGTAACATGATTTTACTGATTTGCATGTGAAATTGGGCTTTTATGGAGGAACGAAAGCGCACTGCTGGAAAGGGGGCGGAAAGGGGCGCAATCGTTTTCTCGATTATTGTATTTTCATGATTGTTTGAAGCCGAAATCGAAACTGAATTTCGATTAATTGCACAGCCCTACTGCTTACAATTACATACATGTGCATCTCAATAAATTAGAATGTTGTGGAAAAGTTCATTTATTTCAGTAATTCAAATCAAATTGTGAAACTCGTGTATTAAATAAATTCAATGCACACAGACCGAAATAGTTTAAGTCTTTGGTTCTTTTAATTGTGATGATTTTGGCTCACATTTAACAAAAACCCACCAATTCACTATCGCAACAAATTCGAATACTTCATAAGTCCAATAAAAAAATAAAAAAAAAAACATTTTTAGTGAACTGTTGGCCTTCTGGAAAGTATGTTCATTTACTGTATATGTACTCAATACTTGGTAGGGGATCCTTTTGCTTTAATTACTGCCTCAATTTGGCGTGGCATGGAGGTGATCAGTTTGTGGCACTGCTGAGGTGGTATGGAAGCCCAGGTTTCTTTGACAGTGGCCTTCAGCTCATCTGCATTTTTTGGTCTCTTGTTTCTCATTTTCCTCTTGACAATACCCCATAGATTCTCTATGGGGTTCAGGTCTGGTGAGTTTGCTGGCCAGTCAAGCACACCAACACCATGGTCATTTAACCAACTTTTGGTGCTTTTGGCAGTGTGGGTAGGTGCCACTGCCACTGGTCAGCAGAAGGAAGCATGAAGTGCTCCAAAATTTCTTGGTAAACGGGTGCAGTGATTTTGGTTTTCAAAAAATACAATGGACCAACACCAGCAAGTGACATTGCACCCCAAATCATCACAGACTGTGGAAACTTAACACTGGACTTCAAGAAACTTGGGCTTCTCCACCCTTCCTCTTGACTCTAGGACCTTGGTTTCCAAATGAAATACAAAACTTGCTCTCATCTGAAAAGAGGACTTTGGACCACTGGGCAACAGTCCAGTTCTTCTTCTCCTTAGCCCAGGTAAGACGCCTCTGACGTTGTCTGTGGTTCAGGAGTGGCTTAACAAGAGGAATACGACAACTGTAGCCAAATTCCTTGACACGTCTGTGTGTGGTGGCTCTTGATGCCTTGACCCCAGCCTCAGTCCATTCCTTGTGAAGTTCACCCAAATTCTTGAATCGATTTTGCTTGACAATCCTCATAAAGGCTGCGGTTCTCTCGGTTGGTTGTGCATCTTTTTCTTCCACACTTTTTCCTTCCACTCAACTTTCTGTTAACATGCTTGGATACAGCACTCTGTGAACAGCCAGCTTCTTTGGCAATGAATGTTTGTGGCTTACCCTCCTTGTGAAGGTTGTCAATGATTGTGTTCTGGACAACTGTCAGATCAGCAGTCTTCCCCATGATTGTGTAGCCTAGTGAACCAAACTGAGAGACCATTTTGAAGGCTCAGGAAACCTTTGTAGGTGTTCTCAGTTGATTAGCATGTCACCATATTTTAATTTGTTGAGATAGTGAATTGGTGGGTTTTTGTTAAATGTGAGCCAAAATCATCACAATTAAAAGAACCAAAGACTTAAACTACTTCAGTCTGTGTGCATTGAATTTATTTAATACACGAGTTTCACAATTTGAGTTGAATTACTGAAATAAATGGACTTTTCCACGACATTCTAATTTATTGAGATGCACCTGTATTATTGCTTCTTCGATATTAAGCATTCTGCAGGTCAATAGCCAATCATAACAGATGGCATTTACACATAAAAAAATAAAAATGGTACAGCAGCAAATAAATAAATGATTTCTAAGGTCAGACAGTGGGTAGAAAATCGTTATATAAAACTAAAGACTAAAAACTATAAAATTAAAGTAGACATAGCAGATAAACAGTCAACAGTTAGTAGATACCCCCCAATAATGTCTATTTTTGACATTCATTTGACTTGAAATCCAGTTTACACTCTAAGAACAATCCTTTTCTCCATCCACCGGAACAGAACAGCCTGGCTTACTGGTAAATGGTTCAACTTGTGGCTGGTATCATGTTTCCTACAGTAAGTCTCCTAAGTGCCATCTGTGCCAGGAGGACAAACAGCACAAACTAAATGTTTCAGTGCATTATGGGTGAACATTATAAAGAAATTAGTAAAACTAAACCTCACCTACATATTGGCTTTCTTCAAAAATGCTACAGAGAAAACTGTGTGCATGTTGATGCTGCATATAATAAATGTCCATTTAGATGTAACTGCTTTTGTATACGCATATCCCTTAATGTAAGTGCTTTCAAAAGAAGAGTCGATTTCTATTAACAGTTCTTGACTCTTTCTAATAGAAGCCACAATCAGACTGTCACACAGGGTCATTTTCAGCCAAATGAATGTAATAGTGCAGAGATACACACAAACATTCAAGTACAGATCGTAAGCGGCACAAGTAAGCTGCACTCACATCAGCCAGGGCATCGGGCATACAAGTTCAACAAAAATCCATTTGGCCCCACAGAATTCCAGAGTATTCATCCCCTATCTGTACAAGCACAGCCATCCATAGTCTGCTCCAGCCAAGCCATGCTGAAAGCACAGACAATTACTACACTTAATCCAATCAAATGAGATGCTTTTGGGATTAGCAGCATCCGCACATTTAATCTCATTTGTGTAAAGAATGGATGAGCAGCTCAGGCCGTGGGTTTAGAGCAGCGGCTGCTGTTAATGCTGCTGATATAAGATAAAATGAGGGTTGTGATTGACTGGGAATTCTAAGGGTCTAAGCTAATGGCTAAAGCTAAACTGGGAAAACGCTGCTAGCTAGTGCCCAGATTAATCAACGCTGAGCACAGATAAAGTACAAACTGGGGTTGTACTGATTGAGATCCGCCAAAAAATCTCTCTCTATATATCTCTAGCTATTCTCTCTCTCTACACAATATGGTTAATCAGCTGGCTGCTTGGGCTGAGGTCAACCAGGTAAAATAAATGATGATTGCTTTAAATCTGAATGGAATACAGATTTTCCAACAATGTAATTTATTGATATACTAATAAATGTGATATTTTATCAAATAAAAGTGTAAGTAATATCATACAGAATGACTGTAATGCCACATGAATCTGTCTGTAGACATTGCTGGAATCCATAGGATTTAAAAACACCAAATGTAAATGTTTAATAGGAGCAAAGATAAATGTTCACTGGACAAGAGGCTCCAAACATTTCATTTTGAGTCCCGCTTGGAGAGTGTGCTTCACTGGCAGTCTATCATGACTGTTGTTTGCACTGGGAAAAAAAGCCATTAATTGTTTATTGGACAGTGAGCTTTCGATCGATGCATTCTTGTCCTGCCTGGAAGCCTGACTTCTCTATATGATTTACATTTAGTCCTACAGCAGACTCACATCTCACAATACCTCAATTAATGCCCACTTTCAAGATTTAAACTAGAAAAGAAAATATGAATAAACAGCTAGACCAGAAATTTGTCACGTTAGTCTGTTTCTACTACTAAACTGTTATTGTTCTGCAAATTGTGAGCATAACAGTAAGTGTATTACATCTACGATAAAATAAAATAAAATACAGCAAAACTTGCATATAAATGCATATAAATGAGCAAAAACTCAAGAGCAGAGGACAGCTGCAGTCTGTTTAAAGTGAGGGATATTTATGGGATAAGGGAAAGAGAAGATGCATGAAGGAGCATCTCCGAGAAAGAGGCAGATGACAGATTGGACTGCAAAGCTCTGTCGGTTTTCACTGACAAGAGAGGCATGTCAAAAGTGACCTCAATAACCAGTCTGCCAAACAGACACATAAACTTTCAGGCCACACACACACACACACACACTTCACACATCATTGTTCACTGTGCAGCAAATTATGCAGCACGGACATGAGGAAATGCAAAATTGCACATTTACATATGGTGTTATTCCATAGGAATTAGCACACAGAATGCAAACACATGCAAAAATATCTACACTAAGACTCAACTGTCATATTCAGCCGCTCATACAGTACATATCCATTCACATCCCGTAAAGTTTTAAAATAGGTCAGAACCAACTGCCAACTTTTTATTGTCTCCAATAACACATGGTGCCACGACTGTAACAACTGATCTCCAGTCAAGATAGTGAGTAAAAATTAAAGATGACATTTTAATGCCATTTTTAAGATAATTTTAGCTAGTTTAAAACAATGGTTCTCAACCAGGGAGCATTTCCAAGTGGGCTGCAAAAATGCTTAAAATGAGTAAAAATGAGACATAAATTAAAAGAAAAAAAATCAAGACATCTTGTTTTAATTTGTTCTTTTAACAAATGTAATTTTAAAATAAACTGTTAAAATATGAATTTTTTCTAGTTCTCTCAGGCTCTAAAATATTTTATTTGGCTTAAATTGGCAGTAAACTTCTCAAATCTATTCAGCTTGTAAAACTCCTGTAATTATGGAACATAATTATTTAAATTGTATCATTTCTGAATTACTTTAACATATTGTCACTCCTAGTTTCTGTAATAGGCCTATATATTTGAAAACAAGCAGCTACGTCATTACAGAAATAGCTTTCATTGCAGTCAAAAAGCTTGGGAACCACTGGTTTAAAACTATCCAAACACAGATCCTCTGTAGAGCAGGTTCTTCTAGATGACGTCAGTGGTGTAGAAATTAAACACTTAAGCTTTAATAAAGACTGGAATAAGACGGAAAATTGTTGTTGTTTACCTGTCGTTGTCCACTGGTCTGAAGCCTGGCAGGATGTGTCTGAAACTGCTGTTCCTGTCCAGTTTAGGCTGACTCTTAGTCCGCTTTATTGAGCCCTTTAACCTGCGACTCAAAAACCCCTAATGAGGAAATGACAGAGAATAAGACAGACATTATAATAATAACAGGCAGATTCATATTGATCTTTCACCACAATTTCATACATTCACTCACTCGTTAATTATCCCACATTATACACCCTTTTTCTGTGAAAGCACCTGTCACATTTTTGCGGCTCAAGACTCAACTTCCTTTAGGCACCAGTTACCATGGAGACAGCAGGTTGGCATCAAGGGCAAGGAAAGGAAAGGGAGGCATAAAGTGAGAAAGAGTGAAAAAGAAAAAATGAAAGAGAGAACATGAAGGATTGAGAGTCAAGGACAAAATGCATTCCGCTCATCCTCACTGTAAGGCTGCTATTGTAGAGATAAAAAAATGAGAACGGAGAAAGAATAAGAAAAGGTGTGGAAAGAGTTTCTGGAGGAAAAGAGAGGGTCGAGTCAGCAGACATGAAGTTTCTGACAAGAAAGTGTTAGTAAACAAACAGAAAGCAGGCCATTCCCCCCTACCAATTAACACATCTGCATATTCTACATAATTAAAGCACCCTACTGATTACTATTCACAATATATGCAAATTATTACACACAGACATCTCTTAATCACAGAGCAATCAGTCAGAGTATTGCAGCCTACCGTTCGCTAGCATCGAAAGAAAAGGAAATCAAATCAGAAGAGAACTGAGAGAGACAATGACATGAAGACATCTGAATAATAAACAAGCTCCCCTGTCCAAACATAACATGAATTGCAAAAATATTGATGCAGTAAGCTTCAAAGCTTGCTTCAAAGAAGGTTATGAGTTTGTAATTTCATGTTGCCAGGTTGTCAAGTGCTCTGAATAGATCGAGAGTAAGCTGATAATCGGTTTATTGATTTTCAGTTTCTTAGTATTAGTTATAAATGACTAGAATAAATGGCAGTATTTTTGGTGGCTCTCTGAAGAGCAGCAGTTTAGAGCAATCTTACACTTCCATTCAAAGTTTGGGCTCAGTAAGACATTTTAATGTTTTGAAAGAAGTCTCTTATGCTCACCAAGGCTGCATTTATTTGATCAAAAATACAGCAAAAACCATAATACTGTAAAATATCATTACAATTTACAATAACTGTGTTCTAAGCAGAATTTTTGCTGTTTTCTAAGCACAGCAAAGCAGAATTTTCAACAGCCATTACTTCAGTTTTCAGTGTCACACAATGCTTCACAATCTGATTTGGTGCTCAACATTTCTTATTATTTTTAATGTTGAAAACACTTGTGCAACCTTAACTTTTTTTAGGATTCTTTTAAAAGAAAAGCATTTATTTAAAATAGAAATCTTTTGTAACAATGTAAATTTCTTAACTGCCACTTTTGATCAATTTAACACATCCTTGCTGAATAAAAGTATCCATTCAACTTAACAAGCAGCACATTATTGCATGTCATGTTTTGTATGTTATGTTCTTATAATGCATATGTTGTGATAGCAAACATCAGATTAAAAATGTTGTCATTAACATTATTTAAAAGAAAAAAAAAAAAAGCTTCACAGACCATGTCAATCAAACAGAGCTCAACAGCAAGGAAGCACAATCATGTGGATCAAAACAATATTCTTTATTAAACATTAAATTATGGTTTTAAATTAACCACAATTGAAATCACAATTACTTTACAGAAGAATGTCATATGATGACAGAAATGTGTTGCTACGAGGAAAGAATGTGTGCATTCCTGCAAAACATTCTTCCCCTTTTCAGTATTTATACAAATACAAAAACTGCTCTCGTGCTCTTTTATTGCAAAGAGCTATTCACACCAAGGACGATAACTATAACTACAAAGTTTAAATAATTGTTCTAATTCTATGAGAATAGTAAAGTCCACAACACAGAGCACTGATATTGTTGCAATCACTTTCAGAACTTTTTTCCAGCTGATGAATGCTAAAAACATTGATAGCCAATCAGAATCCACCTGACTTAATGAGCTTGAGCATTTAAAGCAGCAAACGAAATAACTGCAACACACTCTTATAATAAACAGAACATTATCGTCCTTGGTGTGGACGCCAATAAATTTATCATTATAGTTATCTTTCTTAGTGTAAACGGGCCTTAACCATTTTATTTGAAACTATTTTTGCACATAATATCATACATACAAAGATGTGAAAAATCAGATTGAATGAAAAATAATTGAATCAGTTATCAAAACAGTGTTCGTCGCAGCCCTAGTAAATAATTCAGTCATAGTATGCAATGTCAAACCGTGTTAATAAGCAACTATCGAGCAGGTCTGTCAAACAGGTCATGGATGTTGACAGTCAATATCCAGGGCCGGATCGTGGTCCCATGAGGCCCTTAGGTACACATTTTTGCAGGACTCCATCACCCTTAGTTCTACGTTAAACCACAAGGATGCTTTGACTAAACAAATTATGAAACACATTTCACCTTTTCATAATGTGAAAGCGGATGAGAAAGCCTGGGTTAGGTGCAAGTGTCAGAAATGAAATAAAGCCTAATATATAAAAAACCTGCCAGGAGCAAATCAATGGAAAATTACCTGAAATATTTACCTATGACTATATCTAGCTAAATAATATATAATAAATACATTTCCCAATGCCTTGTCAGTTCAGTCAACTGTATATGTCAGGCATCCAGTAAAGTGTCAGATACAGTTTAACACAAAACAAACCTGAGGCTACTGAGTAACTAATCGATTAAAGAAAAAAAAAACCACCAGAAAACTTTGCTGAAAATGGTGTTCTTGGACTTTTCCCACACTCCATCTTTCCCACACACACAGCACCGATTAGTTCTCAGAGTGGGTTTTATACTGCATTCACAAAACAAAACTATTCATCCATCTTTCTTGACATGTACATTAATTATAATCACAATTTCTTTCATATAAGAATCTTCAAGGTCTTTCAATACATCTGCTCATGCCTCATGGTCAAAACCAGACCTGGTATTGATGGTGTTATTCATGCACAGTGAATAAGAGTTCAGAAAGGAGGATAAAAGGAGAACAGAGAGGGAGAAAAATCTCAAGAGCTCCTGATTTTGAAAGATACAGTACCACTGCCTACCAGCGGGGGGTGCAGGGGGATCATCATTACTTCCCTAATTGCACATATAGACTGACCTAACAATCAAGCTGTGGCATCTTTCATCATTCACCCAAAACAATGACATCTAAGGCTTCCATTCTTTGCCTTGAACCTGTTCAAACATGTACAGCACTGAGAAGAATTGTGATGGAACTTAAGTGTTCTCAGATCACGTTTTAACTTCGTAGGAGATATTTGCTAACTATGCACTAGGTTAGGCGAGTAATTGGGCCTGAATCTGCAGAAGCTCAGAGGTCAAGTGGCCCTCGAGTCACCTCAGAGATCTCATTTAAATGTAATTACACCTGCATTCAGTAAATGCTAAGCAGAAAAAAACACAAAAAGCCCACATGCGCTGCATTTTATACAGAGGGTGAAACTACTGTATACCACCTGCTGTTGATTGCTAATGATTCACTTCCGCAACCGACACATAATGTGATCCTCAATTTGAAACGATTGCTAACAGACTGCTTTTCAATCGTGAGAAGTTTTTTTCATTCCTTGCTAATAGAGCTCACGCTCATAAACATATCATTACAACTTCATACCAATTACAGTGAGCATTCGAACGCTGTTAAATCTTCCCCGATGCCCATCAATAAAACATTCTCTTAAAATGAAGCTTGTTCGGGATTCATTTGTATGTAATATCCTGATGTATAATCTAGCCTATAAATATATCCGTGATCCAGACTTCAACTTAATACTTAAAATATTAGGCTTGGTATGTGGTTTTGGGCTGGATCACCATCTTGAGTTTCAGCTGTTTGGTTATTAGGCTGAACATTACGTTGGTTGAATGTGCACAGGATTTTTGCTTTATAACTACTTAAAAAAACAATAAAACACTACCATAGCTCACATTTATAGCCTCAAGTAGGAAATTAGCATTTGACAAAATGACTTGAAAGCTAACGTTTATTAGTAGGCTACTGCAGAGTTTTAATGCTAAAGATCTGAAGTAGTAGCAGCAATAAAAATAAGATACATGTGGGCACAGTATGCATCACATCTGGATTCCAGACTGTGTTTGATCAGACATACACTCTTACACATGACAAACACACACATAATACTCACTGTGACCCTGAAGGGTGTAGCAGCAGTGGCAGTGGGCTCCATTGTGGGTGGGGCTTTGTCAGGGGTGGAGCCTGGCATGCTACGTCTCCGCCCTGTTTTCTCAGGTGGAGAGTCTGTAAGACAAGAGGGACAGAGAGAAATTGATTTATTAACAAAATGATTGTTCCATATACAGAAGTTTCTGCACCGTTATATACAAAACACACAGAGTATAGACATTTACAGACATTTTTGTGAAATGCAACTGAATAAATACCTATTTTTTTAAAGATAGCTTTATAATAGCCGAGAATAAACCCACATGCACAAATCCCAGCATGTTGTCCAAGTGTGGATGTAGACTGTGAGACTCTCACAGCATGTAATCAAATAGGCAGATACCACATAAACAATCACCATGCCAACACATCCATTCAGTGACTGATCTTCTACTCATAATGTAAGAGTTGTATGTCATAGATGTCCTAATAGCCCATTCATAAAGTCATCAAATCGCTACCTCAGTGTGCCCTCAATATACAAAGCTCTTAAATCCTCCCACTGTTCCTCACTGCCCTTCAGAATTCACACGCTGGGAAAAAGTGAAGCCTGACTGACTGACTGCCTCACTCAATCAGTGTCAGGATAGGTACATAGATCTAGATACAGATTATGTTAAGTGCTTCACTCTGATCTCACTATCACACACTGATCCCCCTCCAAGACACTGCCTGAGCAAAGTCTTCAGTCAGAACTCAATTTCCCACCACACACACACACACACACACATAGAGGGGGAACAGCAGTATGAATTCTTTTCAAGCATCGTTTCACCCAATTTCCCAAATTTCAACCATCTGGTATATTGTGTGGGCTGGGAAATAACGTGGACATAAGCTTTCTTCAAGTGCAAGATTGTACTGTAAGTTCACATTTATGGGGAAAGTATTCATTACATTTTTTATTAGACCATTTGAACTAATTTTCAGCTTTTTTTGCAGTTCACTTACAGTACATATTAGAAGTATGATAAATACATTGTAATGCATAATATTTTTTACAATTAAACTACATTGTACAAATATTCCATGTAGATTTGAAGGCCCAAAATGTAAAGTATTACACAAAAGTAATTTAAAACGCATTAGATGAACTTTAGCATGTGACACTGCAGGACAATTCTGGAAAAAAGCGCACTAATGTTAACAGAATTTTGAAATGAAAACAAAAAACCTTTTCTAGAACAGTGGTCAATGAATCAATAAGTTTGCCTATATTATTATCTATGAAATAAAAAGTTGCTCTCTGTATTTTGATCATGGCAACTATGAGATATGATTACATGTCATTAACTAACTGCATGAATTTTACTGTACATTTCTGCCATATGGACATATTCACCACTGATAAGCTACTACTAAATATAATGTAGAAAATTCAAAAAAAACTTTAATTTTCCGTAAAGCTGCTTTGCAATGATTTGTATTGTGAAAAGTGCTATACAAATAAACTTGAATTGAATTGAATATGAACTATCAGCTATGAACTATAATATATTATAATCAGTCATACAAATGTGAATTTAGTCATCAAACATTTGTAACCCTGGAGCACAAAACCAGTCATAAGTAGCACGGGTAAATTTTGTAGCAATAGCCAAAACTACACTGTATGGGTCAAAATGATCATTTTTCTTTTATGCCAAAAAACATTAGGATATTATGTAAAGGTCATGTTTCATGAAGATATTTTGTAAATTTCCTACCATAAATATATCAAAACTTAATTTATGAATAGTAATAAGCATTGCTGAGAACTTCAATATTTAGATTTTTTTTTTTTTGCACCCTCAGATTCCAGATTTTCAAATAGTTGTATCTCTGCCAAATATTGTCCTATCCGACCATCAATGGAAAGCTTATTTATTCAGCTTTCAATTAAAAAAAAAAAAAAAAAAAATTGACCCTTATGACTGGTTTTGTGGTCCAGGGTCACATTTATGAATAAGAAAGTCTGTTAAGATGAATCTGAGACACCCTGTTCTTATCATAAATGATAGTACAAAGATGTACAAAGTTTTCAATGGCAAACTAGTAATAATGAATACACTATTAGTGTTACGGGGCTAACGAGACGTGAGACGTGCGGATCCATGTGCAAGGCTTTTATTAAGAGACGTGTCATTAAACAGGCAAGGTTCAAACAATGGCAAACAGGTACAACACAGGCAAGACAAAGAGTAATCCTAAGGCAAGTGTGGGTCTTCGATCAGTGAACAATATCCAACAGGGCAAGGCAACAAGATAATCCAGGTACACAAACAATAATCCAGACGAGGAGCAAACAGAGTCCGAAATAGCAGGCAAAGGGTTAATCCAAGATACACAGGCAGAGATCAGGAAACAGGAAAACAGGAGACAAGGCTAGACTATGAACTAAGAACTAGAAACTATGAACTAGACCAGGAACTGGCTCCGTAATGTAGCTATCACTAGGTGAACGATAAATGCTAAACAATACTCAGCGATCTGAAGGAGGAAGTCCATGGCTTATGTAGGGTGTGTGATTGTGTGATTGGTCTCAGGTGTGAGCGTGTGATTAGTGAAATGGCTGCTGGGAAATGTAGTCCGGGGTAATGTGAAACAGTCTGTGCAATGTGAGAGTCAATATGATGGAAGGACGACCTCTGGTGACTATCGGGCGGAAGACCACAGACCGGAGTTGTGACAATTAGCAACAAATATGTAATAATTAATAGACAAAAGACGAATGGTAACAACATAAAACCTTGGTAACACTTTACTTAAAGTCCTTATGTATAATTCATTATAAAGGGTTATTGATGGGTATGATGCATTATAATTATTCATAATGTGCATTGTAATACATTATATCTTGCCGTAATTATAACTGAATGAAGTGGCAAAGTGTTACCAAAACCTCTACAATGAGCAGTGCCCTGTTAGCTACTTGGTGTTATTTCACAAAAAAATGAGGGTGTTACCCAGGAAACGACTGGTTACCCTAGTATGCCTTAATACATCTTCTCAGATCGCTTTTAAAACAGATTATAAAATGCTAAACACAAAACTGAAAGAAAAAGCAGCAGGTGGAAGTGCAAAGGTCTCATTATCCTGCTAAAAACCCTTTCAACAGCAGATTATTAAACTTCAATCAAGTCAACCAGTTTCCATCAAGCCCGGTGGTGATGTGTAATGAGAATTCAACAGTGAGGAGCCATGTAGTTTGATCTGGGAGAGATGGCTTTCACTTTCTCTCAGTGTGTGAGTGTCTGCTTGATAAAGATAGAAGCTGTGAAGGAACGCAGCTGTGAGAGAGTAAGAATGAGCGTCTGCTTGATCTGAAATCAAAAAACAGTCCTCGTGGCTACTAAGTGTGTGGTTCTAGATTAGTGTGACGATCACTGTGGTTTCATTTAGTCCTGCTACAAGTGTCAACCACCTATATCCTCAAGCAGAGAAAAAAAAGATGCACAAACACCAACAAACACACACAGGTCTTATAAAACAACATTTACTTACCTGTAACCTATAACATTTATTTATTTACCAACTACATTTCAGATGTTTTTGATTTAGGACTGATTACACTGAATATGTGCATCAAACAGGGCTGCTAATTATCATCATAAAGGATTGTTAAAGGTAAAATTAATTCATTAAACTTAATAAAAAGTATTTGACAAAAAAAAAAAAAAATGACAAAAGGATTTTTTTAAAATATACATTTAAAATATGCATTTTGGAATTTATGATATGATTATAATTCTTATTTGTTTGTTTGTTTGATTGTTTGTTTTGTTTGTTTACCACAAAGTACTTGACAAAATATGGCACAAAATTATTTTTAAATACACATTTTAGAATTTAAAATATGATTATATTATTTTTTTCACTATTTAAATAGAAACATTCTATATTTAAACTGAATGAATTGAAAACTTTAAACTTTTTTTTTTGTTTTTAGTTTATCATGGTGCTATGTCGAGAAAATGAATTCATTAAACTTCATTAAAATTATTTGATTTTTAAAATATACATTTTAATATGCATTTTAGAATTGTATGATATGATTATAATTTTTATTTATTTATTTATTTATTTATTTATTTATATTACCATGAAGTATTTGACAAAACATGGCATAAAATTATTTTTAAATACACGTTTTAGAATTTAAAATTCTAAAACGTGCCCCCCCAAAGTTCTACTTTAACATTTACATTACATTTGCATTTAGCAGACGCATATGCATTTAGCAGACGCTTTTATCCAAAGCGACTTACAGTGCATTCAGGATATACATTTTTTTTTTTTTTTTTTTTATCAGTATGTGTGTTCCCTGGGAATTGAACCCACAACCTTTTACGCTGCTAACGCAATGCTCTACCACTGAGCCACAGGAACATTTTTACTTTTACTTCAATAAAAATCCTTCACCAGAGGTCGTGTTTTTCAGTTAGAGATGTCAAACGGCAATTTATTTCATTTATCCATAGATGCTGATAAAAAGATGTTTGCTGTTGAATATCTTTTGTTGTCTAAACAAAATTACAACCAGCATCATGATGTAACCTCTGAAGAACAGTACAATAAGGCAAGAAGATTTGACCACCCACACACACACACACACACACACCCCAACACCTGCATAACTGTCGCTCTCCTTGAGCTGAACATGTGTTTCCATTAGACCCGGCGGTCCTCGCCGACTCCATGATTGACAGGTACCTTCCCAGTGGTCATACAGGACAATCGCCTTGCTCTGTTGTTCCCATAGTAACCACATCTCCGACCTGCTGAGAATTCAGCCAGTCTTAGAATACTCTCTTACAGAAGCAAGACAAACTATCAACGCACGCGCGTGCACACACACGGGTCAGAAAACACACTTCCTGAGCTGTGGGCTGGGACATTATGTTTCCAGGTTTTCCTGTAGAGGACATTCCTGAGTGAGAATGAAGTTACATGCCTCATGATCAAACGCACATAACTCCACAAAACCTGACTCCATTAAGAACTGAAACACACTATTACGTGCCGACAAAATGGATTATTGTACATTTAAGTCCAAACCTTGGAAAATGTCCTCACAAATTTATTGACGTGTAAATATGTGTTGTAAGATTCTTTCATGTGATCTTCACCATTTTAAGTCATCGTTTTATGTTCTCTCTCTCGAATAATTATTTATTTGATCAAAAACACAGTAAAACTAGTAATATTGTGAAATATAATACAATTTGGAATACCTAAATAAATATTTAATACATTAATGTATATCTATTTTAAAATTAAATAGACACTTTATAAATGTCTTTATTGCCACTTTTGAACAATTTAAAGTATCCTTGCTAAATAAAAGTATTAATTTCTATTAAAACAACAATCGCACTCATCCCAAACTTTGGAAAGGTAGTGTATTGTGAGTCTGTACATGATTAGGAATAAGAAATAAGCAAACATAAGAACACTCACAGTTTGCTGTACTCACTTTACAGTAGCAACTGTATGTATAACACACAGTATGATTTTTATTTTTTTTTGTATTGTATAAAGCATAATTGTTATATTTAATGTTTAATTTATAATAACCCATAATCTATCGGTCACATATTTTTTTTCTTATTTATCTTCCTAATCAACTTATACAATCAATATAATCAACAGTGGTCTTGGACAAAATGCTGACACCTGTTGGTGTGGATGCTACATCACAGAAAAGCAAAGGTTACTACAGAATAATGATTTGTTTGCTCTGCAACTGGAAAAGTCCAACAACAGTAGAATTACCGAGATAGAACATTATCATGTGATCTCAACATGGCAGCAAATCTAAGGGGTGCCACCCTTATTTAAAAAACAACAACAATAGGGATGGTTTTTGTATGCAAAGGGTGTGTGGTTACAGTCCAGCAGTTCTTTTTTTTCTAATCAAACACTCTCTGCATCTGCTCCTAAAGCTCACTGTGCTTTACAGCCATGCAAAGAGTGCACACATACGCAAAAGAGATGCCCACCTGTCAGCTCTTTGAAAATAGAAAATGGTAGAGTAAAACATTATACTATGAGACAGCACATCTGTCTGTCAGGAGGCCAATTTCCTTTCTTTCTTTTTTTCTCCAAACATTTTGTAAATCTATGTTGTAATCCATCCAAAGAGTCCAGTGTGTGCATTATAACAACCGGCATAATTTGCATACACAGACACGTGTATTTGATTTCATCTCATCCGGTTAGTTGTATGTGTAATGACCATTTTTATGCAATGCAGTGCAGAGGATTAAACGAGTCAACAGTAGTAGTGCACAATAAGTAAAGGAGTCAGAGATGAAGCAAGGCGGCACATTATGAGCTCGATCTGCGGTATGTCAGACTACTCATGATTGAAGCAAATCCAATTAACAAACCACTCTCCACATGCTTTCTGCCCAAAACAACTTACAGAACACTAATAACAGGGCCAATCCATCTGGAGCAGAATCTGGTTTAGTGGCTCTGCTCAGTGCTTAATTGTGATCTCAGTATCTGCCCAGTTCCTGGATCATCCCTACAAACTGACTGAACTTGAAACCTTTATATTAGTGGCCCGGTTCTTTTGAAATACCACTTCCACTAAGGTAAAGAGGAAAGGATACAACTGAAAGTACAACTCTTTCAAGCCAATAGTTACTAAAAGAACAACAAAAAGAGAAGTTGAACACTAATGCAAATTAGCTCTATTTTTTTTTTTTTTTTTAAATTTTGGTCAGATGTTCATGTGAATGAGAGACAGAGAGTGTGAATGTGAACGTGATATGTGTGTGGGGAACACAGCAAAAGAAGGTTGCTGTTTTTGCACAAAAGGTTGAAGAAAACAGACATTCCAAGACATAAAACACCCACACACGGAGACTCAACAATAGCAAATCACTAGCACAACTATGAACTAGTTAAAAATATTTCACTGACTTACAGACTCTAGCACAACATTCAGCTATCAGACCATTCTGACAAAGCTTTCTGTTTCCCTGCCTGTTTACGGTTATCTCTGTTGTCCTTTCACCTCCCTCGTTCTCTTTATTTCCTGTCTTTCTTGTCTTCATCAAGCTCTTTTTCCCGTTTTCTCACTCTCTTCCTTTGTCTGTTTTGACTTTCCAGACTGACCTAGATCTTCTGTTGTTAAGTTTACACTCTCTGGATTACACTATATCTTATAACTGTAAAACTCAGACATGCACACACCTTATGAAAACTTTTTTATCAGATCACTCTTTGACATACTGTATCCTTGACAAGTTTTTTTTTTTTTCAGTGGTATTTACCATAAGTTTCCTGTATGAGTAGATGAGATGTGACGTTTAATGGAAACTCCAGCAGAATTCCGGCTCAAACCCATCAACATTCCCTACAGCATTCTGCAAAGCAACTTTATTTCCTCACTTCTCGGCACAGAGTATGATGAATTCATCTGTGTTGAGGGTGCAGATAGTGAATCATATCAGATTGTGTGTTCTCATCACAAAACACATTTGATGTGCTACAACACCTGTCTCTGATTATAAATGCATAAACCTGTTTTTTTTTTTTTTTTTTTTTACTATGAATAGTAGAGAGATTACAGGAAATGATGGGGTGAAGAGGTGGAAATAGGAAAATGCTGGGAGCTGGATTCTGGAGCTGGAAGTTGCCTATGAGAGCACCACAGCACAATGTATCAAATCACATGCACCAGTTGCTAAGCTACAGTTTTGTAGAGATGTGACAACAATTCTGAGATGACAGAAAAGACTGGAGAAGAAACGGGAAAGGTATCCAAAAATATTGCAAGCCAGATTCAACCTCACACTGTTCACATTAATACCATGGTGCAATGTATCAAATCGCATGCACCAATTATTAGGCCACGGTTGATAGAAGTTACGATGAGAAGAGGGGGGGGACTTAAAATTAAACTTAAAATTAAACTTAAAATTAAACATTCAATTCACTAATTTTATGATTAACATTTTAAATAAATACAAACCAAACAATAAAAAAAATACCAGCACCACCTGTACGTATTCTGTGTTTCAGAGCAGCTCAAGCCATTTCTCAATGTGCTGTGTAAAATACAGACTGAACAGTGGCTTAAAACACCTGACCACTGTATGAGCATATGATACGAAAACTACAGCTCTTGGCTGGATAAAGCAAGCCAGTGTTGCGCTAGTAAAGTTTTTATGGATGATGATTATAATAAAGATGAAAAAGATGATTTTAGTGACATACAGTACAGGAGTCGTACAGTAGGCTCATGTGTATCTGTTTTTTTTTTTTTTTAAATTCACAAACAATCCGTGTATGTGTAATATTTCTCCTTGAACACAGTTCAGTATATTCACGTAGTTGTCAAAATGAATGTACAACGAGTGTTTTATAACGGATGCTCGCTGAAGAAACGTGTTTTGAGAAGTTTGTGTGTATCAGTGGTGTTTTTGTACATATGGGCATCAGACGCTCCAAACACAGACACGATCGCTTGTTCTGACAGAGAAACTATTCACTGATGACTCCAACAAAGTCACCAATTTCCCAGTTTTATTCTTAGTCATCTCAGTAACAGTGAAACAGGTCCTACATCAGCAGTACAGCACATTCTCCACCATAATCTTCTCACATAGCATTCCTGTGAGATAATGCAGAGTAAACATGTGAAAACCACAGCTGCATGCAACTGTCAGTCACTGCTAAGCCCACTAATCACGTTCCCATGCGTTTCCTAATCAGATATTAAAAACCATAGCATAGCAAAACGCATTGACTATGGGAAAAGCTGTTGTTGAACTGTTCCCAGAACAGGTTTTTGCTCACACAGCTGTGTCAGTGTGTGTGTTTCACAGGTTGTCCATTTAGCAGCTGATACAGTGATGTAATGCTTTATTATCAAAAATGAACAGAGGGGAGGAAGGAAGGGAGAGCTAGACAGAGAACACACTGCACAAACACTCACATGCAGCTGGCTGTGCTGGATGTAAATACATAGGCTACAATTTTCTCTCCAGCCCTATGCATGTTCTTAAACGTGCTTAAACAGGGTTATTACAGTATGTGTGTTTATCCACCCCATGTGAGGTGTGTGCGTGTGTAATTGGTTGTGTAATAGGGCTGAGCTCAGGTGAGCTCATGGAGGCGCCATTACCTCATAATGGTGCAGTATTTGAATATTCAGATCCAAAGTGCTGCCATCTTCTGTCATGCATGAACTGATAAGTTATCAGTCAGCAGAACCCAAACAAGCACCGCAGATAACAAAGCTCATAATTCTGTTCTGTGTACACTCAATTTGCATGATCCCACAGCCGGTGACGTGCACCTTCACACAAGAAATAATGAGTGTGTATGTTTTACTTTTTATTACTCGGCTCTCTGAAATACTGGTTACTTACTGGATGACAAGATAAATAAGAAATAACAATAATTATAGTAACAGTGATGTTCCATGCACACATAGACATTAGGGTTGTGCCGATAGACAATAGTATCATGTATCAACGATAGCCAGAAATATCACCTGTGGCTGATGCCCTTGATGATATCAAGATGATGATTATTATTATTAGGCTAGTATTATTATCTAATTAATATTAGGGCTTATTTGTCGCATCATATTTCTTTTTACACATTTTTACAGTGTTGCACGTTATAACCAATCACATCCCAGCAGGCACCAGACGTCTATGTAACGTCAGGTTGACGTTGGACATGACGTCGGACAGACGTTGCATTTTGGTTGAAAATGAAAATCGGGTTGACGTCAATATTAGACGTCAATTTGACGTTGACTTAACGTTGGATTTTGGTTGCACAACCTAAAAACAACAAAATCTCAACATCAGCTGACGTCGGTATTGGACATCAATTTAACATTGACATTAGACGTTGAATTTATGTTGAATTTTGGTCACCCGACGTCGCAACCAAAATTTAACCAAAAATCAACGTCTTATGACGTTGTGTGCCTGTTTTGTGCCTGCTGGGATGCGATTCTGTTGAGTTTATGAAGGCACTGGCCAATTAGAGGCCATTAGAGTTTTGTTGTTGAGTGCACGCTTCTGACTGAATTCTGCTCTCATGCGAATTCTCTCAAGATAAACAACAAAGTGCAGATGTATGTGCGATGTAACTATAAGAGATAGTATACTGATTATAACAGGAGTGGTTTTTAAAAATGCATAAACTCGCACTAGACGGAAGTGAGTGATGTTCTTTGATAATGTAAATGTTCTTTGCTTGTTTTCTGTAGCTGCTGAATAACTGAGATGCAAGCATTATAATTAATAGCTTACAATGTTTTTATTAAATTGTGATCATGTTAAATACAAATTCGGTCATATTAAAAATATGACATCCATATGCTACTTGACTAAAAAGATATAATGTATAGTTAATAGATTACACTAACATTAGGCTGCTTTTAGCCATACCCTGGAGTTGGTTCACTCTCCGGCTACGAAAGTAAGTAAGTAAATAATTAAATAAATTAGGACGATGATATCATGTATCCGTGATCTCACAAGCTGACGATAGGACAATACGATAATGGAGCATATCGCCCAACAATAATAGACATTGCAATATTATCCCTACTTAACATGAATAAGGGCCGAACAGTAAACAGGAACTGAACTTTTAACATACAGCTTGACAGTTAAGTGGAGCTACACCCACAAAACAAGCAAAATCATCCCACCGGAAAACTTCCTGATTCTCTCTCTGTCAAACAAAAATCTTGATAAAGTAAAACCCACGTGTGTCACTGAACAGAAAATATGATTATCATTCAAGCAAATAAACAAACATACAGAGTTCAAGACATCAATCCTAAATGTTAGAACCTCTCTATAAATCACCGCTTCTGTTTTGTCAAACCTTTTACTTCAAAAGTTTACCACAGTGATGTCACCTTGAGCTTGGCAAGTCCCCAAAACAGCTGTGCCATTACAAAGCCCCATCACAAAGCACCTCATCTACTACATGAATCGATTCTCTCAGTGACTGAATTAAGTTTGAATGACTCAGGGATCTCAGTCGACCCCCTGTGTAATGAGCCTAGATAGCCATAACCTGGATGAGAGTTTAAAGAAGCTATTCTCAGCCATCACATCTGAAATTACTCAGCGCGTGTGTGTGTGAGAGAAAGAGAGAAGGCAGGAGCTTGTTCGCCATACTGAAGTACTGAATTCCTGCTTGACTGGTTTGGAAAATTGTGTGAGTAAGAGCGCGTTTGGTGTGTCAGGTTCAGTACTTGTGGCTGGTCACCTGTCTAGTTGTTAAACCGTAAAGTTACAGCTGATAATAACAGCTTCTCCACAAACAGGCGCTTACTCCACCCGCTCGCGTGAAGGCTCGTTAACTAACTTTATGGCTTCTGCGGTTTTATCCGGTGATACTTAGGTGTTACAACTAACACTAAACTGACAGAGGGGCTAAGTTTCTTATACAAGGGACTTAACTAATTATTCAAGATCAGATGGAAACAAACATAATATTCCGAAATGATATGTAAAAATAACACATTTTGCATTAAATACAATATGCTTTTGTACTTAATGTCAAAACAGCCACAGGCCACAGAAAAGAGGTCACCATGATCTCTCCATGCTGATGTTGCTTTATACAAAATTTCTATAAAACATGAAACACTTTACATCACAGTACTATGTCTCTGTTATGAATAAATATATTTGTCAAATTTGATATTAAAAAAAAGAAAGAAAAAAAAAAAACATCCAAAGTCCAAGAATCAGCATTGCCAAGCAACATGCAGTAGTGGCACTTGCACTGTAAAAAAAAAATTCCGTAGTTTTTACAAAATAATTCTGGCAGCTGTGGTTGCCAGAATAATTCTGTAAAAAATACAGAAAAACTGTAAACACATTTACAGAACAAAACTGTAAAATTTACAGTATAAAACTGTAATTTACAAACAGGGAAATTTGAATGTAAACCACTAAATTCAACGACACACACTGCTATTAAAATCTGTTTTGTACCTTTAACATACTGACAACCACCATAACATAACCATTATTATTATAACCACCATAATAATGCAGGTGGTAAGAGAGAAAGCCACATGAAGAATCAAAGCTCATCACAAGTAGCTTCACCACAAGTAGAAGTATATACTAATATATAGAAGGTGCACAGAGTCATTCATGCAAACACAAGACACCATCATGGTAACACACATGATACTTAAATAATGCAATTAATTAAATAATGCATGCAAGCCCAAATGTACATAACTGATAACAAAAACTATTAAAAAAAAACATGATTATTTAAACAAAATACTTTCAAATGTGGAGTGTCACGCAGGGAATTCTGGGAATATCAGTTTACAGTTTTTGACTGTAAATTATACATTGATTTGTTATTTTTACTTCTAAAAACTGTACAATTAACAGCATTTTACTGTAAAATTACATGAAATGTCTGGTTAGATCTTTTACAGTTTTTCACAGTATATAGTACAGGAACTCACTGTTAACATTAACAGTTTTTTTCAGTAGTGTTTTTACAAAATTTTACAGTTAAAATTACACTTATTTTTTACAGTGTGGTTACTGTGTGAATTAGTTGTTTTTGAATGAATTGGCCGAGTGAATGTGTCAATTACTTTTTAATGATACACAAAAACAGTCACCTACTTCCATAACAATTCCAAAAAAAAAAAAAAAAATCTCCAAAAAAAGTCCCAATACTAATGCACAGACTCACACTTTGACAACTGACAAACTGTGATTAGACAACAATATCTGAGCATCACTCACATTTTTGCTCATTAACACACACACACACACACAACCAAACAATATTCCAATAGAAACACATTAATAGCAACTCTAAAATGGTTCATGGTTAAAAAGGGAAGTGTTTGGATCCAGTTTTTTATATCTAAAAAAAATAGTGAAATTAAAGTGAGTTATATTTCTTAGAGTTCATTCATTGAATGATGCTCTTATTCAGAATTAAAATAAAGTTTAAAAAGCTTTTTTCAGGCAAAAAAAACAGCTTTTCTAAAAAGTGAAGTACTCAGAAGAGTGCTGCCATAAACAATGTGGTAATAACTGTGTTTATGGCAGTTGCACTCTAATAGATGGGCTGTTATGATGTTTTACTACAGTGGCAACAACAGAAATCTCACACACAAACTTAACATACTGCAGGTAAGTGTGACAAATGTAACCGTTATGGGAATTATTAATATATACTGCACCATTAACAACACATTAAAGTATTTTAAAAGGTGGGAGGAAATATTTCAGAAACAATGTAGTAAAGTTAGAACAAGATGTTTACCCCTATTGTTTGTGGCTCTGCTTCTACTTCTGGAGCGGCTGCGCTGTCTCTGTAGCCTCGTTCGACCCAGGAGTCTGTAGTAATATCCTGGTCTCCCAGAACCTTTCCGTGTAACACCTGACATAGCTCCTAGCACGCTCCTGTCACACACACACCTCACATACACATGCTCAGTCAACAAAACTTTAAAGATCCCTTCTGTGCATAAACTCCACAGTTGTGCAGTTATATCCAAAGTATCAGAGGAAATCCATTCCAGCACTCAAGTCTGGGAAAAGTCCAACTGTAGGAGGGAAAGTTTGCTTTTTCTATCTCTCTCTCGCTCTCTGTTGCTTGATTTCTCACTGAGAGGGGAATAGCTCAAAAGGCTCTTCAGTGCCACATGCTCTCTTGTCTCTCTCTAACACACACTCTGTCTCTAAGTAGTGGGAAGGTAGAGGTATGCCATTGAAAACAGAGAGAGAGAGCCAGAAGACAAAGTTTGTACGAAGAGTTTGTGAAGAGTTTGTGTGAAAACCAGGGTTGGATCAGGGCTGAATCGGATGTCAAGAACATTTCTCAGTCACATTTCAGTTTTATATATATATATATATATAAATATATATATATATATATATATATGAAAAATGAAAAGTATTTCGTATTAGTATTTATATATATACTAATACGAAATCTTATTGCATAAAGACAACTAGCATACTTTTAGTACCACTAAAATTTTATTTTGCATTGTGACATCAAATTCTCTTTAGCGTAATGCATTTTACTTTTGAGCTTGTGTAATTTCAGACATTTTTCAGTATGATTCTTGATACTGTAATACAATTATTGTTTATTTAAATCATCAAATTTAAAGCAGTACAGTAAATACCACCATGAAGTATAAAGGTCTGTTTTTAAAAATAAATTATTTCTGCTTACCAAGGCTACACTTATTTGATCAAAATTACAGTAAATTTTAAAATATTACTACATTTCAAATAACTGTAACTGTAATATAATTTACACCTGTGATGGCAATGCTGAATTCTCATCATTACTTCAGTCTTCTGTGTCACATGATCCATCAGAAAACATTCTAATATTCTGATTTGCTGCTCACGAAACATTTATTAAGCAACTTATCAATACATGATACATTTAAACTTCATAAATAAAATTATACATTTTGTTTGAGAATGAGAAATGTTGTAAAGTTTTATTTATTTCACTTGTATAGGTGTATTTATGTGAGATTCAAAAATAAAAGAAGTTGTTTATCAGACTTCTGCTTTAAAACAATTCCCTCTCTCTTTTCTTTCTGGACCAATTCTATTTCCCTACAAATTTGAATTTATATCCAAATTAGGGGACAAGTCACATTATTATGACAAGCTTAAAGGTGAACATAAAGCCTGCCTTTATAATTCCTATTCATCTCAATGGCACCATGCCTACAAAAGCATGCAATCTGAAATCTCTTCATTTATGAGTTGTGATGGCACAGGCAGCAGACAGGCAGTGAAAATATACAGAAATGTCATGCTTTTAAGAGCCCTAAAACACCCACTGGTAAAATGGCTACTATTAGAGTAGTTTCTTGAGGAGAAAAAAAAATATTCCATCTAGTATATTTTTCAGCTAGATGGTAAAGCTACAGTATGGTATCTACCAGCAGGGGCTAACAGGGCCATGGTATTCAGCCAAACCCTGAACCCTTGAGTGATACTAGAGGTACAAAAAGGGCACTTTACCTCTAAATTAAAAGTACAATTAACCTGTGCATCGTTCCACAGATTTTTGAGATGAGCCATTTGAACCATATTGAATTCATTTAGCACATACAAATAACATCAAAAGTCACACAAACATATAGAGAACATTTGTTGGCTAAAAAAACTCAAAATTTTCTAAAAACGCAACTGCCTTGCAACTACAATGAACTACCCAGTTCAATTCCTCAACTGAGGAATTTTGAAAAACCAGTTCAGGTGCAAAGCGAAAGAAAACGTGTCTGTGAGATAAAAGGCTTGGCCAGAAGCTGGAGGTTTGAAACCTGTCCAGATGATATCCCGGAGCTGTGCCAATAACTGTGTGTTGTCTTCTAACAAAAATGGACAGTGAGTCCTACTATAAGCTGGCATGGACTGAATGGATTCCATTATACAGTTTGTGTCAAAGATCAATGCAAGACGGACACAAATTAAAACACTGCTGTCCCAATCAAGGCTCAATTCCAGTCTTAAAGAAAGTCCAGTCCAGGTTTTAGATGTGAATCCTCATAAGGGGCCCAGACTAGCTTCTCCAGACATGGTTCTCATCAGCCAATCAGGAGCCAGGACTGAGGGTGTGGGTCAAGCAGCTGGAATACAGCAGAACAGATGGACACAAAGACACACATGCACACTCATTTGCAAATGATTTACTAGCAACAAAAAGAGATTATGACTAGAAAAAAGTGTGAAATTAAACAAGTTCTTGAGAGGTTACATACAGTGACATCACAGTAGGCGTGCACAAGAGGTGGTTCACCAAAAATGAAAATTCTCTCATCATGTACTCACCCTCATGTCATTCCAAACCTGTATAACTAGGTTTTTAAAGACAAGAGGGTGAATAAGTGATGGTGCCATTTTCATTTTTAGGTGAACTATCCCTTTAACATCTCTGGGGAAAGACAATATCAGGGTGTCAGTCTCTGCAAATACAATGCTACACACGTCGCACCACCTGTTGGGGCGTCTGTGTGAGTATCAAGCCTCTTTCAGGGAAGCTGGATACACAGAAATTCAACTCTATTCAATATGCCTGTTGTTGTCCATTCAATCTCCCTGCTTTCAAATGATTCCCTACCCAACCCCCTTCTGTTTGACTGCTGTAACTCCCCAGGTGACAACAAGCCCAGAGCCATAAAGCAGTCAAACTGAGAATCACACTAAATTACTTCAATTCAGCCCTTGTTAAGCCCGAGCATCAGGATTACGGCCGGATATTCCCCCCCTTGTGTCTTTGTAGACATATTGAAAATATGTAGCACTCTTACAACAACACACATAGGTCCACTGTTCTTTGCTTGAACAGTGAACACAAGCTGTTTGCTTGAGGTCACACTTGGGGGCAAACTCAGAATCAAGGTCATTTCCTGTTCTCATGACTTTGCTACACTTAGACACTTAGGACTCTTGGGATTTTGTTCACCACAGTTTAAGATTGCGTGCATGAGTATGAGTGTGAGAGAAAAGTGATGGACACTGAAGTACTTTCTAAAGGATTGTATCTCTTGCATGCTCAATCTTGCCCTTCCAGATGCCATAATAGGAACACCACACACACACACACACACACACACACAGAGAGAGAAAGAGATAAGTACAACATGTCTAGAATGTGTTTTTATCTTACAGACTCTTGGAGAACTTTCTTAAAGGGACAGTTTGGCCAAAAAGGAAAATGATGTGATTATTAACAATTATTTTACTTTGTTAGTGAACTACAAGGAGGAATTTTTCATGCAGGTTTTCACAGAACAACAGGTCATTGTGACCACATGTTAAGTTTACACAAATGATAAGTTAACATTTATAATATATCAAAATATTTCTATTTTAAATAAATGCTGTTCTTTTAAATTTCGTACATACCAAACAACCCTAAAAAATGCATCATGGTTTCTACAAAAATATTCAGCAGCACAACTGTTTTTTATCACTTATAATAAGGAAATCCTGAGCACCAAATCAGCATATTTTAATGATTTCTGAAGGATTATGTGAAACTGAAGACTGGATTAATGGCTGTTGAAAATTCAGCTTTGCCATCAAAGGAATTAATTATATTTTTAAATATATATTAACATAGAAAACAGTTGTTTTAAACTGTAATAATACTTCACAATATTACTGTTTTAATGTATTTTTCATCAAATGAATGAAAGTCTTGATGAGCATAAGAGACTTCTTCCAGAGTCGTTAAAAAAAAAATTAAAAAAAATCTTACTGACCCCAAATCTTAACTGCTCAATGGAGCTGAAGATTATCAGTGAATAATGACTTAAATGTCAGTTGTTATTATTGTTAGTGAGTTTACATTATTACTAGTGAGTCATTATTATTAGTCAGTTTACATTTTTTGGGATGAATTACTCCTTTAAAAAGAGACACTGTCTGACTTTATTGGTGTATGCGTGTTCTGTACAGGACTCAACACACTTTATCATATTTCTTTTCACTGAAGGTCAACAGCATTCTTTCCTTTTGTATGTGCCTTTATTATCCTTGTGTGCATGTTTGAGGGAGGGGATTTTGTTCAGAAAAGTAAGCATAAAGTTTTTGAGTAGTTTGATTACTGACTTAGTTATCTGACCTTGTATGTGAAGAGTATCAAAAGATCTACCTCACCAAATAAAAAGAAAAGACAAGCAGAATGAGAGCAGACAGAGAGAAGACAAATCTGTGCTGAAAAAGATTTGCCATTTATATCTGTCTATTGACAGTCTATTTCAGCTACACACTCTCTAACAAAAACTGCAGAAGGAACAAAAGGGCATAACATCACCAAAAGATACAAAGTAGGACATATTGGGATAAAGAAGAAAAAAGAACAGATAAAAACTTCAAACTTTAGAATGATCATTTTAAGTGGCTCAATATAACCGATTTTACACAACCTTTCTTCAGTGTTCATATTCACTCTTTTCAATGTTTAAATAAATGTTGAACAAATAGACTAAACACAAAACATCACTTTGCTGATCTGTACTAAAGGGATAGCTCACTCAAAACTGAAATTTCAATAAATATGATCATTTTCATTTTTGGGTGAGCTATCCCTTTAACTTGTTGCCGTAAAGGCAGTGCTTGTACTGATGTACAAGCTGTTTGGCATTTTTTTATATTGTAGGTACAGTAGTACTAGTACACGTTCCTTCACATTTAGGTGCAGATACGACTGTTGAGAAATCACGGCTGCGCACACAAATACAAACACAGCGAGACGTGAGGAACAGAGACAGGCGGAGATGTGAGATGGTGGAGAACAAATGAAAGACGCAAAATGACAAGAGGGGAAGTTCAAAGAGAGAAACAAGGGGGCAATGAGAGGGTGAGAGGTTGAAAGAGTGGGGAGTGCTATAAGAGCATTCCTCTGCTCACCCCACTCCATAATGAAAAACAGCACACACTCTACTGACAACTTCAACAACTCTCGTTTAACTAACACACACACTGCAAATAGCCTGAAACTGTGGGCTTCCACGCACCATGTTATTTAACTGCTGCACAGGAAAGAATAAAGGTAGAAAAAGGGGTGGTGGAGAGGTATGGATAACATATAACTCATGTGGTCTTCAAAGAGCGTGAAAGAAAGAGAATTGGGAAAATGAGGTGAAAGAAGATGGTGACTCCTAATGGCTTACTGTGTGTGCGGCAGTGTGTGGCTGTACTTTCCAGAGAAAGACCAGCTTACACCAGCATGAAGGTTCATGCTAGTCCAAACTGGTGGTGATGGTTGTAACTCACTACCACAGTTACTAACTAATCCTCAAACATATCTGCTGACATTATTAGATCTAAAGCAAAACATCATTCCATTAGCCTTTCAAATAATGAGGATGCCCTCACAAGTATACTCATTCCTTTGTGTACTAAATAAACAGGCATTTGTGTGTTCTAGTCTTAATTTTTACATTAAATCACTGGAGAAAATTTTGGCAAATTCTGCACTGTGCACACAGCGCCATCTTCTGGAGACAAAAATACTGTTTGATTAAGCCAAGGAACGCACGCAAAGCAGATATGCACACACACCTGCACATCATTATATTGCCCTAAACCCAACCTTTCTGTTTATTGTTAGGCTTATGTTATTATGAAAAACAGAATAAGACATTATAGCTTCAAATATGTAAAGATTTAGCTCATGCATGCATTTATAGAAACACACACCCAGTGATTTGGAATGAGCGAAGATGAAAAATAAGGCTAAAGATGATCAAGAGCAATCCAGATGCTGATCTGATCCAACTTCTGACTGGCACTGAACAGCTTGTTTATGTCAACATCTGAGCAGGTATGATGATCACCTATCGTTATATACACATACACATACACATTATTAATTCAGCAAGGATGCATCAAATTAATCAAAAGTAACAGTAAAGACGTGCATGTATACTGTTACAAAAGATTAATGCTGTTCTTTTGAATTGTCTATTTATCAAAGAATCCTGAAAAACATGTAGGCCTACTGTATTATGGTTTCCACAAAAAGCAGCATAACTGTTTTAAACATTGATAATAATAATAAGGAATCAATAATAGTCATCTGAATGATCCCTGGAGGACTCTCAGAAGACTGAAACTGGAGTAATGGCTGCTGAAAATTTAGCTTTGCATAACAGGAATAAAGTACATTTTAGAAATTAATTCAAACAGAAACAGGTCAATTAATCATAATATTTCACAACGTAACAGTTTTATTGCATTTTTGATCAAATAAATTCAGCCTTGGTGAGCATAAGAGACTTTCAAAACCTTCTTTCAAAAACATTAAAAAAAAAAAAAAAAATCTTACTGATGGTCCCAAACTTTTGAACGATAATGTCAAAATACATTACAGAAACAGTTCATCTCAAGAGCGTATCATCAGATCCCAATACCTAAACTTTTAATAATCTGCCATTAACAAACAACTAAAAAAAGCCAAGTTCTGCAAAAAGAAATGCATTAAAAATAAGGTAAATAAGGTGAAATGCTTCTCTAGTACAAATTTACTTGCGATACAAGCTCCTATCTGAAGGTTCCTTTTACCACTAGAGGGCACTATGAAAAATGTGTGCATCTGACTGTGTGCCAAGGACTCAAGTCTTTGTCTGTTTAGTATGGTTCCAGGAGGACATGGCCAGCTGAGCAACTGCCATTGAGATGAATGGGAAAGTTAATGGATAGTTTTCTCCATATATTATAAATGTGTGTGTTCACATGGAGCATTATATTGTGGTCTGTTGTTCGAAAAACAAAGGTACCAGCAAGTGTCTCCTCTTTCTGAGTCGTTACCTAGTTACAGTGGTGAACAGCAGCCAATAGCACCACAGTGATACTCACACCGATGTGGCAAGCACAGTTCAAAACCATGAAGAGAGAACCATGGAGGCAGAACAACTCAACTCATCTCAAACGTTAAATCTTATGGTACTCTCTTCTGGTTGGAATTAAAAAAAAAAAAAAAAAAAACTGCTAAGACATTACTGGTTCCACTCTGGTAGTAGTTTTGTATTTTTATTTATTTTTTACAACACACTTGCATGTATATGTATAAATATGCATGCCTGGTCTGTATCTCTGAGGATCTAGTACACAGGTGACCCTTTCACACTCTTGACCGCCTGTCTGTTATAATCAGATATAGTGAATAATTTATCAGTGTAAAAATCATCTTCAACTCTGCTCTTGACCTTTATATAAAGCTTAAATCCACCCTTCCTTTCTCAGGCTTTTATTTTTAGACCTGTGCCATTAAACAGTTCACACTCATCCCGGTTCCTCCTGCATCATATGATGCTGTATATCTATCACAAAGAAAGTCCGAACTTTACACATGATCAGCACAATCCTGACAAGCCAAAACCTGACTCAAAAACAAGACTTTGGAAAGGGAAGTTAAATGGATTAAACCTGTTTCTTAGACATGCTTCAAATAGCTTGCTTAAAGTGAGTGCATATGGCCTTCAGCCAAGTAATAAAAAAAGATTTTTAAATTCCCCTTTAATATGTTGCCATTATTTATGACATCAATTATTAGTCAAAAAATCATCATATGGACAGATGTATTTTAAAAAAGGGTTGCTAAATTTTGAAAATTTTGTGATGTGATGAGCTCATGAACTCATACTTATTAAGAATACTGAAAACATACATGGGATCTGCAACAGATTTATGAGCTTCCTTGCTTGATAATCCTGTTTGTTTCTTTGCTGTTGTTGTCTCTCTGTCAAGCAGGAAACAAATGTTTATCAATCCCCATTCCCTAAGGAAAAGATGAACGTGTGTATATGCAGCATGTGTGTATCAGAACATACAAACAGAGAGAATAACCTGTAGCATGATGTAATCATTTGTTAGTATATGTGTGTGTTTCTATAAAAAAAGAAAGAATGACAATAAACCCCAAATCCACTGACATACTCACAGCAGCAGCTGACCCAGTTTTCCCTGCACAGTCTCCCCAAAGATTTTTCAATGTTTTGAGGAGGCGTTAACAGCCTTTTTAGGTGCCCAAATCCTAAGCGCTTCAACACTCTTGCAGAAACAGCTTCACATTATACCAATAACAACTGTGCTCTTATTTATTCTTTTTGGACTGACCATTATTATTCTTTCTGGAATGATTCACTTCACATTTAAAACTTGCATACAATTGATTTCATATAAATTCATATTTATAAAATTTCACTTTTGTGGAAAGTCACGAAAGTACTACTGTATATGTGTGCAGTATTCAAAGAGTTGTTATGAAAGGAATATATTAAAGGGAAAAAATCTATTAAATAACTAAGAGAGAAAGAAGAAGTTTAATTAAACACACTGAGCTGCAGTCTACCTTTATGAAAAGTGCACATGCACTATTCAAAAACCTTCACTCTTGTCAGTATCTTTGTAATTTTAATTACTTATCATCTACCCAGAGCAAAATCAGTCGTTCTTTTATCTTAGTTTTTTCATCTGTCTGCCTTTTCTTTATGCAGATGAGATCGAGAGCTTTGATAATCTGAGTCATGTATCAATATCTCTGACAGATTGTTATGCAATGTTCTGCAATACAGCAACAATCCTGTACATGTGCTCACAGACACATGCGCTCACGTGCATCTGCACACGCTCATACAAACATGTCAGAGGCAAAAAGACACATTGCATCACCCACACAGATCCTTGAGTACATTAAATTATTGTTATTATAGAAAAAGAGAAAAAAGTAACATGTTGCAAAGGTGTTGACTTTTATGTCCTTGGTAAAAGGCATAGAATAAAATAAACTTTATTGTGGGCCTATAGAAATATAAGTTGGTTCAGTATTTTGTTTGTGATTTCATGCCATTTCTATGTGGTACCTGTAGTTCATAACTTTGGTGCTTTTAACAGGCAACAATGCTGCCGCATTGTTTCTAACATCATGTAATATTAGCTTTATAGAGACATGTTTAGGGCTTTTTCCATTAAATATATCTGTCTGCAAGTTTCAAAAGCCAATAAAATAATTTAAACTTGAAAATTACATTTGATCTAAAAGGAACAGGTTGCACTACACTTGAAACAGTTGTGTTGAAACTGAATTGATGGAACTGTGAACTGTGCACAATAACAGACTGAATGAAAAGAAGCACTGAGTCACTCATGACCAGCACTGTCACATGCTGGAGTCACTGATGCAGCGCAGGCAGAAAGAGAGATCTGGTCGCATGGCTGAAGGCAACAAGATCTCTGATGTCATTGTTAAAAGTATTCATAAACAAGCAATGAAAGAATCAGATACTGAGAACCTAAGTTACTTTCTGAAAAATAAACACACAATCTTTGCTTTTCGTGACAAATCTTAATCACAAGTATTTCAGCTTTGGGTAAGTTTCATATTTTAACTCTAAATTGGAGAAAGAGATCTCAACCATGTTTATCAAGACTGAATCTTGGATAAATATTCATATATAGTCTCACTCCAGCAATAGATCACAGGAAATTTCAAAGTCTTGCAAATTATTTAAAGTAAAAAGCAAAAGATCTGCCACATATAAATATTTCACCTTGATGTATTTTCAGGGGGAGGAAGTTAAGAAGACCTCAAACAGCTTGGTAGAAGCCTGAAATGGCACTCAAAAAAGACAAACATGCACAACTGGATCAAGGTTTAACGCTAAATTTCTATTACAATACTGATCACCTGGCTTAACCTGCACTATCACTAAACAAAGTTATAATACCAACTTTACAATTACATCTTTACATTTCTACTCCAATTTGTTTTTTGTAAAATAAACATTTAAATAGTAGCTGTTATAAAAACTTGACAAATTTAATTAAACAAATGAAACATTGTAGAACAGTAAAAATGATAAAGAATATGTTATATGGTGCATATATTTAACAAAATGCTCCTTTGTAGATTTCATTTTTCTAGCTAACTAATGAGTTTTTGGTCACGGAAAAAAATTTTTTTCTCTGGTAAATGTGTTAGGGGACATATTGTTTACTAGCTGCTACTGTATATTGACGTCTTTCCGCGGTTTAAACACAGATTGAGCGATTACATAAGACAAGATATGTATTTCGGTAAGTTGTACTCTTTCTTTTAACATACCTTCAGATGTTCACTCATGTTTATTTTCATGCTGTAACTGGTTTTAAAATGGAAGAGATGATCAGTTTATGCGCACTGCCGTTTTTGTTTTTTTAACTGAGGTGCTACAGCGATTTGTTACTCCACATTAAACAGCGCCAAAATGGTATTTATTGTTTTAATATTGTAATATAATGGACAGAATTTAAAATCTGAGACATTGTTTCATATCAAAAGTAACAAAGGACAAAGCTTATTGTGATTTATTGGATGGGAGGCACGCTACAATGTTCCCTTCATTAACTGAAAACAGGCTAACGTTAGACTACTCGATTCTTGAGATTTGAAGTTCACATGAAATCAGAATATACAGTATGTATTTTTTTGCGCATATTGCTAGTCTTAAAGTGAACAATTAATTTGTGCAAGTTAATCCACTGAAAAAAAAAATGCTTGTCTTGGTAATTTTTAATCAAAATCTGATCATTTGCTTCCGCTCTGGAATGGCATTCCTTCTCTGATGATGCCAGTTTGATGGGTTGGGCAGAATATGCTTAACCGCGCCCCTCCAACCATTAGTTTGTATGTAGCCTAGTCTTAATGGGTCGTGTTTCAGTCACTATTTCATATTCATTCCGTTGTCTGACACCAGAAACAGTAAAATATACCAATGAAAACAGTTTGATTGAGAATTTAGCTGCATTAAAATACAGTATGTGGGCACAGAGAGGCAAACAAATCTAATAATAAATGTACATTTTTCATTTTCAGAAGAAGTGAGCTGCCCTGTCCTGCAAAAAAGTTTGTAAATTGCTCAGTGCAAAGAAAGAGAAGTAATGGGAACCTGGAATTTCTTTTTTCATGTGTCTAATAGACATGAACAAGTTCTTTGAAAAACATCTATGACCTTTGAAACATGTCTAGTCTTCATGCTCTGTGTTGACTATGGTTTCAATAATAATAAACATACATTTGCATAAAGCATCCATATTTGTCCATGCCCATGTTGATTAGAGTATTAAAAAATTGAAAAGTATTAATTTAAGGTACATTTAGAAGAAATAAAAATGTGCGATTAAGTTCTGATTAATCACGAGTTAACTCATGACAATCATGCGATTAATCATGATTTTAAAAAAAAGTAATCGATTGCTAGCCCTAATATTTTATATATATATATATATATATATATATATATATATATATATATATATATATATATTAGGGGTGTCAACGTTAACGCGTTAACGCATGCGATTAATCCAAAAAATTTAACGCGTTAATATTTTTTTAACGCAAATTAATCGTTTGTTAAGGGTTGACCCCAACTTCTTCCCGTCATCGCAGCGCGGAAGGTTATCTATCATTGTGTGATGAGGGCACAGTGAACCAGTGTTGCCAGGGTAACGGCACAAGTGGGCTATTTTGAAAATACAGTCGCGAGAAAAATTACAGAGCCGCGGGTTGTGGTTTTTTGGGCTACTTTTATAATGTACCACGGTCGCCCAAAGTGTATATAGACAAATAAAAATGAAAATAGATCCTTTTACTAATGTGTATTATACTTGGAATGGCAACTTAAGAACGGAGAGGCGGCTGTAAACATCACAAACAACGTGAGTTTCAGCCAGAGCACATGTTAAGCTTTACACAGCAGAAATAAACATGGCAACAGCCACTAAAAATTATATAAGATAATAAACACACGATTACGATAGGATATTTGTATGTGATTTTCTTTAGATGAATGTGTACATCTATGCTAATTTGTGCAGCGATATAAAAGGCTATAAATAGCATATTTTAAACGACCAAATTCCACATGTGATCGTAAAAGGAAGTTATTACAAACACTCGATGGTGGTTTAAAGTGAGTTTTGAGTAAAAGAGTACTATTAAATCTCATAAACTGTCTTATGTAGCATGATGCTAATATTAGCTCTAATGCACCTGCAGAACAGGTCCAATTCTTCTTCTTAATGCATTTTGTCATAATACTTCACGTAATGTCGCAAGAAAATGTTTTGTTGCATTTATTTAGAAATACTTTTGATAATAGTTGGGTAAATGTAAACTGGGATTGAAGCGATGTGGCTTGGTAAACATTTTATTGCCAGTTTAAAGGCTGATAATGACTGAATAAAAACAAAAGAATAATGATAAAAAAAATAATAAGGATTATGTCTCATACCTGGTGGAGGTGTGAAAGGTTCTGTTTCCTTAAACTAGTTTGTCATGCATTTCATTATTTCAACACATTTACAGGTAAATCCTAGTATTTTAAATTTGCAATTAATCATGATTAATCACAGTCCATGACCGTGATTAACGCGATTAAATTTTTTAATCGATTGACAGCACTAATATATATATATATATATATATATATATATATATATATATATATATATATATATATATATATATATATATATATATATACACACATATACACATATACACATATACACACACACTCACTGGCCACTTTATTAGGTACACCTTGGTACACCTTATTACCCCCTTTTGGTACACCTTGGTACCCCCTTTTGCCTTCAAAACTGCCTTAATTCTTCGTGGCAAAGATTCAACAAGGTGTTGGAAACATTCCTCAGAGATTTTGGTCCATATTGACATGATAGCATCACGCAGTTGCTGCAGATTTGTCGGCTGCACATCCATGATGCGAATCTCCTGTTCCATCACATCCCAAAGGCGCTCTATTGGATTGAGATCTGGTGACTGTGGAGGCCATTTGAGTAAAGTGAACTCATTGTCATGTTCAAGAAACCCGTCTGAGATGATTTGAGCTTTGTGACATGGTGCATTATCCTGCTGGAAGTAGCCATCAGAAGATGGGTACACTGTAGTCATAAAGGGATGGACATGGTCAGCAACAATACTCAGGTAGGCTGTGGCGTTTAAACGATGCTTATTTGGTACTAAGGGGCCCAAAGTGTGCCAAGAAAATATCCCCCACACCACTACACCACCACCACCAGCCTGAACCGTTGAGACAAGGCAGGATGGATCCATGCTTTCATGTTCTTTCTGCCAAATTCTGACCCTACCATCTGAATGTCACAGCAGAAATCAAGACTCATCAGACCAGGCAACGTTTTTCCAATCTTCTATTGTCCAATTTTGGTGAGCCTGTGCGAATTGTAGCCTCCGTTTCCTGTTCTTAGCTGACAGGAGCGGCACCCGGTGTGGTCTTCTGCTGCTGTAGCCCATCTGCTTCAGGGTTCGACGTGTTGTGCGTTCAGAGATGCCATTCTGCATACCTTGGTTGTAACGAGTGGTTATTTGAGTTACTGTTGCCTTTCTATCATCTCTAACCAGTCTGTCCATCAAAAAGGCATGAGTTTGCTGCCATGTGATTGGCTGATTAGCAATTTAGCAACTGAACAGGTGTACCTAATAAAGTGGCCGGTGAGTGTATGTATGCATATTTTATTTATTTTTATATATATATATATATATATATATATATATATATATATATATATATATATATATATATATATATATATATATATATATATATATATATATAATTGCTTTCATATAAAAATAAATATAAAATACAGATTTTGTTATGCTTTTATATGCTTAAATTAATATAAATTAAAAATTTACATTAAATGATAAATGACTATGCAACCCATGATCATCATAACGCCATGAAAGGTGGTCACATTCTCCATACTGACTGCCTAGCAAACACATTTCAGGTAGAATGGATCAACTTTTTTTTAATGTAAATTTTAGTCAAACATCATACACTCCTCATACTATGTCATCTATAGTGTCCATCGGACTAATCATACATGCTCTCTATGTTTTGGAATCTCACTAGAAAAGGCCAAGCACCCCATGAAATCAACTTCATGAGGCCAATACTGGCCGACTGAAACATACCCTTTGTTTAACTATAGTAAAATTCTTTTTCCTCAGCCTATTGTTACTGTCACAGCTCATAGCAAACTGTATGCCTCTATGTGAATGCCTGTTTGGGTGTTTGTATGTCTACGATGAAGGAAGTCTGAGGGCACCAGTGGAAATGATGCACATTCTTTAGTTTTCCTGTTGTGACCTCGCACAATATTTTGTGTATGTGTGTGTATGTCAGCATCCATGTGTCAGAGCTTGTCCCTGGTGCTTGTAGTAGTACCTTTGTTTGCGACAGTAATGTGTGTGTGTGTGTGTTTGTTGAGATGATGTTGTATGTTTTCCTAAATAAACCTAAGCTACTGTACTTGATTTTTTATTTTTTACTTTTTAGGTACAAACACTCCTTGAGGAACAGCAGACTAAATTCACAGTCTGCACTCTGAGTCAGAAACATGTGTTGAAGGCTATATGTATTTGCGGAGGAGAATGAACCAAGCATGGATGTCTTTTCCTGTTTTGTTCAAGGACAAACACACTGGGCAATGTGTGTGTGTGTGGATGCCCAGGTCAAAGTGTCAAGCACACGTCACTCACAGCATGACACATCACAGCAGCGATCAGAGCTTCCTCTGCCTCCCTCACACGCTGCTACTATGACAATGACAAACAAGCTGCACTTCAGCTACTAGGGAAAGTCTGTAAAAAGTCACTCCATTAACCACTGTCTTATCTAGTCTCTCTTTCTGAGGATCTAGTTATTAATTTTCATTCATACCTTCGCCTATTCAGACCGTGATTGACCGTACATATTGTCACAGCTGTGACGGTATTGCATTATGTCACAGAGATCGTTGTTCTTTCTTCCTGGCTTCCTGTCTGTCTCTTTTGTTTTATTCTGGTATGACAGGCAAAGATTAGGGATTAGCTGTTAGACAACAGAAAGGGCACAGAACCTAGCTGAAGACATGTAGTTGTGCAAAGAAAAGGAGTATTGCAGTGTGATTCATTTTTGCACCATGGCTGCTACCAATCACTCTAGCATTCTCAAAAAGCCCGGTTCCAGGGAATGGCCGGTGTGGGGCCTCTAGTGCAGTGACCCCCGGTAATCCCTGTGCTCTCCAGGCCCACTTCCTTCCCTTCAGCTGCAGCCTCACACCCTGCCCTGTCTCAGGCTATTAATAGAGCAACAATGATCTGTGAATACAGTCCTGCATGGAATGCCTTGCAATGGTCGACAAACTGGTTTGCATTTTATGTGCATTCGTAGGAACATGTTGAAAGCATGTCACTCAAGTTTGACACAGACTTGCATGTGCACATCCTGGTATACAGGGAAGCTATGGTAATATTGATTAATGGACAACATTAAAATTCTGTACTATTTGGTAAAATAATAACAATAATAATAATAATAATAAATTAACACTAAAGTCTAAAAATCAACCTTTTTAAATGCTATAAGCGAATAAGCATCAAAACATTATAAAGTGCAGTATGAAAAATTGATATTAATTTTAAAATCTGCCAAAGATTACATTTAACAATGTTAGTAAAATTTTGTGTTTGTTGAGATTAATTTTAAGTGAGTGTTAAATGATAGATAATCTAAATGTAAAAATAGGAGAAATTAACATGAACTATATATCCAACATAGATCGATATGAATAAATATTTTAAAATTTGAATATCTAAGCTTAATATGTTACATATGTTGTGCATTCCTATTTGTGTGATTATTTAAAATATATAACAGGATGCGTAAAACAAATATCAGACCCTGATATAAAATAAAATAAACTTTATATCAGATTTCTATCATTAATTGTCTTTCAAATACACTTTTCACCCTATTTAAAAATTTACTTATCGGCCAAAACTCTCTGAATCATCTATTCTCAGCAAATAATCATATTTGCAATTCCAAACTCAATTTTTAATAAAACTATTTTTTTTTTAATTAATAAATTGACCTCATTGATTATAAATTATACTTAATGTATTTGATACAGGATCTCCATATCTGAACTGCTCTCTGCTGGTGGTAGTGGACTCAGACCTTCTACACTGGACAGAGACAAGTTTAGAAAAAATCAGTTATAGTTTTGGATAAACCCTTTATCAGATACAAAACTTTCAAAAGGAGAGTCTCTGCTGCTATCGGATTCCCAATTATAATGAGAATGATAACTTTTACAGTAACAAAACAATAGAATGGTACCCCAGAATAGTAAAGCACTTACTCTAGTTTGTGGTAAGTTCTGGTAAGTTTTCACCTGTCCGCATATACATATACACACACACACTCACACTGTCAGTGATCCACAAACAGCGGCGGGAGAATGAAAAGTAATCCTTACCTCAATCACTTCAACAGTGCAGAAACAACTCACACCATCACTTCATCAGACCATGGAGAGCCAACAGTTACGCGTCCACTGTCCAGTAACAGTCCAGCTACATCCAAACTCTCTCTCTTTCCCGTTTCTTCATTCACACACTCTCTTTCTAGCGGGAATAGCAGCTTTGTGTGTGAGTTAGAGCAAGTGTATGCTAGCACTAGACTCCAGCAGGGGCATTCACTGCAAACAGAGATCAAACCCTCCCCTTTACACAAGATCTAAGTCATGCGAGCAAAGAGAGAGAGAGAGGGAGCAAGAGAGAGAGAACGTGTAGGTATGTTATGAGAACGCAAGAGGAAAAGGATTGTCTTTCCTTCATGGAGAACAATAATAGAAGCCCAACTAATATACACACAAACAGGACATCCAGACATATCCAGAAAAAAAACTTTCGTCATTAGGTGTGACTATGTAAATTTATGTCTGTTTAAAAGGAAGAAATGTACTCGTATGCCCCTTTCCCTTCTAGCACTATAGACAACACACACACACATATGCACACGCGGCTGTGTAAGGGAATGCCGTTGTTCATTGACGCCCTCAGGGTAGAGGGAGGGTGGGGTCAAGAGCAGGGAAAGCTAAATTCCAGACGGATACTGGACCAATCAGACGTCAGGCTGTGGTCGAGAAGGCAAAGACATCAGGATTGGGTTCTACTAGCCGAGAAGCAGCAGCGCTACACAAAGAACAAAACAGAAGCCAACCTCTCATTAAAAAATCATTACACACTCATACAACTTAGAAGAAACCAATGTGTGGAGTACTCTACACAGCAGTAAGTTGAAGCAGGGACGTCACTAGAGATTCATGGAAAGGGGAGCTAAGCTTCTTTTAGTGGGGTCTGCCCCAAAAAACTTTTTAAAGCCCCCCCAAACTGTTTTTTTTTTTTTGCTATTATGTATTTTTAATCTAACAACGGGTGAAAATCTATTGAAATAAGATCTTTTTTGGTCAAGGTTGGCTAAAAAAAAAGTCTACCTGTCTCATATTTTGTGTTGAACGCTGATCTAATATGACTGACTTACATTTACATTTATGCATTTAGCAGACGCTTTTATCCAAAGCGACTTACATTGCATTCAAGTTACAGTTTCAACATTTTATCAGCTCTTGCTTTCCCTGGGACTTAAATTCTATGCAAATAAAGAAATTAAAGTCCACTCTGGATCTGTTTGGATTTTAGTTTGAGAGAGAGTGAGAAATCAGAGCAATGAGAAGACATGCAGGTCCTATTATACCATTAGAATTTTTTGTTTTTGTTTTACCCTTCTGTAGGGTCTTATTATTTATATAGCAGACGGGACTGCAGAGTCCAGTCAAAAAAATGGTATTTTCAGCCCAACATGCAATGTCACAGAATTTGGAAATTTTGCATAAAGAAATCGAAAGCAGCTCTGTACACTTAATCAAATGCGATATGGACCAGTGTCTGTGAATATTATACTGCAAAAGACTGCTATTTAAACATGCATGCATGTTCTGTGGATCTCTGGGTGAATGAATGGCGCAGTTTTGTCTACTACACATACTCAAGCACGTATGATTCTCATGGTGATTTCAGTGTCTGCCGTCTCACTGTATGAGGACTGTCCACATGAACTTCATCTCCAGAGCTGCTCTGAGTCACTTCACCAGCATGTCAACATTTCATTTGATAAATCTATCCACACAAAAACTCAAAGGTTTTCACTACAACCCACCAAAATGAAAGTTCGGTTTAAATTTAAGACATATACAGTATTACATTTGTGAAGTAAACTGTATTTTAAGTAATAAGAACAATATCACAATTCACTGCAACATTATTTATGAAGTAATACCACACAATTTTATCAATGTTTTAATTAAAACAGTAAACCTCTATAGTACAGTACATTTATACCAAAAATAAAAGGAATTGTTACATTTTTATTTGATTATATTTAAATTGTTCATTAAATAGTACAAGTTTTAAGCATATTATTAATATTAATGATTTAAATAATGATAATGATTAATAACGATTTAAATTGATTAGACATGCTTTTTGATTATTAACAAATTTCATAGGATCTTTCTTACTTTTGTTTGTTGCTCAAAATTAACCCAATAATTCAGACACATGGAACATCTAAAACAGTATCTTCCAGAATTACTAAATTCAATTAATGATCTAAATAAAATGCATTAGGAAAAAATAGCAACATCCTTGAGTCCAAGTAGATATTGTTAAAAAATGAAAGGTCAGAAACTGAAAAATATAATCAATCACCCACGATGGTGGTGGTTACGACTATGATATTATGAAACATGCATAAATATTCTATGTCATGTCTTATACAGTACTTCCCCTGTCTCTCATTGACAGGAAGGAACTTTATATAAACGCATTAATATTTACGAATAAAACTCATTGCACAATCACAGCACTTCATTTTTTAATTAATTACTACTCTAAATTAGTTTTCTATATTTTGAAAAACATACACCTGTTTAATTTACAACTTTGCACCTCAGTTACTGCATTTCTCAAAATATTTTGTTGTCTCTGTACAATGAAAATAAAGAGCTAGTCTTACAAAGAGAAAGGAACAAGACATGAGATAAATTTTACATTCACTTTGACAGCTATGTTTCCAACAGCCTCAGAGGACAGTTATTATACATTTCCACAGAACCACCTCATACTCTCATTCAAGAAGCAAGAAGCTCTGCACTCAGCACTAATAATCACCTCTTTTCACTCTAGCTTTAGTTTTTCATGTTTTGATATTACACGCTGAGTAAACACTATATAAACCTGTAACGATGCCTCTAATGACATTGAGGTAATGGAACTGAAACTAATTAACATCTAATGATTGCCAACTGCAGCAGACAGAGTTAACACTAACTTGATAAGGTGGCAGACCTTTTAAAACAGACCTTTATAAGTATACAGTCACTGCACAATCACTTACTTTGATGGGGTAAAAGCTATTTCTAGATCGAAGTGCCACATTTAGACCAAGTGCTAATTAAGCAGCTTACAGTTCAGAAACACAATTAAAATTGCCAAGATTGTTTATTGCAATCTGCTGAAAACTGCTCTCTCCTTTTAGTAATAAAAAGATATTTTAATATAGCTAAAATCTCACACAATAGCCAGAATGCAGGTTTTGGAGAAAACTTCCACAGCATTGAGGAAGAATTTTAACAGCTGTCACCACAGAGACTGACCCATGGGAGGTCCGGGATGAGCCTGTGTGAGAAAGGCCAGTGGTCCCCATGAGTGCCTGTTCTGAAAGCTGAAAAATGACAGAGCACCTGAATTCCCGCCTTGAAATTAACAAGTGCAACATTCCAGAGTCTGAAAAGGTCATCTCACTTTACCACCTGAGAGACAGAAAAGCCCTCCAAGAGGAGGAGGTCTGGCTTAAAACACCCTCAAAATAGATCTAGCATTTTCCAGAAAGGCCTACGATACATGCTTGACACGGTCAAAAAAATGTAGTAGCAGAATGGCATTTCCACACTGAATCTATGAAAGGACTTCAATAGTGAGCTTCTGTAACTCAGCTCTGCATTTTCATCAACTAAACAAGAAATGAAAACAGGCCAGATGAAAGATGGATTAGACTCTGTGCACTTGCTGTTACCAAAAGTGATAAGCTTCTCATCTGGGAAGCGCTTAGCAGTCATACATGTTCTTTTCACCATCATCCAAATCAACGCTTGCTCCTTTCAACAGTGCTTAGACTGCTCAACAAAAGTGTCTTCTCAGGCCTTTTGTTCTCAACATGTACAACGGATTGGAATTTGTAGAGTCCCTCGCAGCGATGCTATTTCTAAACGCATGCACACAAAGCTACAGAGCTGAACGTGTAAAGCCTTGTTTTAACGGGACTAGCTTTCCTGGAGGAGGTTAGGTAAATTTGTGTGTCATTATATACTTTGTCTTTTTAATCACCTGAATTGAACCCTTTGTTTCTGCACACAACCTCAGCAAAATTAGAGCACTTTTTTTTCAGTATTTTTGAGTTTTTTTGCCAACTCTGGGTTCTTCAGAGAACTTTAATCCCATGTGGAGCCTGTGATCACCTTTTCTATTATCCTAATTTAATGCAACCTTTGATCATATACTGCAACTAAAGCAAGCATTCAAAAGTTTGGTGCTCCTTATTTTTAATGTTTTTGAAAGAAATCTCTCATGCTCACCAAGGCTGTCTTGATTTGATAAAGAAAACAGTAATACTGTGAAATATTACTACTACTATATTATATATATATATATATATATATATATATATATATATATATATATATAATTTATATTATTTTTGTGGAAACCATGATACATTTTCAGGATTCTTTGGTGAATACAAACAAACAGCAAAGAACAAAAATGAACAGCATTTATTTAAAACAGATATTTTATGACATTATAAATGTCTTTGCTCCCACTTTTGATTCATTTAATGCATTCTTGCTTAAGTATTCATTTCTTCAATAATAATAATAATAAAACTTATTGGCCCTAAACTCTCACCTTCATATTGGTCCAAACCTTTATGACTTCCTTTCTTGTATTCTTGTATTGAACACAAAACAAGACATTTTTAAAATTTTGTCCACTTAGTCAGTGGAGTCCAAAACAACATTTTTTGGGTGAACTTTCCTTGTAAGAATATGTGAAACAGCAAGAGTACAACACAAGCAAACTCATCCAGAGACACAGATGGTTATACTGTAAATGTTGCAGCTTGTCATTTTAATGAGTTTCAGGCCATAAAGTATTGGATTTACTTTAGTTACCACTTTAACCGAGATTTAAGGGAAAGAAAACAATATGAATTCTTTTTTCTTCCCAATATTTTCTTCTCAATGTTACTTTATACAAGGCAGGAAACATCTGACAGCCACATTTCCTATGAACTCTCAGTCTCTCTTCTCCTTCACACACAGAAACACACACTCACACAGCAGGGCTTCTATCACCAACAAACAAACTGAAATGCTACATAAGTGCTCAGATCGGAGAGCATCTTCAGAAAACCGACTAGCTCTACGCCGAAACCCTCGAGACATTTAAAAGCCTGTGACAGACACAATCCTCCATTGTTCTGTAACTAATTTTCTCTGCGACAAACTTGTCTGTTCAAATTCACTTCAATGATATATCACTGCTTCCACCACTCATTCTTAAGTTATTTCAAACTGGGACTCATGGCAACTTTTGCAATCTATATTCGACAGAATATAAATGAAGGTTATATCTTCAATAATCTTAAAACTCACAGTTCATATAATAACATCAACAGCTATGATACAATACAAAAATACTGACTATATGAGTATACTATATGACATATCAAAGGTTTATTACAAAATGTTTCTGTAAAGGATGCTGTGGAAAAAAATGTAGAGAGACCAATCTTATTATGGCATACTTTAATTTATACAAGTGGGGGTTTGAGAAGAGTCTATGGATATCAAAATGGTTCAAAGTTCCAGAATTCATGACCTATGCCATTGCAGAAGTGCCATATTGATTCTAAAAGCAGAAAATGAAAAATAAATAAAAAATAATAAATATAAACAAGTAGTGCTCAATCTTTTATGTAATCAACTTCATAAAAAGAGGGAGGAATTTAAATAACATAAATAAAAAACTTGCTAAATTACTATTGGAAAAAAAAAACCTTCCAATTATCCATTAAGAATCCAAAATTATCATCCTAAACTGAGATATTTAATACGACTACTCATTGATTTGAAAAGTGCACCTCTTACTGAATAAATCCTACATTCACCTATTAAAAATGCATTTTGATTATTTCGGAGCTCCGGCATCAATATTCTACGCAATCTGATCCCATATTTGAGTTTGTTATTCTCCAGAAATGAAAACTGCTTTGCATAAATGGAAGGTTGCCCAGAAGGAGATTAGATTTGTTTCTGAAGAGGAATGAGATAGCACTGCCACATTCAAGCAGAGAAGTGTTGATTAAACCCTTCTTTTTCTCACCCTTTCAGTCACTCTCTCTCTCACTCTATCAGCTTATTACTAAGCAACATCGCAAAAGTTTTTTGTTTCACACAGTTTTTTGAGGTCGATCTTCAAATGCTCAGAATACAAATGCGAGCAGCGCAGCATATGCAAATATGCACACACGCAACACACATAAAGACAGACATATGGACACATAAAAATAACTGAAAGTTTCAAATACCAGCATACTTGGCACACATACAAAGACATTGCTGCTGGACAAGCAGATGGTGGCAAAGGATCCCCAAGAGTCTTAATAAGATGCTAGCAAAAGCTGAAGGATGGAACATCAAACTTGATCTGTTCCCTTACTGTTCTCATGGGCTTCTGTAACGAACCCCCCTTTGAGCAACTCTGGAGACGAAGCATGAAACTTTCTCATGTACAAACACCCAAAAGACTAAAGATAATATAAAGACATTCTTCCCACAAGATATTCAGTTAGATGGGAAGGCGCATACACATACTCTTTTGTCTTTGATAATAATTAGAGTCCCCTCCAGTCAAAACAGACATGTATGCAGTTCCCATAGGCCAGAAGTGACTCAGAGAGAATGACTGAGAGATTCTCTTGTTTATCACTTCGGGAAAAACTGTAGTAATCCTCCCGCCCTCCCTTCATCCCTCTCCTGCTCCACTTGCTCTCTCTTCTCCTCTACTCTGCTCAAAGAAAAGGAAGAGTGAAGTAGGACGACAAACATCCAGACCTATTTCCATCTCAATGAGGGCCAGGGGTTCTGTGTTCTACCTCATAAGAAATGACTTTCTCTCTCTACTCTCACCCCAAAATGATTTAAAGACCCCATGAGGTTGGAGTTTTGTTGCTTTTAGCACAGAAGTGTAGCAAAGAAAATATTTCCATTTAAAAATGCGTCTTAGTCTTCCAGGAAAACAGACGTGAAACATTGTGGACTCACCCTGCACTACACAGGTTCATCCAATCAAATGCCTTCTACAGAATGTCCCTCCCAGTAATAACACCTACAGTTGACTAGAAAGTAGAAAATTTTGGATCATGGCATAGCCACGAACCAAATGTTATGAGCTTAAACCTCCTGTTTTCAATAGGAAATGCATCAGCAAAGGAAAGCAAACTGCCATCATTAACTGATTTCTTGGTGTCTAGAACTGATCCATACATTCTCGGCATTGAGCCCAAATACTCCCTGAGCTAATTTTGCATAGAGCAACTAATTAGATATAATTGTTTAATTACAGTCCTACGCAGGGAATTTCACTATGGCACTTGCTCAGAAACTTCCTGACAACCACTGTAGGGCCAAGACTGCTTTATTTCAGAAGTTTTGCCTGCTGAACACAACAAAATATGAACCAAGAACCTGGCTTTGATAAGGACTATTACATAGTAAAATTCTCACACAAATACATGCAACACAAACAATAATGCTAAGTCAATCCTGTATTTGTAGGAGATACAACCGGGTACTGTAAATCAAGATGAACTACTGAGATTTGGGCAGTCAGGAGATTGCTAATTGCAAAATCTTCCTTTTTCAATTAGCTAGGCCGTTACATCAGATTGCATAAGGCCTACTATTTCTTAGCCCAAGCAAGGTTTTAACATATTACATGTATTTTAACATTATACCTTTTTTTTTTTTTTAACAAAGTAAAGATAAATACATTTATAATGAAATCAAAATATTTTATGCTAATAAACAGCAAATTAATGCTGTTCTTTTGAACTTTATCAAAAAATCCTGAAAAAAAGGCATCATGTTTTCCACAAAAAAATGTCTAGGCAGCTAACCACTTCATGAGCATCTGATATGCAAACCTATCGCTTGGTTGGATAAAGCAAACCAGTGTCATGCTAGTAAAGTTTTGACAGATGACGACTGCAATCAAAATAAAAGTGATTACAGTGACATAAAGGAGTCATACACTAGGCATGCACAAGTCCGTTATTAAATGCGTAAACAAACTGTATAAACAAATGTCATAATTTTTCAATATAATCGTGTAGTCATCAAAATTCATGTCCTGCAAATGTTTTTTTTATAATGTCTGCTGGCCGAATAAGCGAGTATGGAAGGGTTTAGTGATTCTGAATGGATCTGTATAGTAACGTATGCAATTCAAGGCAAGGTTGGTTTAGCTGGTTTAGTGGTCTTTTGCCATCTCCCTGTCTTCCTGTCCAAGCTTCACTTGGGCTTTTTGCATTAAACATGCTTTAAACAAATGTATATATATTTCCTTTTGCGGTTTTTGTTTTTACACTATATAATTTAATACATTGTGAATTATCACAATTAAAAAGTATTTTTTTACTAATGAAAATTAGTGGTGTGGGTTGGTGCCATTGTGTATGTTGTGTCAAAAGCCCACTGTCTTTTACTTTGAAAACCCCTGACCTAATTAGAATTATTTAGCTATAATGCTTTTGCCTTGAATAAATCAAATACATTTATGTTCTTCTTGTGGTAACATCTAAATTAACTGAATCAGTAGTTAATGACCGAATCAAACTGAAAACATTAGGGTCACACCAACAAAAATATTTTTCAAGTGTCAGGTTGTGCAGAAACAGTTCTTTAATCCTGATCACTGGTATTTCCATTGCTGTCGTCGCCATTTTTTAAAACAAAAAGCCACTCGAGACCTATCATTACAGTAATTTTACCAAAGCTATAGGTGTTTAAAGGAGTTTCATCATGCCTTAGTCAATGGAACACAGGAATCTCTCAACTTTAAAACAGCACAAAGGATTAAATAAGCCCCTGTATGAATCAGATGGTAAAGTGTGGAATTAGCACCCTGCTGACATACACTCGTAATAATAATGGAAAGAAGATGAGATTCCCTGGAGTGGCAGGGGAGAGAAGCATCCAAATGATGTCTATCCTTTTCATTGCCCTGGTTGCTTGCTCTCTCTTATCTTTAATTACTCTCGTCTGAATGCTCACTACATTGGAGATAGTCCTCCACTTCATCACTGCAGCAGATGACACTAGATACACCAAATGCCAAGAAAGGGTCCAGCCCTGTTTTCATAAAATGTTTTCTTTTTTCAACTCCTGTAATTGGTTTAGATACACAGATATGAACATTCAGAGCTGTTTTTGCTCCACTGATATAAATGGATTTATCTTTATGGATAAGTGCATCTCACATCCCATTATGACATAAAATGCTTCATTGGATCCTAAAGCTTTTAATTCCTTCATTCGGCTGTTAAATTGCATATTCAAAAGAAACACTGTAACTGATTATGGGTACATCAAGAGTCCTGTCTATGAATTGGTCTTGGTATAAGGGTTTAAAGGGATAGTTCACTTTGAAATTAAAATTTGGTATCTATCAGCTTACCCCAAGGGCATCCAAGATGTAGGTATCTTTTTTTCTTCAGTAGATCCAATTGTGATATTTTTAGGTCAAACCGTTCTCAGCCATATAATGGCAGGTATAGGTCATCGTAACTCCCCATCGTAATTACACATTGATGGCCTAAGACACGAAACGAGCGGTTTGGGTGAGAAAACGAACAGTATTTATATCGTTTTTTACCTCTTGTACACAACCATGTCCAAGTGATCTGAGGGCACGCACGCATCCGGTGTGTGACGTGTGCGCGCGCGCTCTGGCTTAGTCTGCGCAAGCCTATAATTGTTGCAATAATATGAAAAATACAACAGATTACTCACTCTATTGACAGCGTGCCATTGGGTCCCTCTGGCCTTGGACGTCGCCTCCAGTTTATACGTGGCAAACTAAACACAACGTGCAAAACGCTGCAGCTCAACAGCTGAGAAAACTCAGGATCTTCAGTCAGGCAGGTGTGTGATGGGACACTGTCGTCAATGTTCTCGTCGTCGTCTTGTAGTTGTGGCATTGCAATGTTCCATTCGTGACAACAGATGCTCTCCACTTCTGTTGGTATCTCACAACACTTGCTACAAGAACACCACCAATTTTGAAGAGATCTCTGTCTCTCTGAGGCTTGAAGACATGCTGCTGCTGCAGCGGATGCTTCCTCCATCGCTCTGAGTTCTTGATCTGTGTATTCTGGTTCAAATAAATATGGTTGTGAAAAAAATTCAACGTTTTCTGTTGATATATCAAAATCGTCTTCCATTGCGATGTCCTGTACGTCTAAATATGTTTAGATCTTCACAGTGAAAGTTAACACTTCCGAAATCTCTGTGTAAACAATGAGTGATGTATATGTGCTAGAGATCACTTCCAGCGCTTGCGCAGACTAAGCCAGAGTACGCGCGCACACACGTCACACACCAGATGCGTGCGCGCCCTCAGATCACTTGGACATGGTTGTGTACAAGAGGTAAAAATTATATAAATACTGTTCGTTTTCTCACACAAACCGCTCGTTTCGTGTCTTGGGCCATCAATGTGTAGTTACGATGGGGAATTGTTTAATTTGGATTTCTCTGTGCATGTTCTTTTTCCCTCTTATAGAGACAGTGACCTATACCTGCCATTATATGGCTGAGAGACTAGAACGGTTTGACCTAAAAATAATCACAATTGGATCTACTGAAGAAAAAAAGACACCTACATCTTGGATGCCCTTGGGGTAAGATGATAGATACCAAATTTTAATTTCAAAGTGAACTATCCTTTAACTGCCTTGAATCGCATGGTGATACATTTTTACATACAGGTGCATCTTAATAAATTAGATTGTCGTGGAAAAGTTCATTTATTTCAGTAATTCAACGCAAATTGTGAAACTCGTGTATTAAATAAATTCAATGCACACAGACTGAAGTAGTTTAAGTCTTTGGTTCTTTTAATTGTGATGATTTTGGCTCACATTTAACAAAAACCCACCAATTCACTATCTCAACAAATTAGAATATGGTGACATGCCAATCAGCTAATCAACTCAAAACACCTGCAAACGTTTCCTGAGCCTTCAAAATGGTCTCTCAGTTTGGTTCACTAGGCTACACAATCATGGGGAAGACTGCTGATCTGACAGTTGTCCAGAAGACAATCATTGACAACCTTCACAAGGAGGGTAAGCCACAAACATTCATTGCCAAAGAAGCTGGCTGTTCACAGAGTGCTGTATCCAAGCATGTTAACAGAAAGTTGAGTGGAAGGAAAAAGTGTGGTAGAAAAAGAAGTACAACCAACCGAGAGAACCGCAGCCTTATGAGGATTGTCAAGCAAATACGATTCAAGAATCTGGGTGAACTTCACAAGGAATGGACTGAGGCTGGGGTCAAGGCATCAAGAGCCACCACACACCGACGTGTCAAGGAAATTGGATACAGTTGTCGTATTCCTCTTGTGCGTCTTACCTGGGTTAAGGAGAAGAAGAACTGGACTGTTGCCCAGTGGTCCAAAGTCCTCTTTTCAGATGAGAGCAAGTTTTGTATTTCATTTGGAATACCAAGGTCCTAGAGTCTGGAGGAAGGGTGGAGAAGCTTATAGCCCAAGTTGCTTGAAGTCCAGTGTTAAGTTTCCACAGTCTGTGATGATTTGGGGTGCAATGTCATCTGCTGGTGTTGGTCCATTGGGTTTTTTGAAAACCAAAGTCACTGCACCCGTTTACCAAGAAATTTTGGAGCACTTCATGCTTCCTTCTGCTGACCAGCTTTTTAAAGATGCTGATTTCATTTTCCAGCAGGATTTGGCACCTGCCCACACTGCCAAAAGCACCAAAAGTTGGTTAAATGACCATGGTGTTGGTGTGCTTGACTGGCCAGCAAACTCACCAGACCTGAACTCCATAGAGAATCTATGGGGTATTGTCAAGAGGAAAATGAGAAACAAGAGACCAAAAAATGCAGATGAGCTGAAGGCCACTGTCAAAGAAACCTGAGCTTCCATACCACCTCAGCAGTGCCACAAACTGATCACCTCCATGCCACGCCGAATTGAGGCAGTAATTAAAGCAAAATGAGCCCCTACCAAGTATTGAGTACTTATACAGTAAATGAACATACTTTCCAGAAGGCCAACAATTCACTAAAAATGTTTTTTTTTTTTATGAAGTATTCTAATTTGTTAAGATAATGAATTGGTGGGTTTTTGTTAAATGTGAGCCAAAATCATCACAATTAAAAGAACCAAAGACTTAAACTACTTCAGTCTGTGTGCATTGAATTTATTTAATACACGAGTTTCACAATTTGAGTTGAATTACTGAAATAAATGAACTTTTCCGCGACATTCTAATTTATTGAGATGCACCTGTATATGGGAGGGCACTTACTCTGCCGGGGCAGGACGGTTGTACTGTGTTATTTAGGGCTATTCTGGAATATTTTGAGGTTTGGCCTGCGTTTAAGACAGATGTTGGACTCAACTACTGTGTCATGGATTTGGGTTCCCTTGGCAGGACTTACACTTTCTTTCTTGCTAGCTTTCTTTGCAAGCTCTCTGTCCAGCATATCAACCCAGTTGGACCCTGAATGTCCTGTTTCCCTGAAATACTTTAGCAGTTGGCTCATTCAGCTAGCCGCATTCTTCCAGAGCTCCTTCCCTAGACCTGTGCCGTAATCTCTGTGCATACAGACAATGGAAAAAAGAGTCAAATAATAATTTAATCATTAGGTTTTTAGAGCGCTCTGACAGGAGAGATTGAAATATGCGAGCGGAAAAGAAGAGGGAGAATGTGAGGGAGAGGAGAAAGAAAGAAAGATTTATTTGTGTACATAAGTCAACCAACCTCCCGTCCCGTCCTGCTCGCTCACACTTTCTCTCTGTCTCTCTTTCTCTCTCCTACACACACACACACACACACACAGATACATCTACTCTCTCCCCACTCTCAAACTAAAGCCACAAGAGACACACAATTTAGAGAAACACAATTCCTTTAAAATGTGAAACTCCCTCTAACATAATCAAGTCTGCACAGCACACTCCAGTCACCCACAACCCACAAGTCGCACACACTCCTTCAAGAAATACAATAGTCAAATCAGTGATGGACAGAGAAAGAAAGACAAAAAGTAAAATAATAAAATAGTAAAATAACAGCATTACACTACCTGCTTGAACTACACCTTACAGTAAATCTTTGGATTCACTATGTTCATTCTAAAGACAGAAATCCATGTAGTTCTTAAGTGTAGTCATATGGAGACTTTTTCCTGCTTCACATTGCAGCTAATTTTGGTCAGAAAACTCCCACTTAGACAGGAACAGACAAGCTGACAGACATGTAAAGCCATCAAGCAATTTATTTATTTATTTATTTATTTATTTTAAATATACGGGCCATTTAACACTGGGTTTACCTAAAATTTATTATAGCACAATAATAATCAGAAAAGAAATAACAGACAGCCAGACAGACACAGATAAATAAAAAAAGAGAGAGTCAGAGACAGAGAAAGAACAGCAGCACAACAACACACAAAAAAGCTGGAAAAAAAGTGGCTAGAATTTCTGACCAAAAGTATTATTTCACTTAAAAACATAGTTCTGCTCCAGGATATCTCATTTACATGTTACTAAATGCTTTAAACACAACTCTGCAAAACTCTTTGCCACAGTTTCAAAGATTGTGAAGCCACCAATACTGTGAATTTGGCACATTCAGTGATTCTTTGCAAGTGTTTTCTAGTTTCTGTACAATAGTTGTTGACTATAGTTTTCAACAAACTCATGCGTGTACTCTTAAAGCATATTAAACACTATGCCAGCAATCCATCTCCAGTTCACCAATATTGAGGCAAGGGCCAAGAGCATCCTTCCTCCACAAGCACTTACCGGACTGACCCTCCGACTCAGGGCTCGTCTCAGACTCCATAGCTTCACAGAGTGCTGAACTGCTGTCCAACAACTGAAAAACAGTGCTGAAAGGAGACAGATGGGAGGAGAAGGGAGGAGAAAGGAGGAGGGAAGAGAGGAGAGAGAGAGAGAGAGAGAGAGAGAGAGAGAGAGAGAGAGAGGAGGTTCTCCCTTCACTCTATGCGTAGAGAACTGCTCTGTGCCCCAACTGTTTTTCTGTGTTTGTCTACTGCTCCAGAGAGAGAGAGACGGAGAGAGAAAAACAGAGCCAGAATGGATGCATGTGGTGCGCATGCAGATTGACTATTCCTGTAAGTTGCAGTCTCTCTTTAGCTCCTACTTCTCACATGCTTCTTAAAGACACAGTATCAGTGACAAGACTTTTGCAGATTTTACTCTCTTCAGTCTCTTTACAGAAGGACAAATGAAAAGGACAATATTTATGGAAACCTTATGCCACTAATGAAGTTGAGCCAAGTAACAAACACTATATTGCTAAAGGTAACCACAATCATACATACGCTCACATTCACATTTCACTCTGAAATTCTCCATGACATACATAAAGTATCAAACTGCACACTAGTACATTAGTGTGTATGAGTGATAATGAGCTACCAGCATACCATCAGTCTTGCTATGCATCCTTGACAAACACGAATGAGTAATAGGACAACAGCTTTACAATCTATGTCCCACTTTGATGTTTGTCTGTGAGCTACATGCACTAATGGTGATTTGAAGGCATTCTGACATGTCAGTACCCAGCATTCAGCACTACAGTGATGTGCAGAAGCTGGGTTAGCCAACAGAGAACAGAATACACAGAAGTCAACAATACTATTAAGTATTTGAGAAATATGTTAAAAAGGCTCTCTGATGAGTACCCTATTGATTTGATTATTTAAGCTTTTAATTTGCAGTATTGAGGCACAATACATGTTTTCTGCTCTTCAACCCCCCATTAAAAAGTTTTGATGTTTATGGATCAAGGTAGTGGGGTTGTTCCTGCTCTTGTCCTCTGGTTCGAAACATCAAACAGAAGGTGCTCCAGTTCTCAAAGGGAGGTAGAGATTTACTAGTTTCTCTTTTATCTTCTATCGGTTATAAAGTATGGGGGGTGGGCAAACAAGAAACACTTTCAAAGCAATTCTGAAAATACAGTTATAAGTCTCACCAATGACCATACATTAATAAAATTGAATTGTTATGTGTTATGAATTTGAGTATACTGTAATATACTGGATATAAAATTATAAACCTGAATATATATTAACATATCCAGAATATACAATGTAACTCAATATGCAAACATAACTATTCTGAGTTTATAATTAACTATATAACTATAGTTAATAATTAACTATATTTTCCGATTTATATTTAGACTTACAACAATATTTAAAACTACATTATATTGAGATTTTATATATATCCTGTATGGTCCCAATACCATATAATTAAATGTGCACAAAATAAATAAATAAAGAACAAAAAAAAAAAAAAAAAAACAGGACAATATTTAGATGCAGGTCTTTGAGTTTGAGGAAGCAAAAATGTTTACTAAGTTAAAAACACTCTCAGTAAATCAAAATGTCTCTGTCAAGCAGGACAAAAATACGGCAGAGTAATTAAAAGCAGAACAGAATCAGAATCTTGAGGACTTTGAGGATGTGCATTGGAATTTTCATTTGCTTTATTGTTAGCTGTATTTTAGGCTCAGCACAATTTTGACTTCGGTACCGTACCAGAATCTACTACCTCAGTGTCGTACTAAATCAATACCATAGGTGACAAATAAGCAGCTTCAAAAGATATCCAAATTAAAAACAGAGCACTGCATGCATGAAACTCTGCAGTAACAAATGTGTTGCTCGTTTAAAATAAATACCTCTCAGTACTCTCCTGTACTCAGTAAAACAGAAGCGATACTAAACAAACTCCAGCGTTTTCAGCAGTGTTGAGTGGACTCAGACTAACTTAAATCTGACAGTTAATGTTAACATTACCATTATATCAAGATTATATCATCAGTACAATTATCATGTAGAGTGAGATTTATCTGTTTGACCCAGCTTGTTCCTCTGTTGTCACATTTGCTGGTTTCACTTCAGTTTGGGTAACACTGCCTCATTTCAGTGAACTTTAGAATAGCAGCATATCAGGTACCAAAATGAGCAAAATCATGATATTGTATCAACCCTACTGCATGTGTTTGTGAGACTTTAAAAGCCTGATTATCAAGGTTTAAAATTTCCATTTATTTATCATGTGATGAAATCAGTAGTCAAATGAGTAGTATTGCCTCATAACAGCCACTAGCTAAATTCAGTTGTGTTGTTGTCTCACGTCTTAATAATGCATTTAAAAAATAAACTTGTATGTTCAGCACAGCTATACATTATACATATATCTGGAAACTTACATAACAAACATACACACACACACACACATTTGGTTCACTATATTTAAGGAGACCTATTATGCCCCTTTTTACTATATGTAATATAATTCCCAATAGATGTCCCCTGAATGTGTCTGTGTTTCAGCTCCAAATAGCCCACAGATCATTTATTATATTATTTTGAAAATGATGATGTCTCTTTAAATGCACATAAGCTGCTGCTCCCTGCCCCCTTTTCCAGAATAAGGAATAAGGATAATGCTCGCCTTTACAGCTCGTACCTCAGAAAATCCGCTAAAAACATCTGTTTGGTTTTGATTATCATGTCTATCGCACTGAAATCATGCGTTTTAAACCATATTAGTTTAAACTTCTGATATATGGTTTTCTGAGTGCACACATCTGAAGCACGCACACAGAAAGTGGCTATCACGTGGAATGCGAGTACTAAACTAAGTTCTCTTTCATGTCTTATTGCGCTTAAACCATCAAATACACACAAGTTTGTTAAAAACACAAGTTAAAAAACAGTCAGTTATGCCTGTTAAGGTAAACAGCTGGGAAAGAAATCACATGTGTATATTAGATCTGTGTGGCAGCAGTGTAATGTTCAGTAAATAAATCTGCTCTCGTTTCCTCTGAGGCTGGGACTCTAAACAGTGTTCTGTGCTCGTCAGTGCAGCCAATTAGGGGTGGGACAATAAATCGATATGGCGATATATCGTGATCCTTCTCCATGCGATACGATAATCGATATCTGGCGCCAAATATCGATATTTTAATTAATACAATAAGGTGCTCTAAATACATTTTCCTGCTCTCAGCGTCTAAAAATGCGTGGAAATCGCGGCCGCGCCATTTCCAGCTTCTTTCCAAGAGCGCTCAGAGCAACTATGAAGCGCGTTCTCTATGAAGATGGGGAAGCACGAGGAACCGAATGATAAACAGATTTCCAGCCACTGTATTAGCTCTACTGCTATATATACGTTTATGGAGATGAAAACTAAAAAACTGCCCCGGAACAGTTATCAGCGTGGACCATAGGCACCGATCACGTTATTATTGCAGAGCGCATATTCAGTTCATGAGTAGCCGAACCTCTCCGCTCGGATCGCAGGTGGATTTCCCTCACTATATGAGAGAGAGAGAGCGCCGCCGGTGCGTCCTGTTTTATGTGAACAAAACTGGATGCTCTCCCTCTCTCTCAGATATTACAAGTGCGCGTTATGCAGAGTGAACAGTGGGCACCGACCGGCAGAAACATAAATCTGCACCTATGGCATGGAGGACGAGACAAAACACTGTCAGAGCCGTAATGCGGCGCAGAAGTGTGCAGTGTGTGTGTGCTTGCCGCGTGTCTACATTTGAAATAACCAACCTGAGCGCGCAAAAGACACGATGTGATTGTGAACGGCTATTTTTCCGTGCGGGGCTCCGTTTTTATGATGAGAGGAGTAGAAAGGTTGAGAAAGCACTCCAGGTAAATTTTGAAATGTACCGGGTTTGTTTGTTTATATATATATATATATATATATATATATATATATATATATATATATATATATATATATATATATATATATATATATATATTACATGGAGAGAGAGAGAGGCTATATAAGGTAAGCAGTTAAATGTGTTTGTTTACACACAGAGAAAAAGAAAAGTGTAACCTTTTAATAAGTCCAAGAATAAAATTATTAATTTACTCAACATGTTAAAATTGATTTACAGAACTTTTTTTGCTGTTTTCTAACAGTTTGGACTTGAATAAAGAAAGAAAACTTGCACTTAACCTTTTCACAGGCATTTTGTTTAGACAGATATCGCGATATATCATTATAGGATTTTCTAGAAATATATCGATTATCGCAGAATCGCTGTATCATGATATTATCGTTATCGTGAGCCATGTATCGTGATAATATCGTATCGTGAGGTACCCTGCGATTCCCACCCCTACAGCCAATGACAGAAAAGTTAGCATGCTTTGCTCAAACGTTTGCCATGGCGTTAGAACTGCTACACTGTTTTCGCTTGCAAAATCAGAATGGCGGCGCAGTGGGTGGAAACTTGCAGAATGAGGGCGGTAATATTATAATAAGATCCCCTTTCTAAATCACGGGGGGAGCGAAATCTGACGCGCTCATTTACTCACATGCTTGCAGAGAAAGGCTTACCAAAACAAAAAAAAATTACTGGGTTGTTCTTTTTCACGTTTTCTGGGTTAGTAGATGCACCGGGGACCTGATTACTTAAACTTGGAAAAAGTCAGATTTTCATGATATGTCACCTTTAATAAGGACACCTAATAAACTTCCATTGTTTTTACAACAGGTAATTAATATTTTCAAAATGCCAATTTTCACCAGAGATTCAGAGCAATATTACAAGGGGGTAAAAATGGCTTCAGAAGGATGAAAGTGTCATTATATTATTTTTACACAGATATTGGTATGTATGTTAGTAAAATCTGTAGCGATCTTTGTTGCATTATATACCAGTGGTGACTTTTTGAAAATGGGAAAAGCACTTTTCAAGTTTTTTTTTTTTTCTCCAAAGTTTGCATGGCTGTAACTCAAAAAGTATATCTTAATACCCTTTTAGATTCTGGGTCTTAACAAAACTTTCCTTTTTGCATCTTCATTTTTAAGGGCCTATGTGGTTCAGTTCCAGCAATACTGGAATCTCAATATGGCTCCAGGAGTAATTTGTTAAACTGTACACATTCTCAGTGATCAAAAACCAAATATGGGTCACTTTGCATACAGATGATACTTTTATTTCTTTTAAAGAGGAATGTAAATAACAAATACTGTAGAAACTAAAAACAAGCTGCAATTCTAGTTTCAACATTTATTCTTCAGACATTCCCCTTCAATAAGTATAAGCTGCATGCAAAGGGATCAACATTTGGTTTTTCAACCACTGAAAATGGGTAATATTCAAAAATCTGGACATGGAGCCACACTGAGATCCCCATATCTCTGGCACTGAACTATATAGGGCCTTGAAAATGAAGATTCATAAAGAAGAGTTTATTAGGAAACAGAATCTAAAAGGATATTAAGATAACTTTAATATTTCTTAAATTACATGCACGCAAACTTTGTAAAAATAATATTTATGGCACTCGGACAGGTATGTTGTATGCAACTGTTTTGATAGAGGGAAATAAGATACATTTCTAGTTTCAACATTATGTGTTCCTCTTTAAAAGAAAATAATATGTTCATTGGAAAACATAGATGCATTAGTAGGCCAGTAAAATAGCACAAAACAACATCAGCCAAATAAAGTATACTATACACAACATAGATAACAGGTAAAAATGTAAACAAAATAAAAACACAATTAGTATAAAAGTTAGTCCAAACTATAAGAACGCAGCACTGGAAGAAACATCCTTTGACAGAAGAAAAGAATATTGCAGCCGACATCCTCCCCTGCTGGCCTCAATGAAAATGACATGGCATAAATATCTGAGTATAAGGTAGCATAAATAATTAATTCTTCAAAGAAATAAAAACGTTTTAGTCACAAGCACTGTCTGAGACAAGTACAACTCCTAGATATATATTTGCTCTCTTTGTTAATCACAACAAATGTGTTTGTCTGCAAATATGAATCAAAGGTAGTTTGTGACAAAAAAAAGTGTCAAAACAATTGAACGATACTTCATATTTAAAATATAAAATAAAGTAAAATGATACAAAGTAATGGTGGTTTTATATTATAAGATATTTTGGAGAAAACACATTTTGACTAAGACTTTATAAACTTTTTTTCATGCACAAAGAGTTCATTCAAGCAGATGAAATACTTTAAGAGTCGAGAAGAACTACAAAACTATAATAAAAAGCTTTAAATCCCCTTATATTCCCAGGTTTTCTATGACCATGAGACACCCTGGCCTCTGGCTGTGTTGTAAACATGTGGAGTAACAGTAGTACACTCACTGTTGTCCACTGACAGATGACACTGGAATTCCGGGAACTGCGCCTCCACTGGAACACTGATGGTGCGACGCAGCTGTCTGGATTTGCAGGTGTCAGGCCTCCTCTCCTGTAGGAGCAGAGGGTGTACCTGACAGCGGAACACAGGAAAGAGAAAGAAAGACACAATTGAGCACACATTTGCCTGCCTCTCATCTCATTATTAATATACTTCCTCTGAACTGAACAGATTTAAGTCAGACAATCAGAGGCAGCAAGACATAAAGAATTCAATAAAACAAGCACACAGATGGACAGAGTATTAATATATTAAAGGGTTTCTAGCGACTTAAATTACTTATTGAATATGGCTATGCTGTTTCATATAGCTAAATAAAATAGCTAAAAGCTTAATCTTTTTTTATGGATAGCAAGAAATATTTATGGCCAGTCTATTTTTTCTTAATTTACTCACTATTGGTAGGTATGGCAAAAAGTTCTACTGAGAGGAATACAGAAGGAGAAAGAGGAAGAGAGAGCAACTTAACTCTGGGGAATTCAGCGTCAGATCTGGGCAGCTCTGACTGCCAAAATGACCTTGCGTTCCTTCCCAGAATCATGTTTCCAGCACACATTCAGCCTTCATGGTGTTATATCCAAACTCTCAGAATGTGCACTCTCTTGAGACTGTGCTACTGTGCTTTTGTTGTTATTACCAACTGTGAATTTGCCCTCAAGAAACAGTCCACATTCAATTTCAGCCACAGCAATCTGGTTTACTGACAGTCCAAATCAATTTAATGGCACTGACATTTTAGTTTCATAACCATGGTATTTGCCAAATACTAAAAATATTTTAGGTCTGAAGTCAATGTGGAGTAAAATTTGATTCATATTATTACTTTTCATATTAGCACTTGCCTGTAAGCTGATTCTTTTCTTATTTGGGAGAGTGATCTGAATTAAATGAAACAACATATAGTGCTAAAGGGCTTAGCAAAAATTATCATATTTTGGAGGTGGAAAAAGTAATACAAAAGCCAAAAACAGTTAATTAAAAAAAGTAAACACACACACACACACACTTTTGCCTCAATAAACTCCTATTTTACTGCTTCTTAATAGTTTAAGGTACCTGTTAAATTTAGGTATAGGGTAGGATTAAGGGATCTAAAATATGATCAGAATAATATGTGCTTTGTAAGTAAATATTTAAATAATAAATTACCAATATGCTAGTAATATGCATATTAATAAAGCAACTAGTTAATAGTGAGAATTTGTCCTTAAAGTGTTACCAAATAAATAAGTAAATAAATAATGAGAACACAAAAGAAAATGTTTTTACAATAAAACACATTGTAGCATGCATATTTAAAGGGGTGGTTGACTGTTTTTTTTTTTTTTTTTTCTAGGCTTGATTGTGTGTATGGGGTGCAGTCTAACATGTTAATGCTTCGTTAAAAAAACAAATAAAAAACATTATTTTTCACATAATTTACCTTTATTCCACACCGCTCTGTCCCTTCTCTGATAAACATGCTGATCATTTCCTGCTTTTATGAAGCCCCTCCCTCAGAAATAAGCGATGGGCTCAGACTGGTTAGCTGGTCCTTTGTGTTGTGATTGGCTAAACCGCCTCTAGTGTACGTCTGAACCTCCCAACCCTCAGTTCAGCGCCATGTGCTCCGGTTGTATTGTAACCAATGGCGTCATCTATATTGCTTATCAATTTGAGCCCGACTGAGACACAGAGGATATTAGTGAAGAGGATCGTGCAGAACCTGTGCAAGCACGGCTCTTAATGGTAGGCCTAAGTTTTTTGTTTGTTGTTGTCTCATACTTTTAGATACGTTGTTATTGGTAAATGCTACTATATTAGCTTTTAATATACGGTTTTATTCTGATTAAATAAGCTTTAATACAGTACGGCAACCGCACACGCATCCATGTATAACGCTTCTCATAGCTATGTGAAAATAAGTGTATTCACTGAGTTGATGATCTGAATGAGAGCGGGAGGGAGAGAGAGAGAGAGAGAGAGAGAGAGAGAGATGCAGACCGTGTGCAGAGCAGGGAGACGCGAGCAACAGTATTAAGAACCGTTGTTTTAGATTTTGAAACTTGTGAATCCATTAGAATCGTTAGAAGACAGAATCGCGATTCATATATGAATAGATTTTTACGTGCACCCCTAGTTTTCTCTTCCTCTTCTCTAAAGCAGCACAGCTTGGCCACACCCTCTTTGTTGCATGTTCTGGGGGCGGGGTTTATCTGGGTAACGGACCTGGGAAGTAACTCGTTGTAGTCCCTACGAGTCGTTTTTGTAGGCATTAAACTGCCAGAATTTTAAAAGACGATATCTCCGTTTGCATTGAACTTTCAGCTTCATAACTTTGCCGATATTGTTTATGCTCAAACAGCAACATTACACACTAACTAACATTAAAAAAGTGAAATCAACCACCCTTTTAACACAGCTAAACTCCAGATACCTCACAGTTATATGGAAGCATTCCATAAGCTTCTATTATTTTAATACACAACTAGTTACAGTATAAATACTATTACCCTAACCCACACCCTAATAGAAAACTTTCTGCATTTTTACAATTAAACAATTGCAAATAAGGCTTTATTTACTTCATTTTTAAACCGTTTCTACAAATGAGAACACTCCCAAAAGGAGATTGTC
>CM077222.1:32447029-32632029 GCA_039654775.1 Spinibarbus caldwelli | reverse complement strand
GTCTGAGCCGTTTCAGCTGAAAGAAACTTGCACTGACTGATCTTAAAATATATCAGTGCCTTTGTTTTGTCTCAAGATGCACACTAGTAATGTTTTTTAAAAATTACTTAAATGTCCTAATTGAACTATGGCCTAATCCTGGCTTAGTCTAAGCTGTGTCTATGAAACCAGGCCATGGTGTAATATTTCGCGAAATGCTCCTCTTTAGACTTAATTTCTCTAGTGAACTAACGAGCTGTGGACACTGATGACTTGCTGAGGTAAATGAAATGCTACGTGACATTTTATTTCCACGCTGTTTTGTTTATGTCTTTTCGCGGTTGAAACACTGATTGAGCAATTACATGAGGCATGAGAAGTTAAGTCATGTTTATTCGCGTTAAAACTAGTAGTACAGAGGAAGGAATGATCGCGTTCGCTCGCGCTCCGCTCTGCACAAGACTGCGGCGCGTCACGGCTAAACGCATGCAATACATGCGCAGACACGGGAACTGGAACTGATCGCGGCCGCTCTCGTCAATGCTTGTGTTGGGTTTATACCAGCAAGTTTCTGAACCGTCCCAGAAGCGGCTCTCCAAGGCATTTATACAGCGATCTGTCATGCCACAAAGATTGTCAAAACGCCATTTATTATTTGTATTTCCTGGGGAAAAAAAAACAAAGAAAAAAAACTGTATTCGTTCGGTACACATGCATACCGAACCAAAAAGGTTCGGTACGAATGCGTGTACCGTTACACCCCTAATTTATATAAAAATGTATATATATCTGTTTTTATCTATGACATATGCAATGTGATCACATGCATTTCTAACCACAACCTAATTTAATTTCAATGACCCAACTGAACCCTCTTTACACCTATATTTAGCACTATCCACTTGATCAGATCACCTGAAGAAAAAATTAAGAAAAACTGTAACCACTTAAGAAAAACTGTAAGGGCATGTGGGAAACATGAGAAAAGGCTCTTTCTGTGTCATTGTGTATAATACCTCCTCTTTGTCCAGCAGCAGCATTTGATAGTCGGTGACCACACAGAATTTGGGGTTCCAGACGGCACGTTCAGCACACGGGTGACCACATGACATCCAGTGGCCTGCAGGACCACTCATATCTGACAAGACGGAAGGAAGATCAGAAATAGAGAATGATGAGAATGACAACAAAAAAAGCAGCTGGAAAATCAGAAGACATGAGAGGTGAAGGGATTTCTCCCAAACTCTCTGTTTGGATCATGTATTTAAAGACTGGCCTGTGCCTTTCCATTTACTCCTCCTCTTTAAAAAGGTCAAACAAAATCTTGAAAGATCTGCAAAGCAAACAGCCCCTGAACCTGTAGCAGACATGTCTTCCGAATGAAACAAGAGTGCCTGGAACACATTTATATGGTAATGAGCCCCCTGTTCACGACAATGAGATTTCCAAATATTTCACCAAGTGAGCAAGAAATATTGCCATGTTAATTTGAGTGTGATATAGAGAATATAAGTAAAGTGAATTACAACACTGTCATAGTGTTGCTTTTTTTATCTCATATGGAGACATTGACATGCCGCATGGAACGTTAACAATCTCATCTTGTTTCAGAACACTGAACAAGCCTGGACTCTGTTCTCATTCTCATTCATGGCAAACCTCTGCTTCTCATGCTGAATGAAGGTAAAAAGCCTTTTACAGCCAAATAATTAATGAGTTGAAGTTAGCTGTTACACTCGGTGTGCTTTACGATTGGAAACTGTGTCCATTGGTGCTCTATGAAACATTACAGATTAATGTATTTTTTAAAGGTGCCATAGAATGTATTGATACAATATTTTAAATTGTTCTCTGATATCTACATAGAAGGTATGTGGCTTAGGTAAGGGCAAAAATTCTCCAGAAATGATTTTACATGTGCATTTACAACCCTAGGATTTCTCCATGAAATGGTCTGTTATTGGCTTATTTGGAAGGGTCATGAATAATAATGTTGAGCTCTGCTCTGATTGGCTGTTTCACAGTGTGGCTCATTTCAGTAGCTCACAGCAGGAAGGAAACACAGGGAGGAAAATATATATTTCAATACTTTCTCTCGCAGTTATATCGCCGGGTAATTATAATGTATATAAAATGTGGGCATCAGGGAGCCGCTATTAATATGCGGGGCACTGAAACTGCTTTCAAATGCACAATCGCTTTTTACTTTCACTTTCACTTTCACTTTCGAGATTCGCGATCGCACAAACTCTGTTTATACTATGGAGCGGCAGTACTTACCACACATTTTACAAGATCAGATGCTTGTCAGTGGTGCTCAGGATCTGTAAATCATTCGCCATCATCCTCAGTCATCTTTCCTTACTCTGTTTATGTGGTAAGTGAAATTTTATGTACTGTAATGTAACAGGCTACCACTAGCAAGGAGCTAACCATGTCCCTTTAGTGGTTCGCGTTATTTTATTAGAATGCGTTATTTGCTTTCCGTGCCTTTCTGAATACCCATCCCTGCACATCACATCCCCTGCACAGCCTGGAACATAACATTTATTTCCATGATCTGCCATTTTCGCTGTTGTCCTCGCTTGTTTCTTCACAATACCTGCAGAACTTCTGATGGTTCGGCTGGCGGCTGGCCTAGAACATGGGCAGGTATATGCAAATGTTGGGGGCGTAACTATTAGAGATCCTGACTGTTACGTCACAGTCGGTGTTATGTTCTGATTCGCCTATTTTCAGTGGTCTTTTTTATTCACGAGATTTACATAAGGAGGAAACAATGGTGTTTGAGGCTCACGATATGTCATTTCCATCTACAGAACTCTTATTATTCAACTATGCCAAGGTAAATACAGTTTTCCATTATATGGCACCTTTAATAACATCTTAACTAGTGTAACAGTGAATATGAAAAGGTCAAAACACACTAGCCTATAACAGCAACTTTCACACCATCCAAGCGTGAGCACAGGTTCAAGCCTCAGGACAATAATAATGTGCCAATAATAGTCTAGGTAAAACATCAGAGACAAAGGTGATACTTAAACTATGAAGTATGAAACGGCAATATCTGAGCAACAGAACATCGTCATCTGGAGAGAGCTTCTCCATCCGACCTCCTGAGATGTTTCTATGCTCGAAGAACCTATTCAAGAACACTTATTCTGTCAGAAAAAGTTTCAATCTCCATTTTCTTTGTATGAAGATGCAGAACCACACACTTCACGTGGCTTGGAAAGCACAATCATCCACTTCCCCAACATCACAGTGTGACTGCTAGAATTTCTTTGTCAACTGGCAGTTACATTTTAAGGAAAAAGCAATGATAAATAATGACTGGATCGTCCAGAATCTACATGGCTGCAGTAATACAGAGAGAGATTAGAATTACTACACAGAAATTTAATTCAGGAAATAATGTCTCTCAACAAAGGATGTCACATGACCTCTTGCCTTTTAAAAAAAAACTAAACAGAGTTTAGTGAAAACATGGAATGCAAAGACAAATCCTGCTTCAGACTCATCTGACTGTATTTAACTCTTGCACAAGCAAGCATGCAGAACAGAAGTGTGTGTATGTATATGTGTGTGAGTGAGTGAGTGAGTGAGTGAGTGAGTGAGTGCGTAAAAAAGATCTATATTTTGCTTCATCTCTCATATCTTAGTCAGCCCCATTACAATCTTCATTATTGTAACCATAAGCAGATTTTGAAAGAGTATGTGAGACTCTGTGCACAATGAAATCCTGTAATCTTGTGATGAGAGAAGTCTTATTATTTCACTTCCATGTTTAGTGCCAAAAGCAACTGACAACTACTTTAACATAACTTTATAAAGGCTACAAAAATGTTGTTAATACAATGATACTACTTATTTAACATTGTTCTTCTGTTCAAACTATACAATAACTGAAATGGAACCTTGCAAATGACTACTGACATGCTCTAGATTGACAGCAATGCAGTGCATTCTAGGATCGCCAGAATAGGGACAAGCAAATAAATAAATTATTAAATTAAATATTGAAACATCATTTACTTTGTATTCAAGTGACAGTGTATTTTTTTTCTACCTACTATTAGAGTTATATCAGATGTATAGACCTTTAAAACAGATTTAATTGATTTCTTTATATTTTATGCTTTCAAAATCAGTGCAATCAATAAAATCAGGGCTATCAATACAATAAAATAATTTTATTTTGCCTGTGCTTGGCAAAATAAAATAAAATAAAATAAAATAATAAAATAAAATAAAATAAAATAAAATAAAATAAAATACGAATGAAAGTGTAACACAGTGGTTCCCAAGCCTGGTCCTGGAGGCACCCCAACACTGCACATTTTGCACGTCTCCTTTCTCTGACACATCAATTTCAAGTCTTAAGCCCTATTTGAATGGGATTAGTTTTACATGGAGAGGTGGGGTAAAGTAATTTTTACCAGAGCTTCTCAGTGATTTTAGTCCCGTCCGAATGTGCCATTTCAGTAATCATTACAGACGATGTCAGTAAAGATTACGGTGACTTTTACCTTCTGTAAAAAGGTCTGGAAGAATTACCTCAGGTATTACTAATCCCGTGCGAATAGACCAGCTGTAAATATGTACGTAAATATTCCGTAATTTCCTATTTAAAAGTAGTTTTCTGCGTTTTTTCCATGCTTGAAACATTCAGTTGCGTTCTAGGCGGTGGGACAAGTCTGCAGCAAACCTCGAATGTTTTCTGCATATGACAATGCATACCATTCAGATCAAAAAGAAGGTCGAAAGCACTTGTTAGAGGCACGAAACTTCTGTTAGCTTTATGTAAGTGTCTATTGCAAACAGAATCCAATCATAATTTAATTAATTTAATTAATAAATCGATGGATGTAGCACGCACATGATGACAGGGAGGTGACGGCAGTGTGTAAATCGAGTTACTCCTCCCACTTCTGGTAGTTTTACTGAGATTTCTTATCCCGTGCGAATTGGCCATTAATATTACACACGTTCTGTGGTAAATTAACATTACTCCATCTACCCTTGTAAAACTAATCCAGTCCGAATAGGGTTTTAGAGTCTCTACTAATAAACTGATGATCTGAATCAGGTGTGTTTGATTAAGGAGACATGCAAAACATGCAGTGTTGGGGTGCCTCCAGTACCTGGGTTAGGAACCACTGGTGTAACAAATTTGGTAAACGTATAATAAAACTGTTAAATATAATTAATTTTTATCTTTAAAGGGGTCATTGGATGCCCATTTTCCACAAGTTCATATGATTCTTTAGGGCCTTGATGAAAAGTCTATAACATACTTTGGTTAAAATTTCTCAATGGCACATTTTCTCAATATGGCGCAGTTGTGCTTTGGGTGTCCCGAGATCAAATCCCGCCTCATGGACCTTTCCCATTCCCACCCCCCATCTCTCTCCCCCACTCACTTCCTGTCATATCTCTAACTGTCCTGTCAAGGAAAAATGCAAAAACAAACAAAAAAAAATCTCAATGGTAGTGTAAAACAACACCCTTTTACGTTGTCAAAATCAGCTCTGCAGACATCAACCCGTTTTGTTGTATGTTGCTTTAAATGCTAATGAGCTCTGCTCACCCCGCCCCTCTCTTCTGTGGGGTGACGAGCCGTGTTCTGAGAGACAGTTACTTTAGCTGCATTTAGCCGTGAAACTTGCTAACTAGCACGTTATTAGGAAAGGCGATTGCAAAGATTCACAAAAAACCCTTTATCCTCACTTCTGCTGTAAGTGAAGCTGGATGATGAATGATTCGCATGAACATAGATGCATTTAGGTAGATCGGGAGGTGCATTCCCTTCACAAACAAAAGTAATCCACTGCGTCTTCAGCGGCTCAGATGTCAGGAGTAAATGACGACTGCTATGTTCATTATTACATCCAACAACAGAGCACGTCAATCGCTTAGGAGACATTCTTGTCTATGTCCCTGCTCCGGCGTCGAAACAATGGCGGTCGGACTGTTACAGCTCACTCAGGGCGGGTCTAAGATAAAACACCAGTGTCAATCAACTATCGTGAGAGCAGCCTTCATCTGTGTGACATCACACAGATCAAAAGCTGAGAATGGCTTGATTTGAAAAAGTGGATGATATTTTTAGGGATTAAATAAAAACCACTGGGTGGATTTTTATTATTATAGGGTAGATGTGTACACACACTGCCAACACACATTTATGTTCAAACAACATATAAAAGTTAATTTAGCATCCGATGACCCCTTTAAATAAACTAAAAGAAAACTTTCCTATTTGTTCTTCTGCATATATCCAAATAAACCCTGGTTCAAAAAAAAAAAAAAAAATTAACATTGAAAGGCAGCTTCGTGTCTCTTAATCTTAGCAGGCAGTTTTCTGCTTCTCTAAATAAGCACTTCGTAATGACCACTGCTTTGATTTTATCAAATCATTTATAGCATTTTCTGTTAAAATACGTTAATAATTTTAGAATTATTGCCTTTTTCCTTCAATCTGCTGATTCCATTCATGATGTGGTCACATCAAAAAGGAGATTACTTTACGCCATTGCCAAAGCGAAGCCCTTATCAGCGCAATAACATGCACACAAGGGAGGGGAGAAGAGAGGGAGCAAAATACAAATGGCACAAGAGAGAGAGAAATTTTATTTAAGATTTATTGCAAGTGTGACATGAAGGAGAGACAGAGGAGTGTCTCTCGTCCTCATTGGATGAAACGTGTCTCTGTGGCCCATCAGTAAGGTTTAAAACCCCCCTTTATAAACAGAATTTTGTTAATTTTACCCATATTACAGTGGTTATAATTTGGAATCATCATTCATTTTATTAAAAAGTGTTAAATTGTTCACTTTTAAATTAAAACAAAACTGTACTGTAGGGAAAAAAAACAGACTATCCAGGTAGCTTCCTCTGTTTAATAAGACACCTAAGCTTAAATTTGTGACACTTGCCTAAAGTAATTTGCGCTCTTTTTAAAGAAGCTAAACAAGCATGTGATTTCATCCACAAGACAATGCATGTGCTATTTAAACAAATAACTTTACACAAATATTTTTGCTCTTTTTATAAAAAGAAACTGAAGTTTAGGATGTAATTTTTATAATGTTTAACAAAGAAAACCAAAATCATTCCTAGTGGCCCAGAACCTGCTGAAGTAAATCCACCAAAGTAACTCTCACACGCTACCACTTCAACACTGCACAGCTGTTATCTTACTAATACATTCGTTTTGCTACTGGAAAAAAAAGAAAAGAAAAGATAATTAACAACAGTAGGAAAATGCATTCAAGGAGACCAGCACTGGATCTTCTGTACTGCAGGATGCACTTGGACAAAGAGAAGTAACTGGGCATTACACAAACCTGTAAGATCAAATAAGCCTTTCAAGTTGTACATTTTTTGGTTTACTCAAAATCAAACATAAAACTGCTTGTGCTTCTGGGAAATATACTGTAAGACAGTTGAGACTTTTTAAATAAATATTTAAGATAAATATAAACTCCTGGTGTAATGCTGATTATATCAATTATGTGTCTGAAGTGTTATTCAGTTTTCAATAAACAACCAACCAAATAAAGCAAATCAGAACAAAGGGCTTCACTGTTTTGTTGCTAAAGAGTTACACCGATTCAGAAAATTGTATGAGATTTAATGAGAATTCTGTAAAACAGGTAAAGAATTAGTGTGTATTATTATATGGTACAGACAATGCAAATAAATATGATCTCTCGTGAGGTCAGGAATGAATATAAGACACTATAATCGACAAATCATGTTTGCATTTGCCTGCAAATGTTCCTTTATCTAATAACAAAACCAAGCCTGATAACACAGTGCAGAAGATTAAAAAACGAATAACCTAAGCTCTAAATAATGTGTTACTGCATTAAGAGGAAATCCATAGAAAAAAACAAAAAAACAAACACACACACACACACACACACACACACACACACACACACACACACACACACATACATACATACATACATACATATACACCATATTGAATTAAAAAGTCACCCCTATTTTTAGACACACAGACAAGCAAAGCACTGATTTATCAGATATGGGACAAAACTTTACCTGCCATAGTTTCTAAACACTAAAACTGCAATATCTTTGAAATAAACCAAAAATGTTCTTTACACAAATGTGCCATTTCATTTGATTTTTATCAAAATTATGAAGAACATTACACGATCACTCACAGAAAAACTACACAGAAGCTAATAAAAAAAGCTTTCCATTCTACTACCATCCAAGTGAACCTTGAGCACAAGAGAGCTGTAGATTAATCACTTCATTATATGATTGTACGTAACCAATTACTAAACAAAAGCCCGGAAAAAAATCTATGATGAATTCTTCTAAGTGGGTCAGCGAGTAATACAGCAGCTGATCTGTTTTCTCTCTCTCTCTTTTCCTCCAGCTGCTCAGGTCTGCATGTGTTCTGCTCTACTGTATTGCAGGCTCCAAAGATCAGGGATATTTGTCTACAGAATGTGTGGGCCGAGATTTCATGTGCACACACTCAAATTGCTCTACGTCCATTATTATTTGATTACTGATATTTATAATGTATGTTTCCTTGAGAAGACATCAGCTTGCTGTGTCTTCTTCCGTCATACACACACACACACACACACACACACTTGTTTCGCTATCCTTGTGGGGACTTCCATAGGCGTAATGGTTTTTCTACTGTACAGACCGCATATTCTATTGCCCTACACCAACCCTACACCTAAACTTAGCCCTCACAGGAGACTTTTTGCATTTTTAGATTTTCGAAAAAACTTCATTCTGTGTGATTTATAAGCTTCTTTACCCGTGAGGACCTAAATTTAGGTCCCCACCGTGACACGAGTCCCCATGAGTCTGTGTGTATTCAGGTTTAAGTCCCCACCTGAATAGAAAAACAGGTACACACACACACACTCAGCTGCTTCACAAGCATATGGATCATTTCCTATTTTCCTAAGTCTTAGGCTTTTCTGCTATCCAATCAATCACTGTAGAGGTACCGTAATGCTCCTTGCTTATTCTATTTCAGCACAAATAACACTAATTACTAAACACTAAAAAAAAAAAATAATAATAATAATAATAATAATATATATTATATATACACAGTTGCATCTCAATAAATTAGAATGTCATGGAAAAGTTCATTTATTTCAGTAATTCAACTCAAATTGTGAAACTCATGTATTAAATAAATTCAATGCACACAGACTGAAGTAGTTTGTCTTTGGGTCTTTTAATTGTGATGATTTTGGCTCACATTTAACAAAAACCCACAAATTCACTCATTCATCTCAACAAATTAGAATACTTCATAAGACCAATAAAAAAAAAAAAAACATTTTTAGTGAATTGTTGGCCTTCTGGAAAGTATGTTCATTACTGCCTCAATTCGGTGTGGCATGGAGGTGATCAGTTTGTGGCACTGCTGAGGTGGTATGGAAGCCCAGGTTTCTTTGACAGTGGCCTTCAGCTCATCTGCATTTTTTGGTCTCTTGTTTCTCATTTTTCTCTTGACAATACCCCATAGATTCTCTATGGGGTTCAGGTCTGGTGAGTTTGCTGGCCAGTCAAGCACACCAACACCATGGTCATTTAACCAACTTTTGGTGCTTTTGGCAGTGTGGGCAGGTGCCAAATTCTGCTGGAAAATGAAATCAGCATCTTTAAAAAGCTGGTCAGCAGAAGGAAGCATGAAGTGCTCCAAAATTTCTTGGTAAACGGGTGCAGTGACTTTGGTTTTCAAAAAACACAATGGACCGACACCAGCAGATGACATTGCACCCCAAATCATCACAGACTGTGGAAACTTAACACTGGACTTCAAGCAACTTGGGCTATGAGCTTCTCCACCCTTCCTCCAGACTCTAGGACCTTGGTTTCCAAATGAAATACAAAACTTGCTCTCATCTGAAAAGAGGACTTTGGACCACTGGGCAACAGTCCAGTTCTTCTTCTCCTTAGCCCAGGTAAGACACCTCTGACGTTGTCTGTGGTTCAGGAGTGGCTTAACAAGAGGAATACGACAACTGTAGCCAAATTCCTTGACACATCTGTGTGTGGTGGCTCTTGATGTCTTGACCCCAGCCTCAGTCCATTCCTTGTGAAGTTCACCCAAATTCTTGAATCGATTTTGCTTGACAATCCTCATAAGGCTGCGGTTCTCTTGGTTGGTTGTGCATCTTTTTCTTCCACACTTTTTCCTTCCACTCAACTTTCTGTTAACATGCCTGGATACAGCACTCTGTGAACAGCTAGCTTCTTTGGCAATGAATGTTTGTGGCTTACCCTCCTTGTGAAGGGTGTCAATGATTGTCTTCTGGACAACTGTCAGATCAGCAGTCTTCCCCATGATTGTGTAGCCTAGTGAACCAAACTGAGAGACCATTTTGAAGGCTCAGGAAACCTTTGCAGGTGTTTTGAGTTGATTAGCTGATTGGAACTTCACCATATTCTAATTTGTCGAGATAGTGAATTGGTGGGTTTTTGTTAAATGTGAGCCAAAATCATCACAATTAAAAGAACCAAAGACTTAAACTACTTCAGTCTGTGTGCATCAAATTTATTTAATACACGAGTTTCACAATTTGAGTTTAATTACTGAAATAAATGAACTTTTCCACGACATTCTAATTTATTGAGATGCACCTGTATATATATATATATATATATATATATATATATATATATATATATATATATATATAGTACAGTGCAAAAGTCTTAGGCCGCTAGTATTTTCACCAACAAAAAATGGTTTTAAGTCAGTTATTTCTATCTTTTGCTGTAGTGTGTTAGTAGGAAATATCAGTTTACATTTCCAAACATTATTTTTGCCATTGATTGTAATAATCCAGTGAGATTTTTGTTTGCACAAGGAGTCTGACAACAGCCAGTGCTCCACACAGAGATCTGGCCTCTTCATTATCCAGCCCGTCTGGAATGACATGAAGAAACGGAACAACCTGAGACAGACTACATCCAGAAGAACTGTGGCAATGTCTCCAAGACGCTTGAAGAAAAAACCTTCTTGCAAAGCTACCTGAAAAACTATGTGCAAGACAAGCGTACCTCAGACAAAACCTGTTTTAAACTCAAAGTGTGGTCATACCAAATGTTGATTTGATTTAGTTAATAGAAGTTAATTGATAAATAAAATCTATTTATGGCATTATTTCTGAAAGCATCCTCATTTTACAGCATTTTTACACAATTGCCTAAAACTTTTAACAGTACTGTAGCTTTGCAGGTAGGTTTCTTGAAGCATCTTGGAGACGTTGCCACAGTTCTTCTGGATGTAGTCTGTCTCAGGTTGTTCTGTTTCTTCATGTCATTCCAGACAGACTGGATTATGATGTGATCAGATCTCTGTGTGGAGCACTGGCTGTTGTCAGACTCCTTGTGCAAACAAAAATCTCACTGGATTATTACAATTAATGGCAAAAGTAATGTTTGGAAATGTAAACTGATATTTCCAGCTGACATGCTACAGCAAAAGATAGAAATAACCGACTTAAAACCATTTTTTTGTTGGTGAAAATACTAGTGGCCTAAGACTTTTGCACAGTACTGTATATATATATATATATATATATATTTGCAGTAAAAAGCAGTAAAAAGTAAAAAGCAGGTGTGGTTGCCAGAAATTCACTGTAACAATTACAGTGACAATGTTATATCTATTATGGGACAGCAGCATATTTATGCCTGCATATTTTACTGGGTTTTCATATCATGTAAAATATACATTGTAATATATTATAATATACAAATAAAATATACTGATAATACAGGTAGTAGATAAATAGCTGTATGATGAATCAGATTGGCCTGTCCATAAAACATGGCCACACTCATATATAGACAGTGCACAGGGTCATACACACAAAACATGACACTAATATAATGCAATAAACATGAACTAGATAAAAAAAGGTAACACAAAACATACATTCCTCATGCACATTACTGATAACAAAAATAAGAAGAAACAAAACCATTTAAATGAAATATAACCTATTGTGAAGTGTCACACAGGGACTTCTGGAAATGTTAACCATTTACAGTTTTACCATACAGTATACGTACACAGTTTTTTCTGTGAGCAATTTTTTTTTTTTTTTTTTACAGTAAATACTCTCAGCATTATAAATGCATTGCGATAAGAACACACACCTGTTGAAAATTTGCAGCCACAACACTGAGAAGAAACTGCGTCTTGCATCAATACTGTATAAACATTGAACTCCCACACAAAAATACACCCGCAAAGACTAGCCAGTTCTACATAATAGTCCATTACAGACAAAGACAAGGTGAGCCAGCAAAGACAGAAAAAGAAGCATACAGAGAGAGGAAAAAAGCAGACTGAGGGAGCGCTCAGAGGCGTTTACCTGAGAAGAAATCAGTGGACGTGCTCTCTTGCCTGTTCATTGCCAGTTTCTGTAGTTAGTCCGTCAGTGCGTGAGCAGCATATGCTAAGAGTGTGTGTGAGAACATGCCGTTACCATGTGCATGAGAGCAAGCGTTCGTTTGGCGCGCTGTGCTTTCTGAAGACTATTTGCAGTCAACTGAGGCAGAGTTTTGCTCTCTGGCAATTTAACTGTCACACATTTTACTCGCTCTCTTTTCCTTTTTGTTTTGTAGAAAGGCAGTCAAGCTGGTCAACACAAATTAGGTGCATCGTTCGTTATACATTTCAAATTACAGTTCACAGACCGCAGCAAGAGTTCATTAATTTTATAGAGAAAGCAGAGAAGGAGGATGCTTTTCTATACATGCATCTCTACCTTCCATAAATCTGAAAGTCTTTGTGTTTTGCTGTGTGTGTGTATAAGTCTTTCAATGCTTAAAAAAGAGCCTCAGAATCCAAGGCAAAAAAGTAAATAAATAAAAGAGCAAGCACATTTTGTAAGATGGAGTGAGGGCAGTGGAGGAAAAGAGGAGGAAAATCTGTGAGAATCACGGTCATCCTAGAGATTGTGAGATGTGGAAGTGTTCATATGCGTGTGTACTAGCGTGCATTCATTACATCTGTCCCTGAGATCTGTGCAAGTTGTACAATCTCTGCCTCTAAAGAACCGCCATTGGTCTCCTCCGTTAGCCAATCAGTATGGCTGCACAGATGCGTTTCTCTGTGTGTGCTCATCTCTACCACAGCACTGAAGCTCACACTTCAGAAATGAACTAACAAGTATACACAGCCTCTAACAAACACACATCTTCAGTCTAAGATTAAATATTCTGTTTTATACAACAAAATTGTCACGTGCCATTTTACACACTTAAAATCACAACATAATGCCAAAACAGCTCCAATGCCAACAATAAATTGCACCCTGTGCCTCTACTGGGCATCCATCTTTCTTCATTGCACCTTGCCCAGTACTGGCATGGCAAAAAAACAAACAAACAAACAAACAAACAAACAAAAAAGCTGCTTTTGTATTGTTTTCCAGTTAAAATATCTAAATTAACAAAAAATCTGCACACCAAATTTTACAATTTACCTTATTCTAAATACCTGTTTCAACACACCCGACAATCATTTCCTCTATATGATTTTGCTCAGGACAAATTTTGTAAAATCATAAGTTTATTTTTCTTATCCTATTGGTTAATTTAGCATTAACAGTTCCTATATCAATATCCTATTAAATTTGTGGCATTTTGCAGTCTCTCATCTGTACAGGAGGTAATGAACAACAATAACAATTCAAAATGTGTTGACTTACAATATGTTGGCTAACTTATTTCAGGAATTTTGTTTATAAAAGGCTACACTGATTACTACATTGACATTGATTAAGAAACTGCTGCATGCCAACAATAAATTGCACCCATGAGATCCTGTGCCTCTACTGGGCATCCATCTTTCTTCATTGCACCTTGCCCAGTACTGGCATGGCAAAAAAAAAAACAAACAAACAAAAAAAAAAAAAGAAAAGAAAAAAAAAAGCTGCTTTTGTATTGTTTTCCAGTTACAGGATCATACAGGATCACGGTAGGAAATTTACAAAATATCTTCATGGAACATGATCTTTATTTAATATCCTAATGATTTTTGGCATAAAAGAAAAATTTTGACCCATACAATGTATTTTTGGCTATTGCTACAAATATACCTGTGCTATGACTGGTTTTGTGCTCCAGGGTCAAATATGTAAAGCTGCTTTGCAACCATTCAAAATTGTGAAAAGCACTATTTGAAGTGTGGTTAAATAATTGAAAAGGTAAAATTCATAACTATACAAAGTACTGCATCATTATGAATTATTATTATAATTATTTGCAACTCAAAACATTTCTTTTTATCTAAACTATTTTTATACTCAACAAGTAGAACTGAAATACAATGTATTCTATTGTACATTTAATCATAACAGGTCAACAGAAAATTTAAACTAAAATAAATTACTGAAGTATTACTTCAATATTTAACAAATTAAATAGTTTTATTTGCAAATCCCCCATTGTTACATTTGTGCTGTAGGCAAAAGTTGTGTTTGGAAACTCTGCACAGCACCTGTTAGCAGAATCATACTGGATGTTTCAATTCACACCTCACATTTTCTTTGGTTTGCCCAAAAAGAAAGTCTTAAAAAAAAAAATAAATAAAATTACACAGCATCATCTTAAAAAAAAATTACACAACATCATCATAAAATAATTTTATCATTCTCAGATTTGAAATAAATGGTGAGACTATATTGAGTTTCTAGACTCTAAAGGTTTCTTCTGAAAAATGTGCCAAATCTGCAACACAGATTCCCAATAGTGTGCACTCTACCGAGTTCAGGTGTTTAGCAAAAGTACAGCAAAACTGATTGTTGGTGAATTTCACAGGTCGTGAATGTTAGATGAGAAGAGACTGACTTATCAAGCCCCCTTCACTGAACATACTGTAGCTTATATTTAGGCCGATGTTAAAATCACATTATTACAATACTTAAGACACTTTAAGGGGTGAAGGAACAAACAAATATCAATACACAGAATGTGATATTGTCTCTTGTGCCATAGTCTTAGGTGAGAACTCATACAGCGGCCTTGTTTACTTAAATGATATGACAACATACAATACAAACAATCCCCACAGACATGCATTATATGGCCTTCATACAGCTACAGGATCATAAGATGAGTTGCTTCATTCATCACTTATTGACACTAGTTGTTGGGCTGAGTGAGCATGGACATGTCATTGGGGTTATGAAGTGGCATCCTCTTTCAAAGGTTTCGTCCAGTTAGTTTATATGGGTATGTATGTGTGAAAATCACTTTTAACAAGTTTCAAACATGTTGTAGATGGAATTAAGAACCTATAGCCAGTGTACTTTCTTAAAGATGAATATATATATTTCATCCTTCCCCAAATGCATTTGTAAAAAGTATAGTATTTTACAAATGAATTTGTAGTGCACTAAGTTTGTGCTTGATGAAAGCATGAAATAACTACATTTAGAATGTATTTTCAGTTAGTATAGACACGTCAATCTATTTTTAGTATGCTTATTATAAAATTAATATATTTTAAATGCAATTAATTATATTTATTTTTCCACTAGGGTTCAAATAGTTGTATCTTGGCCAAATATTGTCCTATCCTAACAAACCATACATCAATGGAAAGCTTGTTTAAAAAAAAAAAAATGGACCCTTATGACTAGTTTTGTGGTTCATGGTCACATATAGAAAGTAGTTACAAAAGTAAAGATATGTAAACAACATATAGTCATGGATTTGAAATGGTGAAAGAAATTCACGAACTTGATCAGAAGGTTTATTAGTTTAGTATATTCCCAATACACTCCAGTGCACCTGTACCAACACACTTTTTTCCATTAATGGTTCTTTAATGTCCCGTACGGACAACAACAACATTGCACTTGGAAATGTGGACTGCAGCTCTTTGGGCTGTCAAAATATTATGAATTATTAAACGAATTATTAAAATGATCCTGACCAGCCCTCAAAACTACACAAAAAGTTAAAATGTTAAATAAATTCAGAGACATTAACTAATGAAAAGTAATAAAATGTATTAAAATAATTTCAATTCATAGGTCACATATAAATCCGCAGCGTACTGCGAGACCATCAAACCGCCAGAACATTTCATTGCATTTTACATTAACATTTGTGCAGTGCATTGAGAGTTGAAGCGTGCAAGATGTTACCAGATGGTTTTATTCCTTCCGCATGCACTGAAACATAAGCAGTACATTCACATTCTTCCACCAACGAACTGTCTGTGTTTTAGTGCATGTACAAGAATAAAACTAATGTTACGCCGGTTTATCCAATTGTTTCCAGCAGCGTTAATGACAGACTTGTCATATAATTTGTGCTGTTATTGATGGAAAAAAAAAAACAGTTAAAGGCTACATTGATCAGACGCTTTTATCCAAAGCAACTTACAGTGCATTCAGGTTATACATTTATTTATTTTTTTATCAGTATGTGTTTTCCCTGGGAACTGAACCCATGACCTTTTGCGCTGCTAACACAATGCTCTACCACTGAGCCACAGAAACACTCGTATTTACTTATAGTAGTATTTCTAACAGTATAGAATGACTACAAAGTAACCACAGTTTGTCACAGCGCATTTCTGCTTTGGTGGTGCATCTGGTAAAGCGAGTGCACGTGTATGTCAGTGACCCGGGTTCGAGTCCAGTCCGCGGTGTTTCCTTCAGCCAATGTTCAAATGTCTGTGTCCAATGTTTCGCTGATGTTCTCTGGATAATTGAGTTGACTGGTATGCTGGGGTGTTAGTAAAAGGCAATTTCTTAAGCTGTGCCATTATTTATGAAGGTTAATTTATTGCATTAGAAGCACACAATAATTGTGCCATTAGCACACTTTAAGTTTACTTGGAATGCCATTGCAATGCATTTTAAAGTCACTAAAAGTAAGGGATAGTATGACCTCAGTTTGTTATTAGTATAATATTAATGTATGTGCAACACTCTTACAGTGTGATTTAACTGCAATTGTAATGTCACCAAAATACATTTGAAGTTTATGCTGAATGAATTCTGCATTTCAAAAATTAAATAAAAGAGTGGATATTTAAAGTGTACTTAAGTATACTTGCAGAACTAAAATACATTTAGTACAAAATTAGTTGTTCCAATTTAGCAGACTTTAAGTATACCAATTTATAGTGTGCCACAAATATATTTAGTTATATTAAAGTACATACGAATAAATTGTACTTAAGTATACCATTTTTTCACTAGGGCAGTTGCACAATTTCAGTTTAAATGTCAGTGAAATTATCCATAGCCCACACCTATTTGGCAAAAATGAAAGCTAAGAAACACCAAAATGATTCATTCATGATTGTTTTCAGTTTATCTGTATTGTGCTCTAAAATTATGGTGGTTTTTCTTTCAGACTGCATTGACAATTTAATGAAAGCCATTTACCTTAATTAAACAATGAAAGCCTAAATAAAATAGCAATCATAGCCTACATCTGAAATGCTTTTGTTCTGTTATATACTTGAACTGAAGCCAAGAAGAATACACAATTGTCCTAGCTAACAAAAGTGACATGACAGGTGTGATGAGGACTATATTTGTTATCTTTGGCAGTCAATACCGATTAATTGTTCTTTTCAAAGAACCTCTACAGCTTTCCTATTTATCGAGTCACAATGAAAACAAATTTTGCTGCTTAAAGCTACACAACTCTGACAGCAACCTGCTATATTATTCAAGGAACAAACAACTATGGTCAGTATTTGTGCAGCAGCTCTGAAGAAAAAAGTAAATATTCTATGTGATTTCAGTATATTAGAAGATGGTGGTTTATTTCTGCTAAAAGTGAATAATATGCATGATGATGATGATGAGATGTGCGCTCCTGGCTCATTCATTTCACAGTGCACTGACAACATGACATGATCGATTCCTCGTGAATTTCATGGCATCTCACTCCTTCTCTATTTCTTGCTTTGCAGCCCTCTAACTCATTCCTCACTTTCTTGCTAGATTTGATTATCCAAGATTTAAATTAAGTCGCTGTCCGTTTGGTGTGACCATGATGTCCAAGATATACAGCAGCTCTGAAAAGCCATGTATGAGTGATCACAAGTTTGCTTGCCTCTATTTTGTCTTTGCAAAGTGTATGACAACCGTGGCACTCTACATTGATCAAGACTTCTTCTCTGACAGCTCTAGGAGTTGAGTAAGAGAGAATGTGTGTAGCTCACCATCACCATAGGTTATATGTGAGGACCAAAGCAGAAGGGATATTACTCTTCCATTGACAGCTGTGCTCAAGTGTGATAAATGTCTGAGAGACACATCTCACTTTACTATAGTAACAATGACAAATGATGACATGAGTAACAGAATATACATTCATGTAACTTAAACAGTTAAGCACGGCGCTAACAAATGCCACGGTCATGGGTTCTACTACCTTGATGTATGTCACTTTGGATAAACGTGTCTGCCAAAAGCATTAATGTAAATGTACATGAACACAAATGCTGTCAGAGAATTGGAGAGGTTTCAAAGATTTGGTGGCTTAAAAGTGTAAGTAGAGGATTAGCTCTGAAGCCAGGTTATGCAAGAGAGCATGCTCAAAGTGAAAAAGCCATGATGGTTGATAAAAGAACAGTTCAACCAAAAATAAAATAATTATCATCATTTACTCTCTCCTACATCAGGACAGAGTGCAGACAGAATTTTCTTGCGCAGCATATGGCCATATTTATTAAAGTCGCATTAAGATGGAAGTAGCAACAGATTTTTCTTCTTCCATGTTGTGACGTGCATCCAAATGAAACAAATTATTAAAGAAGAATAAAAAAGCAGCATGGGAACTTGGTTCTATCCATTGGTTGTTGATTGGATTTTGAGATGTGGGTGTTGCACTCAAAAATGAACTGTGGAGGCGTAGGGTTAAGTGGACTAAAATGGCTGGAGAGGTCCGGCATTTATCACCAGACATAATTTTGATTAAAATTTACAAATTCACAAAGAACAAAAGTGATATTTTTACACAATTAATGAGATAGTTCAACCCAAACACTTCTGTCATCACCATCATTGGTTTTGGACATTTTGTTGTGTGTGCTATCAAGTTTGCATGACACTTTTCATGATTCACGTACTGTAGTTTTTCCTTATGCAGTACTTGATATGCTATACTGTATCACTGTTAATATCTATCATTCAGAATCAACATATATGAATGAAGTCACAATGCATGCACAATATAACCATCAAATAACCTGCCAGTTGCAACTGTTATGGATTGCAGTTTGTAGTCTGTGCTGAAAGTGCACAATCATTAACGTGTATGCTCTTACATAAAGCTTTATTTCACATCCTGACAGCTCAGTGAGGAAAGGAACTATAGTGTTCGCTGTAGAGTTGTCAAAACAGTAAATTTCTGCATGCAGATGCTGAGAATAGGTGTCTGATAGAATTAACGTTTATTTATCATGCGGTTAAGTGCATGCATACACACACATTTTACAATGACACTAATTCAACAGCGCAATTATGAATTATGGATCAATGATACTTCAGATGCATGCACACTGAAGCATGCCAACACACACACACACACACACACACACACACACACACACACACTAACGTCCTTGAACAACAAGGCTCTGGTAAACAAGTGGAGTAATAATCACCCATGTGCGTCCAATATCTCAATTGCTACACATCTGATTGATGACCCTACATTTAATCATCTATCTCCTCTTCCAAATGACATAAGCGAAGTTAGCAAATATGATTATATGTTACTCGGTTCACAAATTACACAGATAATTTCTAATATTTACTGTTATTCAATACACATATTTGCAGCAAGCCGGTAAAGCCTGACTGACTGCATGAGGAACATCTCCAATTTACATGACTGCTCAAGAGCTTTTGTGGAACACAAAAGAAGACGTTTTGAAGCCGTTCAAAACATAATTTTTTGTGTTTTAGAAAAGAAACAAGATGAGGGTGAGTAAATGATGACAGAATTTTCACTTTTGGGTGAATTATCAGTTTACTTTAAGATGGGATGTTTTTGTAAAACGGCCCCAGAATACTACCTAGTTTTTCTACATGGACAATAATCCCTCATCTGCACTCAGGTTTAATCTGAGTTTACAATACTAGCCCACAGTAATACTGAAGTACACACATCTCCTCCTGTTACAAAAAAGAGAGGATGTCTGCTTTGGAATTACAACCCCTGTCTTTAATCTTTGGTGGCAGTGACATTTAACCAGAAGTGGAATTCATGAGCATGTTCACCTGAGCGAAGAACAGAATGATGGGATATTTACGATGGGTCATTTAGTTTAAAGAGAAGGGAAGGCAGCTTTAGGAAAGAACCTGAAGGAGCCCGAGGGGAACATGAGAGCTTCATTCACACCCACTGACATTTTCTAGAGGACAAATCAATTAGCAGGGTATTAAAGAGAGGCTGTGTGTGACTGAGTCCCCAGGCTCTTAAACAGTAACTGAGAAAGCACTGCAGAAAACATGCACAAGCACACACACATCACAACAAAAACACGATCAGACACACTCTAGATAGAGCATGAACAAGAAAAACACAGCTTCCACTAATAAAACACATCCTGGCACTGCAAACTCTTATGCGTCCTTTTATGTGCTGCTGTTAGAAAAAAAAACAATGGGATCTAGGGGAGCAGGACTGGGTAATGAAGGAGTACTAATGATTTGAAGCCTGAATAGTTGAGATGCATCCAGAACAAGATAAAAGAAAGAGCATGGAATGCTACTAAATAATACTATCGACCAGCCTTATTCACAAAGAACTAGACTGTTATGTCCAATATTAAAATAAAATGCTAAAGGCTGAATACAGTAAAAATCATTTAAATAGTTTTAAAAGCATTACAACATTATAATGTACAGCAATCGATATTATTGATTTTTGTCCATATTATTCATTCCACTACCCTGCATCTCACTTTATTAAAGCTCTTTATGTTGAAAATATGGGTACCCCATTTTCCAAAACAATATAAAATATGAGAAATGTTGAACTCCTATTATGTTTAAAAAAAAAAAAAACGTTTCTCCCTGTGTGTCAAGGGTAAATTTAACCCCATGTCCATTTAACCTCTAATACTCTCGTAGGCACCAAAATTTGTACAGCCTTTCCAAAACAATTCTGTCATCAAAACTTTGCATGCATAGCTCTAAATGAGAAAGTCAAGTCAAATTTCAAGAACATAATTAGCTTAACCGGTTTAAATATCAAATGTGGGTCAAACTGACCCACAACAAAATAGGACTGTTATATATATATATAAATTTTAAATACATTTTATGTGAATGGCCCCTCAAACAGGTGTGCCTGTGTTAAAACATGATGGCATCTACGATCTACCACAGTTATTCACTACAATCATATATGTCCAACAAAATTAAATACATTAATTTCAGAACTGTGGTGTATCATTTCCCATAAATGCGTATTTATGTGGTATCAAACCTATAGATGCAGCCAGCAGTGCATTAAATATGCTTTGCTAATTAATAAAGCATAAACTTTCTGGAAACTTTTTTTTTTTTTTTAGCAAACATGAGTAAATCATGTGCCACTGTTACAATGTAATCATGTGACTTGTTCCTCACACTTTTTTTGTCATTGTGATCATTTACAGCAGATGACACAACAGTGTGTCAGACTCAGAGTGTCTGTCTGGAGGGGAAATACCCACCAACTATAAATGACATCTTTCTGAAAGAAGAAGCACATACTATCTGTAAATGGAGAAAAAAGGAATAGGTTATGAGCACTCAACATCGTTATACTCGCTGTACTAGATATAGTGAAAAAAAATACATCAAACAACAACTCTACCGCTCAGCAGGCTTGTTCTGAAGTGGAAGTATTTTGAATTGGCTCAGTATTAAACAGACCTACTAGAAAGTTACTTTCCTACAAGGACTTACTGGGCAGCTGTTTTCTCTGGATTAAATCATAAATTCCTCTGAGACAAATCCTCAGAATTCTTTGAACTGTGTTCTTAACTGATTTTGACTAAAGATCCGCACAAAAAGGACATCAACAAGTATCATGTAGAGCCATGCCTCAATTAACACGTCTGCTTAAAATACAGTAAATGACTGTGTGTTGCAATGGCACAGAGTTCCAAGCTCATTCCTCTAATGTAGAAAACAGCAGTTTTATTTGCATGAGGAGGTTTCTCGTGATATACACACTAATCTAGCTTGCCTGTTTCAGTGTAGATTTTCTCATTTACATTTTTTTTACTATTATTAAAAAAGGTATTTCAGGGCAAAAAGTGCAAATAAGTGATCAGATCTTGTTGCATTAGAGAAAGTAAGGTAAATGCTTAAGATAAAATATTGCAGATCTCACTGTAAGCACCGACTCTCCACCCCTCTTATGGGACCGTCCTACCTGAGACTTGAATCCATCCGTGATGTTGGCTGTGAGATGAATAGAATAAAGGGTTCTCCATTGTGTTTCTTCTCCTTTGCATCATTGTTATTGCTAATCTGAACCAATATGTGAGAGGATAATCTTCTGAGAGAGGCGTGCATCCCTCTATGTGCTACTGACCGATGTTCCAAGTCCTCTCAGCTGCAGCGTGTGTACGCTTCAGAGAGAGAGAGAGAGAGAGAGAGAGAGAGAGAGAGAGAGAGAGAGAGAGAGAGAGAGACAGACTGATTTAGAATTTAATTTGAGATCATGCAGATCAATGTTAAATGACAAAACTTGTATCATCTGAAGCAGCAGGTTTTCTTGTTTGATTTAACATCACTAGGTTTTCATCCAAAAAGCAGTGTCTATTATGTTAAATAGATATAAACACAACAGTTTTTACACATACTACATGTACAATAGTTGTTACATTGACAAATACACACATGCACTTTTTATTTTTAGAGTTGTTATTCAGCATTAAAAAATAACAAGCTAACAACCCATGTTATTTTCTATTAATTTACAAACTGAATTAAATTTATAAAATGAAATGGGGATGTTATGGGGTAAACTATAATAATTTTAAATCAATGTAATTATTTATGCAATAATTATCAAGTTATGCAGAGAATTTAAAACGATGCATTCAGTTGGTATTACAGCTCACCCCTAAACGAGATTAACAACAATCTCTGAACAAACATTTATACAATTTAAGGACACCTTGTAGATTTCTAAACTATTTTAATTTCTAGCAGACATTAAATAATGCAATAATATCAAAGTCTGAGGCACATACTGCCAAAACATTGTCTTTAAACTAAATGTGTTACTTCTAAATAACTAACGTTACATTTAAGAAATTACCCACTTTTTCTCGTTTATCCATGTGCTGTTGAGAAAATTGGATGGACTTAATTTAAAGGACTTCGTGAACTAAACGTGTAATATGCCGTCGTCAGGGGTTACTCATTTTTTGAGCAATAGTTTCTATCTGGAAACGACCAAGGAGGATTTAAACGCACGTTCAAAGACTCGCGTGAATGCTTCCACAGTAGCTCCGCCCACACCACTGCGTGAAAATGATTGACAGCCACCGCCTCCAATGAGACATCAAGCGCATCGTAGCGATGAAGCACGGGACAAATGCTGCGTCCCAATTTGCCTACTTTGGGGAAGAAAAAGTACACACTTTTGAGTGTGTAGTATAAGATTAGGCAAACGTTACATAATATCGCGTCAAAAAATGAGGTGTTTAACGGACAGCTCTTTCGCATTATATTACAGTTACGCGCATCCTGTCACCGTATGTTAAGTGTAAACTGACCTGTCAATCATCTTATTACAGTTAACATGCTCCACATTTCATTTTATTTACCTTCCTACCGTATCAGAGAGAGAGAAGTAGCACGTTGATTAGCCAGCTGTGGGTCGTTCATGCGGAGAATTCATATTTTTATGCATAATGACGCATTTAAAAGTCCGCATTGTTGTTGCAGATGAAACATAACACGTATAATATTAAATAAATATTTGTAACCAGGTTAAATGATTTTTAGTAACTTTAACCCCTTTATCTGAACCTCTCTACTTAACCGTTGTTCGCACACATCCGCCATATTTGTAGTTTTTAACACTTTTTATTTGTGTGTGTAGTTCTGAACGGAACCCTTCGCCAAAACGCAATGGGGCTTAAGTCCTAAGCATGAAGTTTCACGAAGAAACTTTACTCGACCGTTGGTATTGAGCTCACCTTTCCATCCTACAGTTACAAACTGAGCTTGAGAAAGAATTCAACTTATATATGTGACTTCATATCAAACACATCCTGCTTTTTACTTTCTCATTCTTCCATGTTTCTTTATTAATTAATTTAAACTGTCCCGCCCACTGAAAGCTGCACGGGTTATAAATACTACACATTTTCTAGGACATTAAAGGTCTGTGCGGCATGAGTTGAGCTAACAATAGAAGTGTAAGTGGTTAGTTGACTGCTGTCACGAACAGAACTGAACATGCACTTGGCTGGTACAACTGTAAAATTATTATTTTAAACTTTTTTTCTTTCTGCAGAAAGCTGAATGTGTGTGGTGATGTGTCTATTTTTATTTTTATTTTTTTATCATTATTTGTTGGTAAAGGATGAGAGACCTGGCGGGCCACATGATTTATGTCAGAGCCAGGTGTGGCTTACGAGCCATAGGTTCCCGACCGCTGACTTAGGCCCTATTTCCGAGTCTGAGGACATGGAACAGCCCCAAGTAGACACAGCTGTGTTACGTTATGGTAACCTGAGTTAAAATATTCACCTGGGACCATGCAACTCATTTTTGTTGTCTGTAGCGGGCATTAGTTGCAGTGAATTTCTATAAGACCAGATTTCTTTTTCTAAGCCCTATCCTAAAAGAGCTCAAAATGAAAATTCTGATAGGCTATCACTTACATCCACAAGAGACCACAGCCATGCTATTATCACAATACATGAGAGGCTGATATTTGAGTAGTTTAGTGAGTAAGACTACAGAAGAAACAAAGGCTAAAAGGCTGTTTCATGTATATAGGTCAGCCATTCTGCTAGCTACTTTGACATTATGATGCAAACAACAAGATCCAGATTGAAAAATAATGTTTTGTTGGCATTATGTCTTGCTTTACTCTAGTATGACAATGAACTTATCAGTCAGTATTGAGTTTGCCATTATATTTTTTAGGGTGTGAGTTTCTACATGAAAGACTACTATGAAGATTATAAAGCTGGCAGCTGTTAAAGTACCATTTATAGAATGATTATGAATTCTTATTTTGTTTTGAGAAACTTTGAATAATTTTAGGCCTATATAGCTTCAATATTTGACCAGTTTATCATAAAACTCAGTTACAATAACAGTAATTTCTTAATTTCTGTAAGGAGTTGCAAAATCATGCAATCAATCGGTATTGACAACCAGACATACCTGTGCAGATTAAATCGTGTTTGCTTCAATTTGTGATCACTGGAATCACTAAACAACGTCCATTATTCTTATACTGATGTATTAAAGTTTACTTTTTTTTTTTTTTTGGTATTGATGACTCACAGACAGATGATTCGCTGCAAATCCATCAATCAATATTGCATCATCAAAATTTGCACCTTCCGATGAACCTCCGGTAAATTTACACGTTCTCTTTCCTTACATAACTAAAACAGATAACACATGAAGCTAGAATGCAATTACCATATGGTTTGTGTTTTCATCCAGTTTGGGGTATTTTATAAGAATAGCTTTGAGCAAAAAATATCATTAACCTCATAACTGTCGTGTAGTTTTCATATTATTGGTGTTCTAAAAAGCCATGGATAGATTAAGATGCATGGAACCATTGGCTGGTTGCATCTAGTCATCTAATTTTTTTTTTTGGACTGGTCTTTTTAACTTTTTAAAGTCATTTACATAAAAATGTAGATTGGTCTAATTTGAAAATTAAAAGACAGACAGATTACCACAGTTAATAGCTAGTTATTCAAACTAGTTCTTTAGACACAATCTTATCATATTGGCTATGTTTATACAATTGGCCCCAGCATCACATGAGAGGGAGCGCTGACCATAAAAATACATTTATGCTTTTATTGTTGTTTGGACGCCACATCATTTTCCTTGAAAATACTTTTATATTTGGAGTTTGTGGAGGGATATTTCTTTCATCCCCATCAGGGTGTTATTATACATGATCCATGGCCGCACATGGTTTCATGCTTCATTTTGCTGTTGCATGGGAATAAATGCATCGAACAAGAACTGATCGCTGCTATTGAATTACTGTCTAGAGGTCTCAGTGGTTTTCGTTGACACAGATGGTGGATGGCATGGATAGGTCCTTTTGCATTCACACCCTGTTCATCAATAGCACTGTTGGGAACATCCTGTCCGAATTCCCTTTGAGAAACTGGCCTCTAAATGCATGCAGCCTGCCACTTGGACTGTTATTTGGAGTCATCAGTCATTATTAGTCTCTTCAGTTTCTCCCTTCTGTTTTAACAATCTGCACATCATTCTTCTGGGTAAAAGCTTCTTCTTGCTTCGACATTCTAAAACTTAACCAACAGAGCCTACAGAAACATTCATGTATTTCAAATATGATTTTATGGCCTTTCCCAAATTTATTTAGAAATATAAAAATATCACATTAAATTAAATTTCATCACAGGCTTTCAAGGTTAAATTAGAAAATAGATTTAAAGGCAGAATAGTTTTACAGGGAGTGTTACACTGGTGAAGTAATAAATCAGTGTCTTCCATCTCAAAGCAAATTTATTTTGCAAATATATTTTGCAAATATATTTGCAAAATATATTTATAACTGGCAGAGCTTTGTACTTAAGTGTTATTATAACCCCTTTTTTGTTTCCTGCACAACCAGCTTCTTATTTAGACATTTATAGAGCACCCTCAATGATTAAATCATTTTTAGTGTTTACGTACAGGTAAATAATGAAGTTAAATTACAAGCTATTTGTGCCATGCCATCCTGCTACGGAGCCTCACATTTTATGGATTTAGCTGGTGCTAAAATTTGGTAATGTTGATCTTCAAGTCAAGTATGTATAAAAAACGAGTGACCTTGTACAGAGATACTCTCTGTCAGCATATGTTTGATCAGTAGGTACTGTAATGGATGTTGTCTTTGATAAATGGTTTGACAATCAAGCAATAAAGGTGCATCTCAATAATTTATAATGTCGTGGAAAAGTTCATTTATTTCAGTAATTCAACTCAAATTGTGAAACTCGTGTATTAAATAAATTCAGTGCACACAGACTGAAGTAGTTTAAGTCTTTGGTTCTTTTAATTGTGATGATTTTGGCTCACATTTAACAAAAACCCACCAATTCACTCAACAATCTCAACAAATTAGAATACTTCATAAGACCAATAAAAAACATTTTTAGTGAATTGTTGGCCTTCTGGAAAGTATGTTCATTTACTGTATATGTACTCAATACTTGGTAGGGGCTCCTTTTGCTTCAATTACTGCCTCAATTCAGCGTGGCATGGAGGTGATCAGTTTGTGGCACTGCTGAGGTGGTATGGAAGCCCAGGTTTCTTTGACAGTGGCCTTCAGTTCATCTGCATTTTTTGGTCTCTTGTTTCTCATTTTCCTCTTGACAATACCCCATAGATTCTCTATGGGGTTCAGGTCTGGTGAGTTTGCTGGCCAGTCAAGCACACCAACACCATGGTCATTTAACCAACTTTTGGTGCTTTTGGCAGTGTGGGCAGGTGCAGAATCCTGCTGGAAAATGAAATCAGCATCTTTAAATAGCTGGTCAGCAGAAGGAAGCATGAAGTGCTCCAAAATTTCTTGGTAAACGGGTGCAGTGACTTTGGTTTTCAAAAAACCCAATGGACCAACACCAGCAGATGACATTGCACCCCAAATCATCACAGACTGTGGAAACTTAACACTGGACTTCAAGCAACTTGGGCTATGAGCATCTCCACCCTTCATCCAGACTCTAGGACCTTGGTTTCCAAATGAAATACAAAACTTGCTCTCATCTGAAAAGAGGACTTTGGACCACTGGGCAACAGTCCAGTTCTTCTTCTCCTTAGCCCAGGTAAGACGCCTGTGGTTCAGGAGTGGCTTAACAAGAGGAATACGACAACTGTAGCCAAATTCCTTGACACGTCTGTGTGTGGTGGCTCTTGATGCCTTGACCCCAGCCTCAGTCCATTCCTTGTGAAGTTCACCCAAATTCTTGAATCGATTTTGCTTGACAATCCTCATAAGGCTGCGGTTCTTTCAGTTGGTTGTGCATCTTTTTCCACACTTTTTCCTTCCACTCAACTTTCTGTTAACATGCTTGGATACAGCACTCTGTGAACAGCCAGCTTCTTTGGCAATGAATGTTTGTGGCTTACCCTCCTTGTGAAGGGTGTCAATGATTGTCTTCTGGACAACTGTCAGATCAGCAGTCTTCCCCATGATTGTGTACCCTAGTGAACCAAACTGAGAGACCATTTTGAAGGCTCAGGAAACTTTTGCAGGTGTTTTCAGTTGATTAGCATGTCACCATATTCTAATTTGTTGAGATAGTGAATTGGTGGGTTTTTGTTAAATGTGAGCCAAAATCATCACAATTAAAAGAAACAAAGACTTAAACTACTTCAGTCTGTGTGCATTGAATTTATTTAATACACGAGTTTCACAATTTGAGTTGAATTACTGAAATAAATGAACTTTTCCACAACATTCTAATTTATTGAGATGCACCTGTATATTAAAATGTAAAATGTTAGACAGATATAAGGAGCTTCAAAAACAATGTCGATATCTATCCTTGATATTACAGACATGAAGTTCTTTTAAAACAGGAACAACGTGCTGAATTGAATGACATTAACGAAACATGCTGCATGTTATTAAAAAAAAGAAGCTGCTATACTTTAAAATCAGTATGTCATTGTAGGTTACTAGATGAGTGGTCAGATTAATGACTTCATCATGACTGGATTTCAGCAAATCCCAACACACAAAAGCACTTCCTCACATCTGCACTTCTATTGTGCTTTCACATTTCCGGAAACACCATTTCAGAAGCCAGACGAGTGCGGACAAACCTACTCAACAAACTAAATTTCTCATTCAGCTACACACAGTGAAAATTTGACAATTCTGAGTGTTAAATTATTTGAGGGAACAGAAAGATTCAGATTTGCTCATGACTGCTAAACCAACTGGACAACATATTCTTGTGTGTAGATGTAAAAAAGATATGTCTGTTGTGTAAGATACACACGGGCCAGACAATTGAATCTGATATATTTAGAAAGCATGTTAATATTTAAATTTTTTGAATAATATTTACTGCATCTACTGTAAGACCCCTTTTTATCTTCTTTGATGTTTATCACACCCATTTGCTAATGTATGGACAACTGTAATATTTATAATCCTTTTAATAACTGTTTAATTAAGAGGCTTGAAAGGGTTTTAGCAACAGCTAAAAATCTCAGTGATGTTTTTTTTTTTTTTTTTTTTTAAATGAGATATTTACAACAAATGTGTTGACATATTACAATTGCTCCCAGAGCTAAATACTTAAACTTCCTTATATTGCTGTTTTTGTTTAGGTGTGTGTGTAAGCCTCAATACTCTTGGGGCCAGTACCATGATGGTGGCTGAACAAACTCAGGGTTACAGGATTAGTTTTGAGTTGACAAAACCAAACCAGTCCAATCCGGCTTTGTTGGTACCATGAAGCTGAACATCAACTTTCTCTGTCAACTCAGACTTGATCCTGAGTTAATGGAGCACGTGCACAAGAAAATGTGGCATCAGTAATGAGCAGCCAATCACATGCCTTGAAACTGTGATTCACTTCTTGTGGGAGAGTCACTACCAAAGATTAAAAGATTGAACAATATGAAGAATTTAAACACATTTACACAGCAAGATGAAACGATTGATCCATGAAAGAGGAAAACTTAAAGAAAACATTTTACTATGTAAGTGCAAGTAAAAGTTGCAAAGTTAGTTTATAGAGTTGATAATATGTATAGGCATAAAACACTTAAAAATCCAAGCTCATATGTAGTCATGTTTAAAGCTATTGATTCTCAAACTTATTTATATTGCATATTATCTATATGTTTACATTAATTTTAAATAAAAGCTTAATAATTAGAATTAAACTAAACTGGCTTGTGTAACGGATTAAGGGTATAATAACTGTATAAATAATATAAAATTAATTCAAAAACATTCAAAAATGTTTTACTATGTAGCGTCCTTTAATTTGGAGTTAGAGAAATTGGAGGAGTGGCTTTATTGCGTCAGAGATGTGTCACTTTGCTTGAAGCTGATTGGTCAAATTTCGGTTTGAGATCTCTAAACCAGAACATAGCCTGCCCCTGAGCAGGTTAGCTGTGGAGCGTAAGTTACTATGGCGATGAACACCACTAAAAGCCAAGCTACTTTCATGGTACCTAAAACCTAGAGTTGGTGCAAACTAAACTGAAACTTACCTGGCTAGTCAGCTAAACCAGCTTCATGGTACAGGCCCCTGGAGCCTAATATGATGTTTTAACATAGCAACTGACCTTTTAGATTTAGGTTTTGTTTGCTCTTATGCAGTGTCAGGAACATTAAAATTTACATTCTATTGCAATATTACAAAATAATGAACTTAATGTGTCATATATTGTACCACATTTAATAATAAAAAGTGTTGTTGAAATCAAAGTTGAAGAGATCCCATTTATTTATTTTGAAATGAATGCATTATTTGGAGGAAAAAAAAAAAAAAAAAAAAGAAAAAAAAAACTAAAAACAAGCACTCAAATTCTGCTCAAACATTACATTAACACTTAACCAACCATGAGAAATAAGTTGTAGAAATTAGCATATTTTAACAATTAAATAAATTCATATTAGCTTTAAGTTATACTCTTCATAATAAAGTGATTCATGACAAAACGGTCAATAAATATATATGCTCGAACAGAGGCTCTTCAGTATGTAGTGTAACAGTTTATAGGCACAATGCCTCGGGTCACTGAAACGGACCACAATAACAGTCTCATCCAGTTAAGTATGAAAGGCATCTTGAAAATGATAAAGCCTTTAAAATGCCTTTCACGTTTTATTTTTTTTCATTTTTTAGCTACTTCTTAGCTTTAAAAAAATAAAATAAATCTTTTTCTTCTCTGCATTTCTCATCTGCTTTGCTTGATTGCTTCCAAATCTAGCTGTCTAATAACCCTGGCATACTATAAATATTGTTGGCTCAGTGACAAATTGCTTTTGTTCTTCTATTGTAGGTTACTTTGGATAAAAGCATCTGCTAAATGCATAAAAGTAATAGTACTGGTAAAAACACAGACAAATCCCTTTCCACACATCCATCCGGTAAAATTATACACTGATCTTTATATTAACAGACAATCAGTGTGTAGGCCAGGGTTCCCATTAACCTGAGAATTTGTGCTCATGTTCCCATATCCCTCAATGTTTCTGTATAGTGAGCTTCCAACAAGAGAGCTTTTCCACTGGATTGCAGAATGATGTGTCAAATATCAATGACAGCATCTTCCATCCACTTCAAGTAATGCTGGCTTCCATCGTCAATAGGAAAACTGATGATTTCTGGAATGTCATATGGATGCACAGCTCTGAGGGAACACAAATAAGTCCCAATTAAAATAATGGATTTGAACATTATAACAACAAGGAAATAAATACAAATGAAACAGCTATACTGTTCTGGAATGTAAGCTATTATTCAAAAGTATGGAGTCAGTAGGATTTTTAAAAAAGATAATACTTTTATTCGGCTTTTTTTTCTCAAATAAATGCTGTTTTTGAACCTTCTATTCTCTGTATATTAATATTTCACAATATTCCTCTTTTAACTGCATTTTTGTTCAAATAAATGCAGCCAGGGTGAGACAATCCAGGAAGTAAAAGAAAGTAAAAGTGTCACTCAGAGTATGTGAGGTAAGTGGTACATACCTTTTGATCTGGTTACATGTACTACAAAGGGAGCATTTTGTTAGATCCACACAATTCTTCAGACTGGTATGCTCTGTTGTCATGGAAACTATTATACCAGTCAAGAAAGTCTTATACAATATTACTATATTAGTTTCTTGTAAGAGCCAATTTGATTTTGAACCCTGGATTAGTGATGCATCAGTATATGCTGTGAATAACACTACATGCACTATGCATTGTCTATAATGAACTGAAATATTCAAACATTTAAGCATAAATATGTAGGAATGTTAATAATAACTGTGCATGTTGGGTGAATATGTAGCAAGAAATTATGATAAGAAATGTACTTACTTTATATAAGTCACAAGTCTCTGCACCAGAGATGTTCTTGTCCTCACAAGCTGTTAAGGAAATCAATAAATTTAGTGTACATAGCATAACCGCAATAAGACATTATATACAATAAGTCATATAGACAATTTATAACTTTTCATTAAAGCATTATAAACATCTTTAAAAATAAGAACATTTGATATTGAACGGGAAAGCTGAAGTTTGAATAAATATCAACACACCAACAGAATTTCTGAGGTATCCCGTATCTCTCCTTTCCAGTAGTACCTGAAATCAACACACAATTGATATTTTAGGTAAATTACATTTTGTAAATGCATGCATGTAATCCTTATTGGAACATTTCATATAGAAAATTAAAAGATAGTTAAGGTTGTTCAGCTGTACATGCTGACCTGACACAAGACTCAAGACAATTCTACAGTCCAGACAAGGTTATCTTTATGTTGTTGCTAAAGTTACACTTCAGGCTGCAGTGTTTTGGATTCAGAGCTCATAATGGGTGAAAGGTTAAACTCGCTGGTCTTACATGGTGGTAGTGCGAGGAAATATATTCACACATGCTGCCAGCCTTTTCTCCATGATGCTCCTAACAGAAAGAGAAAGAGAGAATTTAGCTTCTCCGTATTTGCATATGACTGCACCTCAAGTCAAAGGCACTCTGTGCTCTTTCAAATGTATACACACACACAGCTCATTTGCATGCAAGTGTAATACCCTAGGGTCAAAACATAGTTTTAACAGTGGATTTCAAATTCAATTAATCAGAAATGCAGCATATACCAAATAATACATTTTTAAAAATTAAATACTATCTACTCAACTTTAAATTTGCTCCTACACAGCATATATACATTTATATATGCATTTGCCTCATGCCCTGATTAAAAATCAGTATCAAGCATCCATTACTGACAAGGTGATTACCAGATTTTGATACCTCACTCAGAATGTTATCAGACTTGCATACTAACAAAAACACACCCTTGAGTGGAAGCTTGTTTCCACCACAAGAAACAGGAAAAATATATATAAAATTATGATTTTTTTTTTTCCATCACAATTCTGAGCTTATATCTTACAATTTGGACTTGGAGTTTTATCTCATTCAGGACTGCTGAATGACAAAAGTTTGAATTGATATAAACTTTGTTAACTCGCAATTGTATTGGATTTGCAATCATATCACTGAGAAGAAAAGCCTGACTAGTGAAATATAAACTATAGCAATTTGTGAAAAAAGTCAGAATTGGAAAAAAAAAAAAAAAAAAAAAAAAAAAAAAAAAAAAAATCGCAATTATCTTTTTTCTTTTTTATTCCATGGTGAAAAAATTAGATGTAAATTCTAAGGGGGAAAAAAGCCACAATTGCCAAATATAAACATACTGTGAGAAAAGTCCGAATTCTGAGCTTATATCTTGCAATCCTGTGTTTATATCTCAAACCGTGAGAAAAGTCACAATTACCTATTTCAGAAATAAGATTCTACACCCTTGAACCAAACACTAGTTACATTTTCCATAAAAAGATACAGTAACTGTATCTACAGATGGTATGGTGGCTCAGGAATGTGGACTAGACTGTGTGGACTATGGTTGATTTGTGTTTTCCAGCTCATTGTTTGGCTTGCAGCACTTTGGCTACATCCCTTAGTTGTGCTGCCATGGCCTAGTCAACTGAAAATTTACCTGCTGCCTCTCACCTTTCCTGATGCATCTGCCATTACCTCATACTGTACTACTTACCATACTACACCATGCTGATTATCCTCCCTTGCTTTATATTTTCTCACTCAATCAACAGACCTACCGTATGCAGGATTCTTCTGACTTTGGCAAGATATCATTATACTCCAGACCTAAAGAGTGCACGATCAAAAGATCTCATTATTGTTTGCCTACATTCCCGATTCATGCTTTATTTAAAAAAACTGTATGGATTATTACTCCTGGATCAGAAAGAAGCAGAACACTTATGTGGTTCTGAACCTCAAGAACCACTGCACTTTGATAAGCTTACTAGTCTGGAGAGCACTCTAATGACTTAACCACTGTAAAGTGCTCTTTAACGAGAGTATAATGGGAAAATTAATCCTAATGCAACTGAGAAGGAATATGAAGCTCAGGTAGAGATGCTCTATTATATGAATCATGGTGAGGTTTTGCAAGTTCTGTAAAAAACTATTGTGAAATGTTATAGACAGCATAGCAATTAAAGAAAATATTAAAGTCAATGCAATAAACAGCTTGCTGTAATAATTTATGAGCCCATGGAAACAAGGCTGAACAGTATTTAATATTGCTGAGTACTATATTTTATAACTACATACAGTATTATTTTGGTAATAAAACAACCAGCGGGGACCTAGAAACTTTGCATCTGATATTTGTCTTAATATTGCAATTATTTGTTTGTTGACACAAACCACATGGTATCCACAAAAACAAACACTGTGCTTCAGTGGAAAAATAGGAGCAGTTGACGTTTTTTTATTTTCCTGCTGCTGGCCATTTAAAGGAGGCTGTCAAAATGGAAAAGCTATTTACAGTAAGAAATGTGTTACTCAATTCCAGTAATATGTTCCTGCAACTATGTGCAGTTTTGTCACTAAACATGCCAAGATGTACAACATTTCACAAAATTTTGAGTTCTGACAGTTTTACATGTGAACCAAGTATAGTCCACAGAACTGCAGTAGGTCCAGTTCTCTTTACGTCATTGAGGACAGAGCTAATTATCACAACAATAGTGATCAGATAATGAAAAGGTACTCACACTTGTGTTGTGAAATTACTGTCATTTCCAATATAATCAGCACAGCGTCGTCTTTTAGTTTCAATCTTTCTGAAAATCCTGCTTCGAATTGTACTTTGTTTGTAAACAAATCCGCAGTAAAATGAAGTGAACAAAGGACCAATTTCTTACTGACAAAGTCTGGCACTTCATTAAAAATAAAGTTAATCATTTTTAATCGAACATTAAGTTAATCGTTTGGTTTCTGCGTAGACCTGTGTTTGCCGCTCTTGTCCTTGACCTACTATGTGTGCTAATCAGTGGGTGTGGCTAAACAGGCAGTGCTGAAGAAGCAGGCATTGATCATCTTCTGCAGAGGTGGGGTTTAGCCACATTACTACGTCGTAAAGTGGCGCATTTCAACGTTTTGGCAGATTGGCTTCAATACAAGCCGTTTTTAGATTACTGAGAAAGTTTTGAGTTCTGAAACTTACAGAATGTTTTTATAGCAAAATGACCTCTTATATATCAAAAGATCAAGGGAATTTTGATTTCTCAGTTCATGACCCCTTTAAAGAACAAGCAAGCGAGTATTTTATGCACAAGATTTGTCTTACACATCCAGGCATCCAATAAAAGAAGAGATGCCTCCTTTGTCAAACCTTTGTTTGTTAATGCATTTTTTTTATGATTAAGATAAAAAGTTCCAGTTGATCGCTAAATAGTTTAAGACACCACTATACTGTGTAACAATCATAAACAGTGAAGTATTTGCTCACGTTATTACTAGAAAGCACATCTGTTTTTTTTTTTTTGTTTTTTTTTTTCACAGTTTGTGGTCTAGATGCTTCCCACATTCAGAAGCAGGAAATGAAAAATAAAATTGTTAAATTTATGGAGGAAAAAAATTAATAGGTTTGCGTTCTCAGGTTCTGTCCTGGTTTTTTTTTTTTTGCCATTGTAAATCAACTTCAGTTCAAAATAAACTAATATTTACATGTAACAGAATACCTTTGAGCCCAAAGTATGCTTCACTTTTTACGCATACGCAAGAGACAGCGTACAGTGCATGTGACGCGAATTGCGTCATCAGAACAGTACGCGCACCACCCGATTTTTGTAACCGCGCATACTTTGTACGCTCAGGTCGCACATGCGCACTATAGTTATTTTGCTGTAATCAGTTTTTCCACATGGTGGCAACTAGGGATGGGACGATACACCTACCTCCCGATTCGATACTATGACGATACTTGGGTGCCGATACAATATATATTGCAATTTTTTACGAATTTCGATTTTTTACAAGTATTGCGATTCGATATTGCTATCTGTTGCAATTTTTGTTTTTTGTTTTTAACTCTAGACCATGGGAAAAAGTTGAATGATACACTTAATATACAGACTGTCACAATTAAAAAAAAAAAACACGCATCTTAGCAGTCACTATTGCGATTCGATATTATAATTTATTGTGATTTTTGTTTGCTTATTAAAGACTAGACAATGGAAAATAGTTGATTATACCCTTAAAATAGATATCAAAGCACCGCAAGAGCTACAGAGAGCAGACGCTCCACATGCTTTCGAATCGCTCTCGCGGTACTTTGATGTCATAAGCTGATCGTCTGCGCGGTGCTGCGTCAAGTCGAACGCACCTATGCATTTCGCCCTCTGTTGGAATTACAATGCGTTAACTTCTCCCCACCACCTCTTAGGAAAAGTAAAATAATTAAATATAAATCGATTCTGAGGTAAACCAATCGATTTTTTAAATCGTTTTAAAAACAATCGTGATAGTTAGGTGAATCAATTTTTTTCTCCCACCCCTAGTGGCAACACTGTCCCGGGCCGTTGAGACTGAAACAGATGATCACATTGACAAGCGCTTGTGAGCAAGAGGGTATGAGACAGCTCAGCTTTGGTTTAAAAGAGTTCAAAAATATTTTTTATCAGTCATGACTTAACAGGGAAAAATAGAGCAGACACTGAACATGAATGAAGCTTTCTAGAGTGCATGTGTCGACTGCCCACGTTCGCGCACAACATCAGATGGAGTATACTTTAAAAGGCTACGCGTTCGACTGTACGCATATGCAGTATACTTAGGCCTTTATTGTACTGTATATGTCACTGACTGTCACATGCAGGCTGTAAACATTACACAACCTTGTCACCTGTTGGCTGAAGGCAAAGTATGTCACTTATTAGCAACAGTGAACTTTACTTATTCTTATTTCTAATCTTCTATATTTATTTCCTTGTGTGAGTTTGTGTATCACTGCATACATGTACAATACCTGCCAATGTCTCTAGCGGTTTGTTCTGTGGGACAGTTGACAAGCAGCACAGAGTGATATCCAGCCACATAGCTTCCTGTGACAGCAGAGTGAATCTGAACACACAGCGTCTTCAGCACAGGGTAGAGGGCACAAGTCAGGACTAAAATCTACACATAAACAGACAGACAGACACACACACACACACACACACACACACAATAGGGGGACAAAACAGAGAACATTAATACAGTTAAGTATGATGCACTGAAATATCTGAATTTCTAGAATGTATGTTTCTTTTCAGGATACTTTCCAAGTGAAGATAAATATATGCATGTACTGTAACATTATTTTCCTGAATACCTGTAATTAGTGTAACTAGAATGAACTGATGTAAATACTGGAGACACGTCTGCCAATAGTATACTGCTTTTTAGTCATTTTTAGATAGTAATTTAATCAATTTAATTCCCATTCATGCATATAGAGTATTAATGAGATTTTTGGGTCACGGATATACCCTGTTTAGAACATCCACTGAAATGTATTCATTTTTATCTGCAATTTTAATTCATTTTATGTTACATACAGATATTTGTGAAATGCACAGCTATTAAAGAAGCATTTTTTTTTTTTTTTTGGAAGAGACTAAAACTTTTTTTTTCTTTCTTTCTTAACGAAATTATATGAATGGTTTCCCCCAAAATGGAAATTCAGTCATTATTTATGCTATTTCAGTCATACCTCAGACCTGCACGACTAACTTTCTTCTGTGGAACACAATGATATTTGGAAGATCAAAATAACTGCGTTTGTGTTTTGCAGAAGAATGACACTGATCAGTGTATATGCAAATAGCCATTGATCGTGTAAATGTCTTTTTCAGAATAAATGCTTAACCAAAATATAGATCTGAATAAGAAAATTATATGAACATAAACTTGGTCAGTGATTTAAGAATCCTTGTACCAGACACAATCCTCAACTTCAGTGATTAAAGAGACAGATCACAGTTGATGGTCCCAACTGACTTGCAGCACGTTATTTTATTTATTTATTTTGTCCCATACTATGGAAATCAATGGCTTCCATCAACTGTTTGGTTACAAACATTCTTAAAAATATCTTCTTATTTGTTCAACAGCAGAAAGAAACTCATACACGTTTGGAACAATTTGAGGCTGACAGAATTTGAGTGAACTTTCCCTTTAATATAAGTACTGCCAGACACTCAGCAGCTGATCTTGAGTAAGAATTACTGCTGAATGCACAACCGCATCTCTCAGAACCACAGAGGGACTTAAACATGCATTATTGTGCTCGAAGTGAAAAGAACAGTGAGGGATTATCCTGCGATGACCTGATAACAGATTGTATTTGCCACAAGAATGCAGTGCTTGTTCAGCTCTTTGAGAAACAAGGCTTGCTATTTAGTTCAGAAGCTGCGATTGAATTAAAATAGTAGCCTGCTAGCCTTTTCTTTTAAGAGCCCTTTTCTTCCTGATATTTTAATAGCTTGTCAGCTAATTATTAACAAAAGGGGCTATTTTGGTGTTCCAAAGCAGTTCAACAAGTTTGCGTAGTATCAGCAATGTCAACAGTGTAGTGTTCAACTTGCTAAGCACGTGCCGCTTAAGTCTCTCTGTATAAATGTCACGTATCGAGAGGAATAAAACTGGATTTACCACGCAAAAGACAACAAATCCCGATCGAGGCACAGCCGAAGTCATTATGTCCTTGGGATACCGCTGGTACAAGCAATCCGGTTTGTTCTCTTGCATAATTGTTTCACAACACTAGAAGTTACGGTGAAGTGCAGGCGGCTACTGTACGCGTTTCATAGGAGGGTCATCTCGTCAGGTGTCCAGCAGGTTCATCTCGCTCGCATCAAAGTCTGTCGGACAGTTTGGACAGTCTGGGCATTTCCCAAAGCGGCTGCTGATTGAGTGACGCTCATATCCGGAGACCGGGGCTTCCAATCAACAGCGGTCAACGGGTCTCATCATAAGAGGATTGGAAACCTAATAAACCTAAGTGCTGCTTCTGGCTGTTGGTAGTTTGTTATGGACTACAGCCACACAAAAGTAATGTCACGGTGGCTTTTTCGATTGTTTAAATTCATCTTCGAAAGAATTAAAAAATTCATGTTTGTTCACAAAACCTCGAAACCGTCCTCGAAACCTAAAACCTGTAATGCACTCAGTAATTTAAGCCTTTTCCAATAAATATAAAACAACACTTTGAGAAAAAAAAAAAAAAAAATATATATATATATATATATAGTCCTTAGCAATGCATTTTGATATATTTACGGTAGGAAATTTACAAAATATCTTTATGGAACATGATCTTTACTTAATATCCTAATGATTTTTGGCATAAAAGAAAAATCACTAATTTTGACCCGTACAATGTATTGTTGGCTATTGTTACAAATATACTCATGCTACTTATGACTGGTTTTGTGGTCCAGGGTCACACATATATAAAAGTCTTAACAACGGGTGGCGGAAGTCATACAGATACATTTGGGGAAAAAATGTAACACTAATTATCTGAAGGTGAACTTTCTTCAACCACCTCTAGATGTCGCTGGTCGCAATGTTATGTGTTTCTCTATAGGCTATATGGGGGGAAAGTGTAGTGTAGTACTGTTACATTACCTACTTTTGTTTTTTATTAGCTATCACAAAACAATTTCCAATGAACTGATCAACTGTTAGTGGTTAAAAGTATTTTATTCAGCATATTAAGCAGAAAGGTGGAAAATATAAATCCAGTTCACTCTTTTCAAATTAGGGAATAATATAGGCTATTATACTAAACCAGTCAAACCTTATTACTATTTCAGACATATAATTCAAGCATAACAGCCTGTTTCTAACAATAATATACAGTACAGCACAAATAAAGGGCAACTGTTTTATTTCAAGAAACTTTAACTGAAACGAATGGACCTCATAGACTAAAATAAAATGATTTAAAAATGTGACGCCTTTAAAGTGTCAAAGTTTCATTTTTCCCTTTCAATTTCTGATGCCTGCTTTATTTTATAATTTTTCATATCAGCAGTTAGGTTTCTTTGTGTGTCAGACAGAAACATGGAAAATATTTGACGCCTGTATCTGCTGAGTGGTCTTTGAGGTCCACATATGCTTGTATGCCACTCAAACCACTGACCCAAATTCAGCTTCGGTCTCTCTCCATCTTCAAATGAACTAGGTTTACAGCCTCACGTTCATACATTAAAACCCTTAGAGGTAGAATGTTGTAATAGTTTTGCCTTACTGTCTTTTCACGCCATTGTATTAGATACAATAATGAACTAAATTAAATTAAACTAAACAAGAAACAAATTTAAATCAAAATCTGATGGATGTTGAGGACAATAGGGTTATCCTTAAAATATTGTGTTCAGTACAAACATTGAAACTTTGTTTTTAAATATTTGTTGTGCAATTTGCTTTAAGAAATACATATGCACACGCACACATATAGTATGTTTGCGTGGTGTGTGTAAGTGTGTGATAGTAAAAAAAACAAAAAACAAATAAAAGCATTTAAAAATATTTGAATACTTTAAAACTGCTAAAATTAAACTGAGGTTTTATCTATGCACAACAATTCAAAGGGCGGAAATCACATTGACAGTTATATATGCCTCACCCACAAGCACCACCAAACATTCAGCTGTGGCCAGCATGAAGGTTTCTATAACTTCACTCAGTAAGTGATTTCTTCTCATATTTCTGGTTTAAATATGCATATTTCATCTGTAGTGTAAATACTGGTTTCTGAATAACTGTAGATGCACATTTCTTAATCACTAAATATAAGGACTGTGCATTTTTTTTACACCCATCATTTTTCTCGGAGTAACCCATCATTTCTGTTTGAATGTAGTTGCACTAAGTTGCATTTACTGGAAAGTCTCTGGATCGCTGTTGGAGGTGGAGGTCAGGCCTGGAGATAATGCAACTCTTCCCTGTGACTGTGAGATTGACATTGGACAGGAGATTCATTGGGTTAAGATCTGCTCTTCACAAATCCAACCACCTCTGTCCATCTCTGCATACAATAGCCTATTACAACCCATTCCGCGATTCTCTTTGCTCTGGAACAATGCTTCAAAATCCTATGACTTAGTGATTGAGAACATCACTGGAGCAGACCTTGGTCTCTACTATTGCTCAAGGGTTGAAAAAAAAAATATTGAACAGAACGGAATAATCTTCGAGAAGGATGTGTACGACACTGGTGATACTCTCATAAAGCTCACATATGGTTCACCTGGTAAGCTTGTTTCACACTGCAAACAATGTAAAATAAAGAGCAATGAAAAATCTGCTGAAGCAAAATATGAATGGACTAAAAGAAGATTTATAGTCCTAAAACCCTTTAAAATTAGAGAAATTCTAAAACGCTTACATACATTTGTTTACTTTTAGATTTTTTTGCCAACAAGGTGGGTATTATCCTTTCCATATCTTGCACTTCTGAGATCTATATAGCTCTGCATTCAGTAGAACATGGTGCTAGCAACAATAAAAGCATGGGTTTGATTCCCAGGGAATGCATGAACTGATCAAATGTATACCTTAAATGCACACTGTAAAAAAAACAAAAAACAGCTGTGTTTGGCAGAAAAATGTTTGAAATGGTAATTTACAAAACAAACAAACAAGTAAGTAAATAATAGAATAAAATAAAATATAAAAATGAAACTGGTAAATCCAATAGCCCTGTTCTTCTAAACTATCAAGTCCATGCTGCTATACTAAAAAGTAACATATTCTGACAGTCACCATAATAAAGCATGGTGGTAAAGAGAAAGACACATGATGAATTAAAGTCCATCACAAATAGCTTTACCACAAGCTGAGGTAAATACTAATATATAAAAAGTGCACAAAGTTATATGCACGTAAATACAAAACACCATCATGGTAACACACATTAAACCCTAATACACATGACTGATACCAAAAACTATAAACTATAAAGATGTGAGCTGTCACACAGGAAATTTTAATGTCAGTTTTTGGGTTTTCACTGTAAATTATAAGATGACTTGTTATTTTTTATTAAGAAAAATTGTATATTCAACAGTACTTTACCATAAAATATTAAATGTCCCATTAGACTTATTAGGCTTTTCCCTATAGAAAGGGGATAGGTTTTTACTGTAGCATTTTTACAGTTTTTTACACCTAAAATTACAATAATTTTTTTTTTTTTAAATTTATGAACACAGCACAATCTGCAACCACAAAACAAAAACAAACAAACAAACCTTGCTATTAATATATGAGTGCAATGTATTAGTCTTGATTTCCTGCTAAAAGTTGAAAAGACAAAAAGAGAGATAAGTGAAGATAGAAAATATTCATATGTTAATTTGCATGTATTTCATGCAATGTCAAAATTATGTAATCATATTTGAAACTTTTCTTCTTCATTTTCCTCTACCAATTCTACCAGTTTGTTACAGCTATAATTACATTTTTTTTAAAAGTTTAATTAATTAATTATTTATATATATTTTTTTAACAGTGCATTGTCTTTGGATAAAAGTGTTTGCCAAACACATAATTGTATGCACTAAATTTAATTTCAATTATTATTTTTTTTTTTACAAAAAGTTTTTAAAATGTATTTTAAAAAAGGTTTTATTCAAGCAGCATTGAGGTAATTGAGCTTTGAGATGAAAGCTAATGTTTAATAGAACAGATTATTATAAAATAGAATAAATTCTATATATCAGATGCAAATATCTACTTATATTATACAGATATTCACATTAACAAAACAGTGTACATCTACAAAGAGCCACTTGGTGTTTATTCTCAGAAATGCTTTTAGAAGAATGATTCATTACACATCAGAAGTAAAAAGGTACAAAAGCTTTCACTGGTATCTTTTCAAAAGGCGCCTTTGTACATATTGCTACCTAAAGTGTATCTAAAAGAAACAAAAGTGTACGTTACCACCCCAGTGACTGCATTTGTACATTTTTCTGAGAGTGTAGGATGGGGCAACCAACATAAATAGATTTCAAATAAATGTAGGTCATGTCCTGTTTCAAATAGAATTTGCACAGGAAGCAAATCACTGTTGTGAAATGGATTATAAAGATGTCAAACACTTGAAGCTAAAATGGCAAATGGAGGTCAGGGATTCTGTGACAGCAAACCCTCTGCATTGAGTGTGTATACAGTGTATATACAGTAGCTGTAGCTCTAGCACAGTCAATAAAAAAAAACAAAAAAAACAACTTCATATAATCAAACTAATTCATTAAACTGAAAGGAATGGTCATTAATTAGCATTTATTCATCAGTCTTCCCCTCAGAAAGCCCCCCTGGACCAGTCTGTGACTGCTGGCTGATACTGCAAACAGTGTGTCCCGCATGTTCTCTTCTCTCTGCCATTTTGGCTTTTGTTTGTGGCTACAGATGCTGCCACAAGACAGGTGAGATTTATATATATTTTAAACTTTAAACTTGAACAAGTTGTTCAACTATTGACTATATCTTGTCAGCTAGATATAATACAGTTTACACTTCCTGTAGTTCTATGTTTGAGGAAGTCATATATGAGATAAGCCTCTGATTCTGCTGTTCACAGTGCTGAAAGAGTCTGAAGGTCGTCAAAGCAGTTCTGAGATGCAAAGACAGCTGAGCCAAGAACAGGTAAGTTCAACAGCCCACAAATATGCAGAAAAGTGTAAAGACATACGTCTGAAATCGGTTTACAATAGTCAATATTTCATCTATATGTTGCACATTTGGAATAATTGATTAATTACACAGCACAGTCTGAAACCACAAAACAAAACCAAACAAACCCTACTATTAATGTACTGTATGAGCACAGTGTAGTCTTGATTTCCTGCAAAAATTTGAAAAGACAAAAAGAGGGAAGATAAATGAAGATAGACAATATTCATATAATTTGTATTTCATGCAAAGTCAAAATTATGTAATTATATTTGAAACTTTTATATTTTCTTCTACCAATTGTAACACTAATGAAGCATTTTTCTAAACCCACTAATAATGGTTCACAGTTGATGTACAATCAAAAAATTATCATCCACTTACAGTATATAAAACATTTCTACAGGATGTCCATACAGACGTTTGCTACGCATCACTGAACATCCCCAAACGAGGATGCAAACGGACAAAGAGCAGCCGATTGCAAAGCTCTGACTTCAGTGTGTACGATGGCATAAAAATGCACACTTAGGTCAAGGATTACGTACATTCAGCTGGTCAAATAGCAAAGTTAATCTATCTATCTATCTATCTATCTATCTATCTATCTATTACTTTATTTGTTGTATATAAACTGGGGTTCAAATTAAAAAGACAACGTTTATGTATAAATACAAATTTAGTTTATCCATAATACATGATCTGGTGACTGGCATCTAATGTGTTGGAATATCTCAAACACACAGCTAACTTCAGTCCCAAGGCATTTTTTTTATTACATTTGTTTGTAATTTAAACAGTTATTTGACTTTTCATATTTTTCATAAGTGCTCTTGAAAACAGTATTTCAGTTAAGTTAAAGTAAAAAAAAAAAAAAAAAAAAAAAAGTAAAATTTTCAGTATATTAAAGTCAAGTGTTTAATTTTGTAATCCTCCAAAGATTATTGATGGCTTATATTTGTTTTCTTCTGTGCATTACATGGTAAATAAAGTGGAAAATATTTGACATCTTTGTTTTGCAAATGGAACTTCAGATGCTTGCGGTGTCTTTAAGATCCCATTTCACTGACCTCATTTCAGCTGCTGACTTCCTTCATCTTATCAGATTTGCAGCTTCAGATGTTTCCATTAAAATGCTGTTGAGGGGTCAATGAATGTAGAAGTAGTTTTGTGACAAAACAATTCTATACATGATATATCTTAAAGATAATTACAGTATTTTATATTCAAAGTTCATTACATTCAAAGATATTATCTGAAAGAACAGACACAATAAAGAACAAACACACAAAAAAGAACGAATGAATGTAAATCTCAGTTATAGAAGGTTTTATCATCCGCAACTTGACTGAAAGTGTGGAAATCGCATTGACTTTCCATCCCATAACACCACCAAACCTTCAGCATTCAGTACATGAAGTCTTCTTAACTACAGTGGACATGGATCTTTTCTATATTAACACATAATAAATATAAAGATTCATTCATGTTACTAGCTCATTTAGTAAGATGATAAACGTAAATGTACTGGCCAGATAAAGATCCTCTGTATGAGCTGCATCTCAAACATGTGAAATAAAATGAATTGTTTTCCAGCTCTTTTGTTGTCCTTATTGCTCAACAATATGCATAGATATATGCTAATAGTTTGACTGCATTTAATTCCTCAATTCCTGAATAAGAACTAGTAAATTTATTAGATATGATATTTCTTTACACAGATGCTATCCCCCTGACTTTGTGTAACTGTGGTGGGTCTCTTTAAATAACCAGCATTTACTTGTGCAAATAATACAGGAAAATTCCACACTAGTATGATAGCATTTGTACCTAATAATACCTAAACCTAATAATACCCAATTCATTTTCTTTTCTTGAAAAGTTTTTTTTTTTTTCAGAATTGTCAAAATAAGTGAATGTTATGCTGTACCTTTTTCTTAACATTAATTGTTTAACAATGTGTCTAATATACAGGATTTAACTGGAATATATATGACAAAAAACAATAAATCAATATTATTTTGTAGACTGGTAGGCCAACTATCCCTCAACCACTAGATGGCACCGTGGGTTCACAAAAAAGTGAACTCTTCCTTGAGCAACTCTTACTCTGGAAAACACGCTTGATGGCAGCAAATGGATTTACACTAAATTGATAAAGGAGAAATAACCAAAGAAAGGGTTAAATTAATTACACAAACGCTTTGTCTAAATTTGAATGGTTTCGCATATTTTTTCAGTAATTAGTCTACTCAAGAAACTGGAGAAAAGAACTCTGCGTATCTAGGGTGGAGGGATGAGGCATGCTTGGGTTTGCAAAACAAACCAATCCATCATCCTTTTTTCATTTACACCTCCCCTCCCTCCGCACACCCCAAAAACACTCTTCGAGTCAGTCTCTCAAACTGCCACATGAGAGCAGCTGACCAAAATAGGAGAGGATTGACTAAGAGGGATGGAAAAAAAAAAACTGAGAGAGATTTGGAATAAGTGTAAAAGAAATGACAGAGGGTGGAAGAAAGAAAGAGACATGGATAAAGGGAGGGGATGAGAAAAGGAGAGAGCAGAGAGAAGGTTTTTTGATCTGTCGTGTCTCTCAGCAGGAGGGTGAGATGCTAAGAGACTTAACCGGGCTCAGCGGCCATTCCTGCGGCGTGTTTGCGGGGAGGAAGACGAAGAAGAAAAACGGTTTGACTTTCAGTTTTAGTCATTCTTTTTTAAACTTGTCCAATCAAGCCTTTAAAATTCACCAAGAGCCTTGTAATGAGATCGCAGGTCTAAAATAAGACAGATAAAGAAAAGAAACGAGAGGGAAGAGTGCTGCTGCTACACGCTCAAGAGGAAGAGGAGCTTGAGGAGACCATTTATACGCACCTTCACAGATGCATCCACAGAGTTTTCCTCCCTCCACTGTGCGTCAGAGAGAAAATACAGGCCGTAATTACTGAGAGCATATGGGAATGTTGTGCTGGATGGGAGAGAGAGAGAAAAGAGGGAGAGAGATGAATGAGTAGGTGTATTATGGAGCTTGAAACACATGGAGGCTTCCTCCAGTGGTGCGAGGGCCACATCCATCATCTCCAGCCCCAGTTGAGTGCACTGTTCCCTGGACTCATACAGTGGCAGACAGCCCTGCGGTTCAGTGGGAATCCATGCTGGAAATGCCAGAACATTTCAGTTCAAAGTGCCCACATAGCTTTACCCATCTACAGGATAGTTAACTACTGGAAGACAGACCAGAGAGAGGTGGAAAAAAAAAAAGAATATGACGGTGTAGATCGGTCAGATATACTACAGCCAAGATGAAAATATCATCACAGTCAGTTATTAATTGTTTGACTAAAAGTGATTGTGATGGGTATTTTCATGGCATTTATTTTAGATTTCTTTCTTCAAATGCTGCATAACCTCAGGAACATGACACAGTGTGGGCTGCATCTGTGAAATGAAAAAAAAGAAAACAGAAATGTCCATCCCATTCGGAGCTGATCTGCTTATTTCTGTCTTTTTCCAACCGAAGCAATCCCGGCTCACTCCTGGGCTTTGAAGTACAATCCACACTCTCTCCACCTGGCAGCCAACAGCATTACACAGTGCAGCTTTTCTGGGTTCTTCTTGTTGATTCCACTCACAAACACAAACCTGCACGTCTAGCCAAATGAGCTTATCCAATAGGATTGAGTGGAGCTGGACATTATGGTTTTAATTATGCCAAGCGAACAATGCTATCTATAGAAAAGGACATGAATTATTCATTTTTTCTGTCTTGTTGTGGCGTGATCCACTTAACTTTATCATGATCTTGACTTATTTTGACCTTTCAAAAACAACAAAAGCAATATGTGCTATTTTTAATCCAAAATATGCCATTTACGTCATTTTTGTGTGTGTTTCTGCAGGTATCTCAATGGTTTTGCAAAAGGCGGATACCATCTGCAATTATTTTAATGGTTTGCCTGCAGAAAAGACAGGTTATCTTACACTAATAAGCTAACCCTTAGCAATTGGGTGAGCTTTACTGACCCATACTCACTGTCGGGTCGCATTCCGATTCTGACATCGAAAGGCACAAGACGACAATTTTCTTATTGCATAGATCTCACCCATTTTCCTCCAATTGTTACCACTGATTTTTTGTATGGAAGGTAGACAAAAGTCAAAATGTGATGTGTAAACACACACTGTTTGTCTTTGTTAACATGGCAATTTTGAAAACATTTCTTTTGTATGAGTTGACATACAATCTAGTCGTGTTAAGGCACCAGTTTTCACAACATTTCTTTAGTACATGTAAAGACAGTTTTACCATGTTTAGACAACAAATTAAAATGTCTCTCTCACATTCTGGCCATGTTTGATTTTTTTTAAAGCAGGTTTACGTCTAGATTTACTCACATATTAATCATTTCCTTAGTTCTTTGCGGCACTGCTTTACTGATAGCTATTGTGCGATAGTAAACTAATTAATGACTTTTCTACCTGTGAAAGAACATTGAACTAAACAACTAAAAAAGACATGACAAATCATGACATAAGATTGAAATCACACACAACCAGTGTTGGGTAAGTTACTCAAAAAAAGTAATCCACTACAAATTTCTAATTACGTCTTTAAAATTAAATTACTGATTACTGCATTTAAAAAGTAATCAGATTACTAATGACTTTACTTTCAAGTTACTTTCAAATATTCTTTTCAGATTATCAAACCTAAAAATACAGTACAAAGTGAAACTCATAGTTCTTTCATTCATTTAATATTGACTGAAAAATTACATAAGTGGCGTATCATTTGTATTCACTCACAATATCAATAAAACATGATTTATCGCGCAAAACGTGATTTTTACTTCATATTTTTTAACACTGCATTTGTAACTTAAGGAACGTAATTTTATTGACATTAGTAACTGTTATCAAATTACATAAATTTAAAATGTAAAGCATTACATTGCTGCTGTCATGTGGTCGTGGTTGTAGTAAAGGCGCACGACGAAGGAATAAACGTAGAGAGACTTAAATGAACATCAACACACTTAGACCATTCTAAATAACATTCATCCGAGACAAAGGAAACCAGGAGAACACAGGGCTTAAATGGAGTGGAGACACAAGGGATAATGAAACATAACAGGTGAACAGAATGAACAATGATTAACTAATGAGAACAGGAACTAAACCAAATAAGGACAAACAGGAACTAAACGGGAACCTACAGCATACAACGGGAACATATGTGACAGCTGCATTACCAGAAAAAGTAATTAGAATACAGTAACGTGTTACTGTGTAATGCTTTATACGCAACTCTGCACACAACGTACTGATGCATTATCACTCATAAACAAATATAATGTCTGATGTTTGCATACATGTATACCAGTGTACCATTACAACATCCTTCATGATATGACATGTGATGTGTTGTACATATATGTATATATCAATGTACCATCATGTCTCATATGCAAATATAGTCTGGAATGCAGCAACTTCATCGGCTGCTGTATGCATTGACATGTTAACATGTACAAACAGTGCATGTTGACAAACTCAAATTTCATGCATTCTGCTTAAAGACTTTTGGCCCCGTCCACCATCCATATTTCTGCCACCATAGCGGACATGCAACTGCAGTGATGTAACTGTGTTGTTTACTCCTAAATGTTCTAGAAGGCAAATGGCTTCTGTTTATTTCCCACACAAACTAATTTAGAAATAAAAGGCCATCTGATTTAAAATGGTAATGAAAATGCTGTGACTGGGTAACATCTTTGCATATGAAATAAGTATTATACATTTGAAATGCAATTACAATTTCAGTTTCTGCGATTAACTAAATATATTGGTCTATCTTGTCCCATTGTATATTAAACAAAAATTATGCTTTTAGACTATCATGTCTTAAAGTAATATGAAGAAAAAAATAATAAGTGCTTTATTCACCTGGACAAGAGCTTTTATGTTGAGATCACAAGAACATTAAGCTATAATCCCAAGAAAACAACAAAGAAAAAATAATGAATAATATTACTCTTATGGCCTCCATGGCTATCATCACTTCCAAAAGCTCAAAATTTACAATGACAAATAGAAAACTTTGGAGAAGGGTTAAGTTGGGTTTATCTTTTCCTCCTGAGCATAACTGACAGAGACAATCATTGGTGCATTGTGGGAGTTACCCAGAATGCACTGTGGACAGAGTAGAATAAGTGCTTAGGAGAAAAACAGAGAAAGAAAAATGAGGGTGCTGGAGCCGAGAGGAGGATGGTGTGATGGAGATGTAGCAGGAATATAATCAAGACTGATGCAATCATTACTGTTGGCATTGTTGCACATCACAGTGCACAAATACTCAAATAAACAAACTGAAAGGCGGCATGATTCACATGGATGGTGAGTTCAGGGGAATGTAGGTGTCTGCTCAAAGCAGACTCAGGGCTAACAAACAAACTAAATCCTCTGCTCAAGTGCCAGCCTTCTCTTCTTCGCCCAGCCTCGGCCTCGTCAATCCCTCCCTCTTTTTCTTTCTGCATGCTAAACAGCCTCAGGTTTAATTGTCCCTGGAGTGGGTTTTCAGCTGTTCATTTATAATGCAGAGAGGCTTTGCCAGGAACTGATAACCTTTACATCAGTACAGAGAGAGGGAAAAAAGAGAGAGAGCCAGAGCAGAAGGAGGACTAAATGAATGAACGAATACAGAGGGAGAAGAAAACAACAGAAGGGGCGAATCCAAAAATGAGGAAGCCACAAAAATTCTGCAAGGGTTGAAATGAACAAAGAGACATTATTAGTATGTGCTGAGCGTATGGATCTCAACATGAACAGGGGCGAGAATGAGACGGGTGATTAAAGAAAGCTGTGTGTGTGCGTGTGTTTACACACATTGGAATCCAGCGATGTATGTGAGTGAAGAAATTCAAGGTAAATGGTGGCCAGCTTTGAGTCAAGGCATATATTTGCCTAAGAGACACAGGTTTAAAAAGAACAGGAGATAAATGACAAATGAGTGTGTGTTTGTGAGAAAGAGATGGATGTGCGGTGTTGTGAGCCGGACCTCACTCCTTCCGTGTTTGGGAGAAAAATCAATGTTAATGAGGGAGACAAGCATGGCAGTGGAAGCTGATAACACGAAAGCGGTTAATGGTTAATGGAATAATGACAGGCCCAGGTAACCACACTCCTGAAGAGGAGTTTGATAAAATAGCGGGGTGCAAAGGACCATAGAAAACTGGATTCGAGAACATCAGTGATGAGAGAGTGAAGTCCTCCATGGCTTCCAGAGATGTTTCATGAATGCACATAGTCACACCAATGCAGAGGACAACACAAGTATTCTGGAAATTCAGACAACAAATTGTGACCATGGACCATAAAACCAGTCATAAGGGTCAATTTTTTGAAATTGAGATGTATACATCAGCTGAAAGCTAAATAAATAAGCTGTCCATTGATATATGGTTTGTAAGGATAGGACAATATTTGGCCGAGATACAACTATTTGAAAATCTAGAATCTGAGTGTGCAAAAAACAAAAACAAAAAAAAAAACAAAAAAAAAACAAAAAACAAATCTAAATACTGAGAAAATCGTTTTTAAAGTTATCCAAATGAAGTCCTTAGCAATACATATTACTCATAAAAAATGAGTTTCGATGTATTTACGGTAGGAAATTTACAAAATATCTTCATGGAAGATGATCTTTACTTAATATCTTAATGATTTTTGGCATAAAAGAAAAATCAATAATTTTGACCCATACAATTGTTGGCTATTGCTACAAATATACTTGTGCTACTTATGACTGGTTTTGAGGTCCAGGGTCACAATTAAGATAACTTAATGGAATTCAGTATGTAATGACTTTGGATATTCATTGTAAATGTGTCCTTTTTATTAGCCAGTCATGTTTAATTCACTCATATGAGCTAAACAGCTTGACATGACGACTGACTTGACGGAAGTCAATATCAAAACTCCTTTAAAGTTGTTTCTACAAACACATTTAGAGAAAGTACTTTAAAAATGAAAAATCCCCACAGAGTATTAGCACTGTAGTGGTTCATAGACTGAATGAGTGTATGTTTAGACCCTGTTAGCACTCCATGTCTAGTGTCTGGTCTCAAAGTAAGTCTGAGACTGTCTGTTTGCTCATGCTAATATTTGTGTGCAGTTCCATCTACCCATCTCATATCGAGAACGATCCCTTGCTCGTTTTCTTCAGTCTTGCTTTGAGTTTCCTCTCTCACTTATGAAAAAAGACAAACAGAATGAAACAAAGAGAAGACAGGGTAATAAAAGGAGAGAAGCAGATCAAATGAGTGTGTGTTCACTGCTGCTGTATTGCAGGTTTATTTTCTCCTCTGAGACTCTGCAGCCCAACACCCCTCTGTCCTCCGATTTCATTGCTCTCTGTCTCTTTCTCTCCCATTCTCACTGTCTTTACCTCCTTTCCCCATCATGTTAAATATTTATCCAGTACTAAAATCACCCTCACACACACACACACACACACACACACACACACACACACACACACACACAATCATCTAGAGAGAGGTCATGAGCTCAACTAGATATAGGAAGGGAGTTTAGTTTGGTGTTTCCTTTTTTTTTTTTTTTTTTTTTTTTTGGACAAATATGAATGCATTAGGAAAATAATTTTTTTATGGCACCTGCAGGTGTGATATTCATATTCTTATATTCTATACATGTGTGAAATATCCATGTGTTTATATCAAATACTCATCTCTTCATGTAATTTTAAATGAATGGTTGCACACCAGTGTTTTCGCCATAAACCATTTAGTCTACCAGCAGACCGAGACATGTTCACAAAATGACTGTATATTATTTCCTAAATGGCATCACATATTTGCACTCCTCTTTTTAGTTCTCTATTAAAACAAACCCTAACATTCTCTCAGACATAAATACACCTTCTACATCAAAGCCTTCATTTCCCACACTTTCTCTCAGGAGGGTGTCTTTGCTCTACTGATGGGCAAAATGGGGGCAATGGAGCTGTATGTCTCCAGTGTGTTTCTCCCCTGATGGACTTCCAGAACAATATTTTTGTGGGGTTAAAACGCCTCAGGGACAAATTCCATTACAACTAGGCAGACGTTAGCCTCTGGGCTCTAAATGAAAGACAAAAACAACAAAATAATCAAAAAAAAAAAAAAAACAGTGCAGAAGGTAATAAATAATTCCCTTTGAGACATTCTCATGTCCAAACAAAGTACAAACAGCTATAACAGGTAGCACCACAGGCAAGTTTTGGAGTTGGTAGATCTTAAACCTTGACAGACAATATGCTTTCACACATACAGCCTTTTCCTTAAAGGGATAGTTCACCCACAAATGAATCATTTGAATTGTCATTTACTCATGTCATAAAAAACCTGTAGGACTTTCTTTCATCTGTGAACCACACACACACACACAAAAGGTATTTTGAAGACTGTTTCAACTGCTTTTCTGTCCATACAATGAAAGTCAGTGGGATCCAAAACTACATTCACTATAGAAAAACTATACTATATGTCACTATAGACATTACTTCCTTTGAAGTAATGGTGCTTCATATAACATTATCTAGAGAAATAAGTGTTAATGATAAATCCCCTGTGATGTTTGTACTGGCTACTGTATATAGGCCACCAGGGCACCATACAGATTTTATTAAAGAATTTGCTGATTTTCTATCAGAGTTAGTGCTGGCTGCAGATAAAGTCTTAATTGTTGGTGATTTTAACCCGTTTAATCCCAAATTTTTCCCAGACATGAAAATATCCAAATGATGTGTCATTAGTAACCCTTTGAAATAATCGATAGTTATGTTTTGAATTTTTTTTTGGAAAAGTGTGTGAAAAATGGTGTTTTATGGTCGGTCACAATTGGGATAATGTGTATACTGAGTTAACATATTTCTGCAGTCATAAAAAGTGTTTTATATCTTAGCTCAGCTATTTTAAACTGCTTGATCACATTCTAGGGTTACTATTATGCATAAAAAACCTTATGCAACATTGATAGGAATACTGAGATAAAAAACAAAAAAAATTCAACCATCAACGCATTTCAAAATTTTTACTTTTTTGTAAAATATAACATCACATTTTTATATTAGTGCTACCAGCATTACAACATCAATATTGTACATTTTTTGTAACATTTGAATTTTTAATTTAGTGAAATATTTTGTCATTGCAACATTTTAGTGTAATTTTCACTAACAACTGCAACTGGATTTATATTGTATACCTAAGTTCACTGTTATCCCACCGGTCACTATTGTGACCGTCAACATGTTTACTCATTCTATTACCACACTCAACAAAACTGAATGTATGTGAATTCATATATTAATACTAGACACCTTAAAGATAATGTGTACCAAAAATCTTTTTCATATCTTTATGTTGACATACTTTACTAGCCTTTTGTTTTGGAGCTTTGATGCAGTTATCATCTTCTCAAGGTGCAAACAGGAAATAAACGGCTCTGGTCATGTGACAATTTGCACCAGTCATGTGAAATTGCACATATTTAATTGAGACCCTTTATTTTTTTCCATATTTGCAGGAAGTGCACTAAAACATCAGTCAGTAAGGTTTTTAGAGCTTTATAAATGAATACCTTTTTTACGGTCACTATTATGACCAGTGGGATTAAATGGGTTAATATCCACGTTGATAATGAAAAAGATGCATTAGGATCAGCATTCATAGACATTCTGAACTCTACTGGGGTTAGACAACACGTGTCAGGACCTACTCATTGTCGAAATCATACATGGAATTGATGTTAATGGTGTTGAAATTCTGCAGCAAAGTGATGATATCGATATAGGTCATTATCTAGTCTTGTGTAAACTCCATATAGCTAAAACTGTAAATTCTACTCCTTGTTACAAGTATGGTAGAACCATCACTTCTACCACAAAAGACTGCTTTGTAAGTAATCTTCCTGATTTATCTCAATTCTTCAGCATATCCAACAGCGCAGAAAAACTTGATGATGTAACAGAAACTATGGACTCTCTCTTTTCTAGCACTTTAGATACGGTTGCTCCTTTACGCTTAAGGAAGATTAAGGAAAAGAGTCCAACACCGTGGTATAATGAGCACACTCGTGCGCTAAAGAGAGCAGACCGGAAAATGGAGCTCAGCTGGAGGAAAACAAAACTAGAGGTATTTCGTATTGCTTGGTGGGAAAGTACCCTATCCTACAGAAAAGCATTAAAAATGGCTAGATCTGATTACTTTTCATCTCTTTTGGAAGAAAAGAAACATAACCCCAGGTATTTATTCAATACAGTGGCTAAATTAACAAAAAATAAAGCATCAGCAGGTGTTGACATTTCCCAACAGCACAGCAGTAATGAATTTATTAACTGTTTTACTTCCAAGATCGATACTATAAGAGATAAAATTGTAACCATGCAGCCGTCAGGTACAGTACCGCATCAGATAGTGCACTATAGATCCCCTGAGGAACACTTCCACTCATTCTCTACTATAGGAGAGGAAGAATTGTTTAAACTTGTTAAATCATCTAAACCAACAACATGCATGTTAGACCCTATTCCATCTAAAGTACTAAAAGAGGTGCTTCCAGAAGTCATAGATCCTCTTTTGGCTATTATTAATTCGTCATTGTCATTAAGATATGTCCCCAAAACCTTCAAATTGGCAGTTATTAAGCCTCTCATTAAAAAAACACAACTTGACCCCAAAAGCTACTAGAAAAGGTAGTATCCTCATAATTATATTCCTTCTTAGAGAAAAATGGTATCTGTGAGGATTTCCAGTCAGGATTTAAACTGTTTCATAGTACTGAGACTGCTCTCATTAGAATTCCAAATGACCTGCTCTTACTGATTGTGGTTGTATCTCTCTGTTAATGCTACTGGATCTTAGCGCTGCGTTCGACACTATCGACCACAACATTCTTTTGAACAGACTAGAAAACTTTGTTGGCATTAGTGGAAGTGCATTAGCATGGTTCAAATCGCACTTATCTGACCACCATCAATTCGTAGCAGTGAATGAAGAGGTATCATATCGATCACAAGTGCAGTATGGAGTACCCCAAGGCTCAGTACTAAGGCCGTTATTTTTCACGCTTTTCATGTTACCCTTGGGAAATATCATCAGGAAATACGGTGTTAGCTTTCACTGTTATGCTGATGATACTCAGCTCTATATTTCTTTGCGGCCCAGTGAAACACACCAAATTGAGAAACTAACGGAATGCATAGTCGATATAAAAAACTGGATGAAGAGTAATTTCTTACTGATAAATTCTGAAAAAACAGAGGTGTTAATTATCTGACCTAAAACCCCCACATGTAATAACTTAGAACACTGACTAACACTTGATGGCTGCTCTGTAAATTCTTCATCATCAGTTAGGAACCTAGGTGTGCTATTTGATAGCAATCTTTCCTTTGACAGCCACGTTTCTAGCATTTGTAAAACTGCATTTTTTCATCTTAAAAATATATCTAAGTTGAGACGTATGCTCTCAAAGTCAAATGCAGAAATTCATGCATTTATGACCTCAAGGTTAAATTATTGTAATGCTTTATTGGGTGGTTGTTCTGCACGCTTAATAAACAAATTCCAGATGGTCCAAAATGCAGCAGCTAGAGTCCTTACTAGAACCAGGAAGTATGACCATATTAGCCCGGTTCTGTCAACACTGCACTGGCTCCCTATTAAACATGTATAGATTTTAAAATCTTGTTAATTACTTATAAAGCCCTGAATGGTTTAGCTCCTCAGTACTTGAGCGAGCTCTTATCGCATCATAGTCTGCCACGTCCACTGCGTTCTCAAAACTCTGGCCATTTGATAATACCTAGAATATCAAAATCAACTGCGGGCGGCAGGTTCTTTTCCTATTTAGCGCCCAAACTCTGGAACAATCTACCTAACACTGTTCGGGAGGCAGACACACTCTGTCAGTTTAAATCTAGATTAAAGACCCATCTCTTTAACCTGGCGTACACATAATACACTAATACGCTTCTAATATTCAAATCCATTAAAGGATTGTTAGGCTGCATTAATTAGGTCAACCAGAACCAGGAACACTTCCCATAACACCCGATGTACTTGTTACATCGTAGGAAGAATGGCATCTACGCTAATATTATATCACCGTAGCTACCCGATCCAGTCCGTATCCAGATTAGATGGTCACTGCAGTCACCCGGATCCAGGCCGTATCCAAATCAGATGGTGGGTCAGCGCCTAGAGATGACCTCTACAGCCCTGAACGTCAGCGGAGATCAGGACACCTAGATGAGCCCCAGAGAAAGATCCCCAGGGAAGACCTCGTCACCTAGACGGCCATCGAGACAAGACCTCGGGAACCAGATGAGTCCTTTACACAATCTGACTTTGCTGCAGTTGGAATTGAACTGCTGGTCTCATCTGGCCAGAGGAGAACTGGCCCCCTGACTGAGCCTGGCTTCTCCCAAGTTTTTTTTTCTCCATTCTGTCACCGATGGAGTTTTGGTTCCTTGCCGTTGTCGCCTCTGGCTTGCTTAGTTGGGGACACTTAATTTCCAGCAATATCGTCGACTTGATTGCACAGATACTATTTAAACTGAACTGAGCTTTGACACAATCTGTATTGTTAAAAGCACTATATAAATACTGTAAAGGTGACTTGACTTGACTTGACAAAAACAGAGAGACCTTTTAAATATCTTCTTTTGGTGCTCTCCAAAGAATAAATATGGAAGTTTAAAATAAGGCAATTGTTACTTTTATCTCACAGTTCTCAATATCTCACAATTCTGGGTTTATATATCAAAATTCGGACTTGAGAAAAAATAGAGTCAGAATTGCAAGACATAAACTCAGAATTGTGAGATGTAAAACTTCCTCTAGTATGCCATTTTGAATAGTGCCTTTCATGCACTGTGTAACGTAGCTGTATGTATATGCAAACGGTCTGGAAAGTTGTTAAGCCGAAAGTGCATGAAAAATAAAGTTATTGTCTCCTAAAAGAAAGAATTGACTCTGAACAACATAAACGAGTCATTAGTAATTCAAATCCTACTTCCGTGACAGCTACACATCATGGGGAAACACATTTGCATAATGCACACCAATGTTCTATGTTGGCCGTCTGCGAATGCTCTCAAACTCATCATTTTACTAACGACTGCTTCTCTAATCTTGGGGAGTTCATGGCGGGATTCACAAAATGCTTGCTCTTGAAAGATGTCTCAATACCCAGTTTATTTGGACCAGCTGGCTCCACTGAATCACAACAATGATAAATAATAGATGTTTATTTCTATCGAGCGTTGAAAATATGAAACTATGCCAATGGTGTATGCTTTCAACACGTGTTGTACGTGGTAGACTAATCACAACAGACTGAGCCATCTGACCAATCAGAGCAGAGTCGGCTCATAGAAAGGAGGGGTTTAGAGAGACTAAATTTTAGAACTGCTTCGAACGAATCATTTTAGAATCGTTGGAAAATGAAGTGACATTAAATGCATAGTTTGAGAAAACTAATGCATTGTTTGACCCTGCATGCATGTAAACTTGTTGTAGGAGACTCGCAAAACAATATTAGGAACCTCAAAAATGGCATAATAAGGGCACTTTAATTCACAATTGCAAGATATACCATCGAATAGTTATAGAAGTAAATTAACATTTATTGTATTGTTCTGTATTGTTGCTATGTGTGATCAAAGATTTACATTTTGAGCACGTACGATTGGATGCTTTGACGTACGAGTTCTACTGTCAAAGATATTGAGCCAATCAAGTTCTGAAGAGCTGATGCAATTACTGATGCCATTTAGTAGCTGTAAGCCTGTGACACGGGAATTGAAAATCGTGATTTTCTACATTGTGGAGAGAAATGTTGTCAGATTAGATAGACATTAAAAATGAAAAAGCTTCTCTGGATTTGAGAGAGAGAAAAAGCAGTTGCATGTGTGAACAGAAGATATACACTGTCACTTTGTATCATTTCTCAGGAAAGGTAATCTGGCAGTTTTACTGTAATTTAACAGCTTTCATATGTGAAAGTGGATTATAAATTCGGGTTTCAAGTACACATACGTTTTAATAATATAAATGTCAGAGATGCAATGCATACCAGTACTCCTGAAATGCCACTCAGCCAATCAAAAAACCGGAAATAAGTGTTGGATAAAATGCAAATCAAATTTAGAATAAATGAGAATAAATCTGATTCCTTTGATGTTGGTCCAGACCATACACATTCTGTGTATCACAGTCAAACTACATTAGCACAATGAAGAATGTTGTAGACTGCTAATATGGTAATATAACAGCATGTGTGGTATCACTCTGAGAGGACCATCAGGTCCTTGTGATGTGATCAACAATAGAGAAAAGGGAAGTTTTTGTTTTACATGTTTGCAATACATAGAAGTCTCTCTGCGTGAGTCTAGTGAACAGTAGGGAGTAAATATGTGGAGGCGTACAGTATGTATTCGAACAAAAGTTCAGCACATTGCTGTTCACTCGCTGAGCGTTTGCTTTACCTTTTCCACCCGAGCATAACTGACAGAGACAATCGCAACCATCTGCTTGCTCACAACTACTAGAAGCAGCTGCCCTCTCATAGACTCATCGTGGGAGTTACCCAAAACTCACTGTGGACACAATAGGAGAGGGCATGAATGCTTATTGTCTCAACATCCACCTGTATGACACGAAACACTTCCCCTGCTTGCTTATTGTTTACTATGAAGAGTTGAATACATTTTTAGGTATTTAAGAACAAAAGGATGAGTCCAGGGTAGCCATTGAATCCACCTGTAAGTGATTTGACATGTACAGTATATAGCGTTGACAGAATGTTCTTTTAACGTTATTGTAAGTGTCCTTAATGTTTGTTTTTTCTGTAAAAAAGTATAAAAATGGGATGATAGATCATATGAATTATATTATACTGATGGATCTTTTGCCATATTCTCTTAGCAGTTTAGCACAAGTTTAAGTGAAAAGCACAGTGATGGTAAATCTGATGGACTGTGCTGAGTCTTAATGGAGAGTATGAGAGTGCTGGTATGTGAACACAGCACATGTAGGTTAAGTGTGATTTATGTGGCCACTGATTGAGCATGTCCTCTCGGTTGACTTTCATTTAGGGCTACCAAACAGCAGAGGCAAGAAGCTAAAAAATAGGCATTTCACAGTATAACAGGCTTTTTGAAACCCCACTGATCTTCAAATCAAATACAACCATAGTGTTTAAATACATCAGGATTATACCTACATATGAGTAGTCTGCAAATTGCAAAGCTTTTTTGGCAAAGGCTATCTTCATTACTATCACTCAGACAGTTCAAATATATAGAATTTCACTTTATTTTACACTTGTTGTTAATAGCATCTATCCCTATTTGCACCTAAACAAGATAATATTTGATGGTACACTTGGTGCAAACAATATCTACCACTAATTTCTTTGCATAGTATTTAACATCCAGCACACAAACAACTATGATGGTGACACCCAACATTATAACTCAATCAAAAGGACAACAAGCACAGTACAGCAATAAACAACAATGAAGACTATAGCAGTTATTGTCATTGTACAGTTAAGCATGCAACTCTTCTTTGTAAATGAGCAAATATTGTCATATAGGCTAAGCATGTGTACACTTCATATTTAGTGAGAGAAGGTACAAAGAGTCCACTCCATTTCACCAAAATCCATTCACGTGGAAATTGTTAGCCTCACTACTGATTTAAACAAGTAGAACAAAACTGAATGTAACTGGTTATTACATAATATTATACAATTAGTCATGTAATATGCTACAGCCGGACACAACCTGCATTTTATGTTGTCTAGTTGTATTGTCTCACTGGTGGTGGTTGAGGAGAGACCCCCCACATGATTGTAAAGCGCTTTGGGTGTACAGCAATACACATAAAAAGCGCTATATAAATGCATCATTCATTCATTCATTCATTCATATGCATGTTTAACACAGTGGTTTATTAAATTCTCAGAAATAAATACCAGGTCTGATTCAATTTTCTAATTGCCATCTATAGTCTGACTTGAAAAGCCATAGGAAATATGAAAGTGGCCATTCAAGAATTTCACTTGTAAACGTAATGTTTTCATCATTGTTACCCTTGGGAGATATCATTAGGAAACATGGTGTTAGCTTTCACTGTTATGTTGATGATCCTCAGCTCTATATTTCTTTATGTTTCTCGATGAAACATACCAATTTGCAAAACTAACGGAATGTATAGTCGATATCAAAAACTGGATGACTAGCAATTTCTTACTGCTAAATTCTGAAAAAAAACAGAGGTGTTAAATATTGGACCAAAAACTTTTGCATGTAATAACCTAGATCACTGTCTAATACTTGATGGCTGCTCTGTAAATTCTTTGTCATCAGTTAGGAACCTAATCTTTCCTTCGAAAAACATGTTTCTAGCATTTGTAAAACTGCATTTTTTCATCTTAAAATATTACGACCTATGCTCTCAAAGTCAAATGCAGAAACATTAATTCATGCGTTCATGACCTCGAGGCTAGATTATTGTAATGCTTTATTGGGTGGTTGCTCTGCTTGTTTAATAAACAAACTCCAGCTGGTTCAAAATGCAGCAGCTAGAGTTCTTACAACCAGGAAGTATGACCACATTAGCCCGGTTGCTAATGTGGTCATAATTGCTAATTACCTATAAGGCCCTGAATGGTTTGGCACCTCAGTATTTGAGTGAGCTCTTATCACATTATAGTCCTTCACGTCCGCTGCGATCTCAAAACTCTGGCCATTTGATAATACCTAGAATATCAAAATCAACTGCGGGCGGGAGATCGTTTTCCTATTTAGCACCCAAACTCTGGAACAATCTACCTAACACTGTTTGGGAGGCAGACACACTCTGTCAGTTTAAATCTAGATTAAAGACCCATCTCTTTAACCTGGCTTACACATAATACACTATCGCATTTCTATAATTCAGATCCGTTAAAGGATTGTTAGGCTGCATTAATTAGGTCAACCGGAATCGGGAACACTTCCCAAAACACCCAATGTACTTGTTACATTGTTAGAATGGCATCTATGCTAATATTAGTCTGTTTCTTTCTTATTCTGAGGTCACCGTAGCCAGCCAGATCCAGACTGTATCCAGATCAGATGATCACTGCAGCCACCCGGATCCAGTCCATATCCAGATCAGATGGTGGATCAGCACCTAGAGATGACCTCTACAGCCCTGAACGCCAGCGGAGACCAGGACAACTAGATGAGCCCCAGAGACTGATCCCCAGTGAAGACCCTGTCTCCTAGATGGCCATCGGGACAAGACCACAGGAACCAGATGAGTCCTTTGCACAATCTGACTCTGCTGCAGCCTAGATTTAAACTGCTGATTTTGTCTGGCCAGAGGAGAATGACACTGTTTCGACACACTATTTCCCTGTCTAAATACTGTAAAGCTGATGTAAAGCCACCCAGCTTTATATCAAGCTGATGTAAAGCTGCTTTGACACAATTTGCATTGTTAAAAGCGCTATACAAATAATAGTGACTTGACTTGATTGCTATTTTCCTTATAAATATTAATGCAACAAGGCATTAAACACTCTACTCAACCTAAACACAAACAATTATTATTTATTAATATTTCAGTATTCTAGTTTCTAGAACAGAACACAAACATACACAAACACACACTTCTCTCTCAAGTTACTGTCTATTCAATATAAGATATCTTATGTGATCTAATTTCCGTGAATATTGGATTGCACTACAGCTGGGTAATGAGGAGCTTTTTCTGAAGACAGACTGGAACAGAACAGGACAAGCATGAGAGTACTCTATTCATGCCCCAGACTATCTACTGCAATCTTCTCACCACGATTACACTGCAGTTTCCTCAGTAAATATTTATTCATGCAATTAATTTCAGTTATAAACGTATCATGTAATTCATTCAACAGGCCTAGTAAAAATACAAATGTATGAAAATGACAATTTAAAATGTAAATATTTTTAGCATCATAAATGCATTAAAAAGACTGTTTCTTGAATTATAGGTGTTCAAAAGTAGCCTCTTTTTGCACAGAACATTTAAATCTTAAATTTCATTTTTCAACATATTATAGTAGATGTTTTACCTGTGGACAGTTTTGGAGGGCTCTTAAAACAGTGACATGGACTTTAAGATTTTTTTGCCTTTCTGTTCTGACGTTACTCATAGTCAGGAAAGTCGCTAGTGAAGGGTTTGAGACTGTGCGCATAATTGTGGTACTGTCATCCAGTCAGTGTAGTGGTTGCATAATTTCCTGCATCTCTAGAGTAATTAGTTGCATTTAGGGCAAAGGAAAATTGGATTAAAAGAAAAAAGAAAAAAAAAACTGTCCAAGAACAAAAATGGAAAGGCAGGTTGCATATTTCCGGCTATGGAGATGTGTGTGAAGGTTAATGGATAGCTGTCTCCTGATAGGCTATTATAGATCTCCTTGATCCAAATGATCAGAGGCCACCACTAGATGGAGCTGGAAAACAGGTAAGTAATAGAAATAAATAACATGCTAAATACGATCAAAGTACTACGAAAAAGCCACATAAAAGCTGAAGCAGCTGTGCTGCTGCACTGGTGAAACTAATGCACCTTCCTATGTTGTAATGTCCCATAAACTCTTTGGTCTTTTCATCTCTTTGATCATCTCCGATGTCTGACTGACTGGAGGACTCTCTGACCTGCATCCATCCATCATTCCACTTCACAGTAATCTCAATCTTAATATCAGCTATGTTTTCCTTCAGGAATTAGTTGTGATGGTGGTGAAACAAACACACAACCCAGCTAACAGGGAACATTCTCAGAACTTTTGGTAAGCTTCTGAACCTTATGAAAAAAACATTCTTCCAGTAACATTAATAAAACACTCATTCAAAGTTATATAAGAATATTAATTTGAACATGTTAGCCTCACGTATGTAAGGGCATTGTAGGTAATGTCAACAGCAAAGGAGAGTGCCTATGAGTCACTGTTTGTGTAAAAGCAGCGGTTTTTCTTGCCTTTTTTCTGACTGACCTGAGGGAACGGGTTGGAAAAGGAGATGGTTGGTGTGGGGGAGGACGGGTGGGCTTTGGACCTCCTCACACTCTTCCTTGCCCGAGGTTGTTGAGAGAAGGCAGGTGAAACTCATAATGCGCTCTACAGATTTAATAATGTGCTGTGGCTTGTCCTTGGTGTGGGCAGACGTGGCCCCAAACCAGACAGTGATTGATTAGGTGAGAATAGTCTCAATGATGGCGGTGTAAAATTCGATCAGTCATTTGATTCGTCTGTCACATCCAGCCATCTTTTAAAAATGGGGTTTTCAACTTTGGCTAACACACCTCCTGGTTAGATAAAGGTTATCATCTAATAAACGTACAGTCAGGATCAGCTTGACACTGAGAGAAACACAGCACTGTCAAAAAACAACAACAACTAACTGGACTAATTTAGACTAATAGGGCTTTATTTAGGCTCCATCTGTAGCACTGCTTTCATGCTATCAAACACTCTTTTTCTCTCTTTTCTCTCTCCCTCACACACGTCACCACTTTTAGCTTACATGAAGGTGAGAGAAATGTGAGGTAGACTCACAATTAGCCTCAGGTGACCTTGTATTATTTTTATTTTGCACAAAAAACCTGTCATACAATATTTTCTGAATGTGAGTATGTGTATGTACACAAAAAGCCTTAATATGCTATTTGCAAGGTCTTCGCATCTGCAGTGAGAAATTACACAATTTCATGACATCTGTCAAACAGTTCTAACCACATATGCTCACACATACTCACACAATCTATTAATAACTATGCAAAATGAACAGGTTGTATTACTATAGCACGTTTTACAAAATATAGCAATGGTAAACAAACCCTTTCTGACCATAGACCAAGAAATCTGAATCCTATCAGGAGAACAACTGACTATTTAGAAGAGCATGTTTTAGCATTCACAGCTTAGTGACGGAAAAAGGATGAAATAACTGGCTTATCTTCTGTATAGATTGAAAACGTAATAAAGCAGTTAATGTAACTGAGTGCAATAAGATGCAAGTATATAGATTATTTCTGACTGTAGAGTAATGTCTTTTTTTTTCTTTTGGGTGAAAATTTACTATTTCATCACACTGATGAAAAATGCATCATCCTGGTCATTAGCCAAAGCATCTCACATATAATATTCATATCAAGGAAAATCTGCTGAGATTTCTGAAAATAAACGAAACACGTTTGAAAGTAATTTACACATTTAAGTGTGAGTTTTGCAGTTTTTTTTTTATTTTGCCATTAGAACTGCTGTACTGTGATTCTTGGAGAACTTTCTCAAACTTACTGTCCTTAAAAGCGACACATCTATCCCCATCTTGTTCTGCAATACAGTCGAAGCTTAATTTGAATTGGCTCTAATTAAATTTCTACGTGAGATAACAGAGCTGCTATCAGAATTAGTGATCAAGTGAAAATTAAAAATGGCAAATTTAGCTGCTTTTCTGGGTGTATTAGGAGCCCCAGAGATATAATTTCATGCCAAAGGTTATATATAATTCATGTCATTCATTATTGCCTACAAAGCCAGATAAAGGTGCACCTTTCATTGCAACAGGATTAGCAGTGAAATCTGACAAAATCCTCTCTTGGATTAGTTGGTGACCTAAATATGCCCATGTTTGCCAACTAGTGGGCTTTTCCTAGGATTTTCCATCTGGTGAAAAGCCAAGTTTAATCAACATTTCAGATAAAAGAAATGTGACTGTCGTTTGTATAGGAAAGGAGAAAGTGCAAACTGCAAAGGGCTGTAACTGCTTCAAAGTCTTCTGCATTTATTAGACACTAGAGATAGCAACTAAACACCTTTGGTGTTGGAACATAAAATGTCTGGTATCTAAATCTCGACTTCAGAAGTCTTGTATTGTCAATTAGTCCAGTCATAAGGTTTGTTTCTCCTTGTCCTTAATCATTAGCAGAAAAGGTTAACTGGAATGCCAGACAGATTGGTGACTGAGGTCTATATTTTGCATGACTAGCTCTAATCAAACGTGGCAGTGTTCAGTCAGATGGCTTTAATTGTCCTTTCAGTAAGGTTGATTTAACTAGGGAATTAAAATTTTACCTGAGAATATCACCTGTGAGAATGAATAACTTCAAAGTTCTTGTTACTCAGTGCACAAGTCACCTTAATGTCTCAAAAAGCATGTAGTGTAGCAAATATAAAATAATGCTGGTTGGGAGTGAATACTTTTTCACAATACTGTATTTATTATGCATTTTGGGAGACATAACAATTGAATAGGAAAATTAATTATTTATCAATTGTCTTATGAAATATGAAATATTATTATGAAAATCTGGCCATTTATTACTCCCATTGTGACAATTATTTTTTCAACATGCTGTCCCAACAGCAACACATTAATATGCAAATTAGATACAGTGTATAGATACACTGTGTTTAATCGAAAAACCAGTTTATGGAAATTTTTACACACATATTGCATAAAACAAAATGGTATATCAAATCATTTTGTTATATATTTTAGTTGAGAATCATCCTTAAAGTTTAGTATAAAGAAATCCTGAAACCTAAAAATTTATTGGTGATTTAAAAAAAAAATCCCATTGTTTTGCCTTTTTGATGTCTATTCATGCCATTTTATTTGTAGAAAAACTGAGTCCTAGTGTCCTCTACAGAGGACATAGAATAAAATATTTATAAAATATAATTTTTCAATTTTTTTTTTTCTTATGGTCTAAACAATGTAATGACATGAAAAAATACAAAATTCACAAAGCTTTTTTTCGGGGGGTCTCAGGAGATATAAATAAACGTGACATGACTGGACTTTACTGCAGAACTCGTGAAAACATCCACATCGCTGTAATCAGATGCGTTTTTAACTGCTGCTTTAACAGATTTGCTGTGTTTATTTCATTATTGAGAGGAAAGCGCGCAGCATATATTTACATATTTACTCAAACACTGCTCAGCAGCTTCAGGATTTGCGGCGTTCCCGCTGGAGCGCTGTCTTCTTCTCTTGAATTGCATCCAGGAGAGCTGAATTACAGTCTTGCGCTACAGCGCCACACTGGTCAAATCGCAGTATTGCGCAGGCTCTTACATTAGGTCATATGAGATCAAATGACTACTCGACAACAAAAACATTTGTCGACAATTTTTTATTGTCGACGTTGTCGATAATGTCGACTAATCGTTGCAGCCCTACCTGACACACCAAGCCGACGCTCGAAACCCGATGGCCAAGTAGCACGTCCGTTCTGCACTGGTTCGCCAGCTGAACAGCCAATCAGAATGATCAGATGGCCCGACTGACCGACGAGCTCCGACGCCTATTCAACATGTCGAATCGGCTGAAAAAAAGCCGACGAGGACCATCTTCAGCCAATGATGTGGAACACACCCAGAAAACTTAGTCAGCCGACAAACAAAAACTGCCCGACGGCCAACCGTCAGCTTGGTGTGTACCGGGCTTAAGATATTTGTTCATCTTTGGAACACAAATTAAGATATTTTTGATGAAATCTGAGAGCTTTCTGATCCTTGTTGACAGCAAGGGAGTGATCTATCCCTTTAAAATATATACTACAAATGTCAAATTGTTAATTCTGAAATCTGAATACAGATTTATGCTTTGTATGGTATGCACATTTAATTTGCCTTGTTATTCACTGTGGTACATGCTTGTCGCTATGATTAAAACTATGCATGGTATAAAAACATTTTATTTTCATTATACCTTATTGCCATAATTTGTAAAGTATTGTCGTCACACGATTTTTATCTAAGTAATTATAAAATTTAAAATCAGTTACATATACAGAGACATATACAGTACAATGTGTTTTGTTATGAGGCCTCCAGGAAAAGGATTAAGTTGAACTGAATTTTGAGCAGAAACACAACCTAAAAGTGATTAAATCTTACCATGGAAGTGAGTCTCATAAAACAACACTAGTAATGTTTTGAAAATGTCTTTAATTAAGACGTAAACAGTTTTTAATTCAAACTGAATCACAAACCGATTTAGACACTTTTGCTAAATGATTTTACAGATTCTTTTAAAAGAACTGACTCTTGTGAATCATTTACGATTGTGGCATGGCTAGTTGACTCTAAACAGCAGACAGAAAATACGGTACACACTAAATGATTGCTGGCAAATAGACAGGGTGTCGAGTTAAACAAAAAACGTAGCTGAAGAGGTGATGTAGACGTTCAAAAGTGTGATTCATTTATCATTTCTTTCCAGAATGAATGATTTTTTTTGAACAAATCAGTTGACTGAATGATGACTCACTCATGAAGACTATGTAAACCTTTGTATTTACTGACTTTACATTAATGCAATAGTGAATGAGAATTTTATGAGCAGCATCTGTATTTTCCCAGTGGTTTACGTCATGGGCAAGTTAACATTAATTTACAGCAAAAATAAAATCACGAATGCTTTTATCTCTGAAAACAATTTTATTTTATGATGAACACAAACAAACTCAGTGCCAACTTGTGAACTGGAATGTGAAAAGGATTTTGGGTGATGCAAAGACTACACTTAACGCATCCTTCAAAATACGCCAAATGAAGACCATGAAACAAAAAGGCTGCCTTCCAGGAATCCACCAAATGTAATGGCACTAAAATCAAGACACACAATGTTACCTGAGAACTATTTGGCAAAACAAGATTATCACCCATTGCACCTGACAATTTCATTTTTAGTTCACATTTCCATGTCTGATCCTTTTCCTGTGGTCATGATCGCTTGGAGATTTGGTTTTGTTCGGTTTGGTTTGCAGTTCAATTAACACAGATATACCCTTACCAAAAAGTAGTATCCTTCAAGTTTATTTTATTAAGTATACTTAAAAATATACTTATAAAGTTCAAGTATATTTGTAAGTATACTTTATATAGTAAGTATACAAATATCAGAGTACTAGTAGTATACTTGTAAGTGTACTATTTCAATTCTCCTTGGGACTAAATTGGCCCACTTTCTAGTATACAAAAGTCTCAAAACCAAAGAGATATTCTTTATAAAAGTCAGGACTCATGTCTATGTCATGGTGTGGGGAGATTTGTAAAACACCGCCCAAATGTATATGCAAAGAAAGAGAGCGGGACTTTTATTCTCGTAGTGTTGTTGCTGTTGCCGGCACCATGTCCTGGAGATGCTGTGTTTCGTTGTGCAAGAGAAACTACTTTGTTTGGGCTTCCAAAAGAGGACACAACAAGAAATCAGTGGTTAAGTTATATTTACAACACTGTTCCAGAACAGTTCAACCCAAATATTAGAGTGTGTGCAGCACATTGTACGGAGGACTGTTTCCTGAACCGGGGAGTTGCCTACCAGCTTTGCTGAAAGGCTGTTTCTATAAAGTGGGGCAATTCCAACTTTGCAAGGACAGTCTGGCGCTTCTGACTCACAGACTATAAGTATGTTTTCATATTTAAAGAATTTGCCACTGACGATTCAAACGCGAGTTTTGAGCAGTGTAGAGTAGTGCTTGTTGTTTGTCGTTTCTCCGATCACAAATGCAGAGATGGTAATGTTTACGCGGCGCAATGCAATGCGACGCGTAAAAAGACAGTATAAGTCATTATAATCAGTAATTATTTCCCCACTGGATGCAACAAATGCTTCGTTTGTAATGGGTTTTATTGTTTTTGTGTCATGTCGCCAGGACACGGCATCACAATGGGGGCGTAACATTTCCATCTCATGCTTGAGGTATTCGGCCAATCACAACACACTGGATAGCTAGCCAATTAGACCACGCCTCGCTTCTAAGAATGATGAGCTTTGTAAAAATTGGCGCGTTTCAGAAAGGCGGGGCATAGAGGAGCAACAATTATGTACAGTATGTGGAAAATAATGTGTTTTTGAACCTTAAACCGCATAAACACATTGCATTCCACCAAATACACAAAATAATGTTCTGTTTAGCAATCTCATATGACCCCTTTAAGTATACTACTATGTCCCTATTTAGGTGTTAATTTGTATATATTTTGTCATATGAATATCTGAACATACAAAACATCAAAAGAAAGAACAGGGTATCTGCTTGTAAACAAAAAAATCATTTTATTCTAGCTTCATGCACTTTTTTAAACACTTGAATGTGGGTAAATTTCATAAATAAAAAATAATTAACATTTTGAACAAAAAGCTGAAAAAGACTATGAATTGGATTCAGAATGATAATCAAAACATAGATGGAGTCGATCAACACCCCAAAGCTTGACAGTCATTATTACCTCTTCATTGGTCGATATTTTATTCCATAATGTTACACAGTTTTAATACTGTTTTATGTCTGATGATCGTGTTAGATTACATGTGGAAGCATCTGTTGGTTCGGTTTCTTCTTCACTTGTGTTTTTTTTGGAAATTCTGTACAGAAGATGTGTACTAGCGCCCCCTACCATATAACAATGAAAACATGGATTCTAGCAGCACAAGTATAGCTCAAATATATTTAGACTTTTTTGAAGTATAAGTCAAGTATACTTAAATGTCATTTTAAGTTTATTTCTGAGACGTATATAACGTCTCGGTTATATAGGTAACCCTTGTTCCCTGAAGGAGGGAACGGAGAAGTTACGTCATAGTGACTGACGTAAATGGGATCTCTCCCGAGAGCCCAATCACCTTTGAGTGTTAACAAAACAAGCCAATGACAGTTGGCGTGCATGCTTTGCCACGCGCACCCTGCCCCACAGCGTGGGTATAAAAGGAGAGTGCGTGCAGACGTCACATCAGTTTTTCCCTGAGGAGCCGAGACTGTGTGCCCCGGCTGTACAGTGGTGGTACAGCAACTGTAGCGACGGGACGTAACGTCTCCGTTCCCTCCTTCAGGGAATGAGGGTTACCTAAGTAACTGAGACGTTCCCTTTCAGTCAGTCAAGTTCGACGTTACATCATAGTGACTGACGTAAATGGGATCCCTATGAAAACGCCACTATTGCTGACCCCCTCCAGTGCCCTGCGGAAGCCGGCAAGTCCCCCCACACCAGTTGGGACGGAAGATAGGACAGGGCTTAGGCAGAGATGACAGCCACTGCTGTTCCATACAGTGGATATTGGATAACACTGGGAAAGCATACTCCAAGTAGGGGAATGCTACGGAAGCCACATCCTGCGTAAGGAGGTACCATGTGGAAATACACATATGGACTGGCCAAGGGCAGTACTACATATGGAAGTCTCTGAGGTAGACTCAGCCAGCCTGGGGTGAGATCAATACACAGCAGAGACGGCAGAAGGTCTCTGCCAGGGAAAAACACAGGCTCACCGTGAGGGGAGCCGTACCATGGAAGAATACACATGTGGGATCACCCGAAGGGGAATCACTACACACGGGCACCTAACCCAGCACAAGGTCTGACCTTGGGCAACACACGAGTGCTGGACCTGGAGTCTGGCGCTCTACCACGCGTGACTGCCGAGGGTGCAGGAGGAACTTCAACAGGGTTTGCCAAGGGGAACTGAACTGAGAATCAATAAGGCGCACGTATCCGGTCCGTAGAGGGGAATGGCGCAGCAAGCGTGATTGACACCGAGCGGGTCAGGTGTTACTGGCCATCTGAGGCAAGTACACGGAAGGACACGGAAGGACACGGGCAATACAATCTCGCAAACATGTTAGGTGTCGCCCAGCCAGCAGCTCTACAAATGTCTGCTATCGAGGCGCCCCGCGCCAATGCCCAAGAAGATGCCACACCTCTCGTACACCAAGGGGGCACGGTAAGCACTGGGCTTGGTATGCCAAGACTATAGCCTCCACTATCCAGTGGGCAAGTTTCTGTTTTTAGAGACAGCCTTTCCCTTCTGCTGTCCTCCGAAGTAGACAAAGAGCTGGTCTGAGGTCCTGAAGCTCTGTGTGCGGTCTACGTAAACGCGCAAGGCACGGACGGGACAGAGCAGAGCAGAGCAGTGGCTGGGTCTGCCTCCTCCCTGGGCAGCTCTTGCAAGTTCACCACCTGATCCCTAAAAGGTGTGGTGGGAACTTTGGGTACATATCCAGGCCGGAGTCTCAGGACAACATGACAGTCAGCCGGTCCGAATTCTAGGCATGAATCGTCAATCGAAAATGCCTGCAGGTCCCCTACCCTCTTGACCGAGACCAATGCAGTGAGGAGCACTGTCTTTAACGACAGAAACTTAAGCTCTACTGACTACAGAGGCTCGAAGAGCTCCTCCTTCAAGGCTGACAGGACCGAGGGGAGATCCCAAGAGGGCACCAGATGAGGGCGCGGAGGATTTAATCTCCTCGCCCCTCTGAGGAACCTGATGACCAAGTCGTGCTTCCCCACAGACTTGCCGTCTATTGCATCGTGATGTGCGGCAATAGCAGAAACATATACTTTGAGGGTGGAGGGAGACAGCCTTCGCTCCAACCCATCTTGCAGGAAAGAGAGCACGACCCTGATCGGGCATCTATGGGGGTCTTCCTGGCAGGAAGAACACCAATCGACGAACAGGTTCCACTTCAGCCTGTAAGCGTGTCTTCTAGACGGGGCTCTAGCTGAAGTGATGGTGTTCACTACCGCTGGAGGTAGCCCACCAAGAGCCTCTGTGTCCCGTCCAGGGACCATACGTGGAGATTCCACAGGTCTGGACGTGGATGTCAGAGGGTGCCCCCTCTCTGAGAAAGGAGATCCCTCCTCAGAGGCATTCGCCAAGGAGGGGCTGTCGCGAGGACCATCAGTTCTGGGAACCCAGTCCGATTGGGCCAGTATGGCGCAACTAGGAGGACCTGCTCCTCGTCCTCCCTGAGCTTGCACAGTGTTTGTGCGAGAAGGCTCACTGGGGGAAACGCACATTTGCGTAGGCCCCGAGACCAGCTGTGTGCCAGTGCATCCGTGCTAAGGGTCCCCTCGGACAGGGAATAGAACAGCCGGCAGTGGGACGTGTCCAGATAGGCAAACAGGTCTACCTGAGCATCCCGAAGCGTCTCCAAATTAGCTGGACTGTCTCGGGGTGGAGTCGCCATTCTCCCGGAAGGGCGGGGTTACATGAGAGCTCGTCGGCTGCACGATTGAGCTCGCCTGGGACATGAACGGTGCAAAGCGACCTCAGATGCTTCTGACTCCAAAGGAGGAGATGGCGGGCGAGTTGCGACATGCGACGGGGAGCGTAGACCACCTTGGTGGTTGATGTACGCAACGGTCGCAGTGTTGTCCATATGGACCAGCACATGCTTGTCGTGTAGCAGCGAACTGAAGTGGGGCAGAGCAAGCAATTTGCGCTGGAAAGACTTCAGGCAGTTCAGCATTGACTGAGCACATTCTATTGAGAGACGTGCTGTGAGGTTGACCGAGTCCAACTCCATACCAAGAAAAGAGATCTTCTGCACAAGGGAGAGTTTGCTCTTCTCCCAGTTGACCCGAAGCCCCAACCGGCTGAGGTGGCTGAGCACCGTGTCCCTGTGTTCGTACAACTGCGCTCGAGACAGGGCTAGTATGAGCCAGTCGTCGAGGTAGTTGAGAATGCGAATGCCTCTTTCCCTTAAAGGAACAAGGGCTGTCTACACGACCTTGGTGAAGACACGAGGCGACAGGGACAGCCCGAAGGGGAGGACCTTGTATTGATATGCTCGCCTTTCGAACGCAAAGTGGAGAAACGGTCTGTGTCGAGGGAGGATAGAGACATGAAAGTACGCGTCCTTCAGGTCGATCGCTGCGAACCAATCAAAAGGACGGATGCATTAAAAGATGCGTTTCTGCATCAACATCCTGAACGGGAGCTTGTGAAGGGCCCGGTTCAGAACGCGCAGGTCCAAGATTGGTCGTAACCCACCGCCTTTCTTGGGTACGATGAAGTAAGGGCTGTAAAACCCTGACCTCATCTCGGCTGGAGGGACCGGCTGTATCGCGTCCTTCGCCAGGAGGACCACGATCTCTGCACACAAGACAGGAGCATCTTTGTTCAGCACAGAGGTGAACCGAATGCCCCTGAACTTGGGAGGGCGCCGGGCAAACTGAATCGCATAGCCGAGTCTGATGGTTCTCGCGAGATGGTCTGGGGAGCTCTAGCCAGAGACCGAACAAGCGGGACTAGGGGAACCACCGATGTACCCGCAGTGGGGCAGCGAAGTGGAGCGCAGGGACCCGACCCGGAAGGCAATGCGTCCCGGAGTGGGGTCTGTGTGCGACCGCAGTTTGATGGGCTGCAGCACGCCGTGAGAAGCAGCAGCACTGGACAGCAACCTCCGCTGACGCGCCGTAACACCAACACCAATAGACTTGCTGTCTTGAAACACTCAGGAGATTCGCTGAAAAGGCTCAGCTCTGAAGCAAAAAGCTGATGTGCGTCTGCACGCGCTCTCCTTTTATACCCGCGCTGCGGGTCGGGGTGCGTGTTGCAAAGCACGCACGCCAACTGTCATTGACTTGTTTTGTTAACACTCAAAGGTGATTGGGCTCTCGGGTGAGATCCCATTTACGTCAGTCACTATGAAGTAACGTCGAACATGACTGACTGAAAGGGAAAGCCCAATTCTGAGAAGTAAATAAAAAGTAGACTAAAAGTATACATTCCTATTTTTTACAACCCGAATTCCAGAAATGTTGGGACATTTTTTAAATTTGAATAAAATGAAAACTAAAAGACTTTCAAATCACATGAGCCAATATTTTATTCACAATAGAACATAGGTAACATAACAAATGTTTGAACGGAGAAATTTTACACTTTTATCCACTAAATGAGCTCAATTCAAATTTGATGCCTGCTACAGGTCTCAAAAAAGTTGGCACGGGGGCAACAAAGGGCTGAAAAAGCAAGAAATTTTGAAAAGATTCGGCTGGGAGGACATCTAGCAACTAATTAAGTTAATTGACATCAGGTCTGTAACATAAAAAGTGATGTCTTAGAGAGGCAGAGTCGCTCAGAAGTAAAGATAGGCAGAGGTTCTCCAATCTGTGAAAGACTGCGTAAAAAGATTGTGGAATACTTTAAAAACAACGTTCCTCAACGTCAAATTGCAAAGGCTTTGCAAATCTCATCATCTACAGTGCATAACAAAAGATTCAGAGAAACGAGAAATCTCTGTGCGTAAGGGACAAGGCCGAAGACCTTTGTTGGATGCCTGTGGTCTTCGGGCCTTCAGACGACACTGCAACACTCATTGGCATGATTCTGTCATTGACATTACTAAATGGGCCTAGGAATACTTCCAGAAACCACTGTCGGTAAACACAATCCGCCGTGCCATCTGCAGATGCCAACTAAAGTTCTATCATGCAAAAAGGAAGCATTATGTGAACATGGTCCAGAAGCGCTGTCGTGTCCTGTGGGCCAAGGCTCATTTAAAATGGACTGTTTCAAAGTGGAAAAGTGTTCTATGGTCAGACAAGTCCAAATTTGACATTCTTGTTGGAAATCACGGACGCCGTGTCCTCCGGGCTAAAGAGGAGGGAGACCTTCCAGCGTGTCATTAGCGTTCAGTTCAAAAGCCAGCATCTCTGATGGTGTGGGGGTGCATAAGTGCATACGGTATGGGCAGCTTGCATGTTTTGAAATGCACTATGAATGCTGAAAGGTAAATAAAGGTTTTAGAGCAACATATGCTCCCCTCTTGACGACGTGTATTTCAGCAGGACAATGCAAAACCACATACTGCAGCTATTACATCAGTATGGCTTCATAGTAGATGAGTCTGGGTGCTGAATTGGCCTGCCTGCAGTCCAGATCTTTTACCTATAAAGAACATTTGGCGCGTCATTAAACAAAAAAATAAGTCAAAGACGACCACAAACTCTTCAGCAGCTGGAAACCTATGTCAGGCAAGAATGGGACCAAATTCTAACTCCAAAACTCCAGAAACTCATAACCTTGATTCCCAGACGTCTTCAAATTGTTTTGAAAAGAAGAGGAGATGCTACACCATGGTAAACATGCCCCCGTCCCAAATATTTTCAGATCTGTAGCAGACATCAAATTAGAAATGAGCTCATTTTGTGCATAAAATTGTAAATTTTTTTCAGTTTAAACATTTGTTATGTTCTATTGTGAATAAAATATTGGCTCATGTGATTTGAAAGTCTTTTAGTTTTCATTTTATTCAAATTTAAAAAATGTCCCAACATTTCCGGAATTCGGGTTTAAAAGAAGTATACTAATAGCACACTGGAATAAACTTCTTTTTCGTAAGGGTACCTATAAGAACATGCTGAGGATGAAGGTGTCAGAAAACACAATTAGGCACAATAATGCTTTGTGAGCATTCATTAATGAAGGTAATACAGACACAATCATGCACTGTGACTTTGTCTCTCTCCTCCACATTAATGAAGTGACACTTGAGAGAGAGAGGTAAGTTCTGCACACAAACATTCATGGTGTACATTAACACTTAAAGCTAAGTTATTAAAAGGAATCAGATGCATAAAAACTTTTTGGCTGACAAATTACAGAATCTCACATATAAAACAATAATAAACTAAACTTTTTTTGTAATTTTTTTTTGTATGTTTAAAAAACTATTGATTTATCACAACAAAACTGTATTGTGAATTATTCATGTATCTTCAATTACACATTGTCCTTTACCTCTAGACTCATGTGAGTCATAAATCCAATATATATTTACATTAAATTGAGTCATTTTGCAGACATTTTTATCCAAAGCGACTTACAATTGGGGAATACATAAAGCGATTCATCTTAAAGAGGCAAACAGACCGAGGAAGTGCTCGTAATACCAAGTCTCAGGCATTGTTCAAATAAGTGCAAGCTAGAAAGGGAAGGAATAAATAAAGAGAAAGACAAAGGTGTTTTTATTTATTTATTTATTTTTTATTTTAGGATGACGTCAGGTAGTGTCGAAAGAGGTGAGTTTTCAGCTGTCGCTTGAAAATAGTCAGGGATCCAGCATTTCGGATAGGGGTGGGAAGATCATTCCACCAGCCAGGAATGGTCAACGAGAATGTTCTGGAGAGTGATTTTGAGCCTCTCTGTGATGGTACCACGAGGCGTCGCTCACTAGCGGATCTCAGACTTCTGGAGGGGATGTAGATTCTTAATAGTGAGTGGAAGTAGGCGGGTGCTGAGCCTGTGGCTGTTCTATATGCCAGCATCATTGTCTTGAACTGGAAGCGAGCTGCAACCGGTAGCCAGTGCAAGGAAATAAAGAGAGGTGTAACATGGGCTCTTTTGGGCTCGTTGAAGACCAGTTGTGCCGCTGCATTCTGAATCATTTGTAGAGGTTTGATTGTGCTTGATGGAAGTACAGCCAGAAGAGCATTGCAGTAGTCCAGCCTAGAAATGACAAGGGCCTGGACAAGAAGTTGTGAAGCATGCTCTGTTAGAAAGGGCCTGATCTTTCTGATGTTGTATAATGCAAACCTGCAAGATCGAGCAGTCTTTGCAATGTGGTCTTTGAAGGTCAGCTGGTCATCAAAGATTACACCAAGATTTTTGAAGTTGATGGGGTAATTGTAGAAAAACCTAGCTGGATGGTGAAATCATGCTGTAGAGCTGGAGTGGCAGGGAAGACAAGAAGCCCAGTCTTGAGCTGTAGGTGATGTTCTTTCATCCATGCCGAGATGTCTGCCAGGCAGCCTGAGATCCGTGCAGCTACAGTTGGATCATCTTGTTGAAAAGAGAGATAGAGCTGTGTCATCAGCGTAGCACTGGTAGGGGAAGCCATGTGCCTGTATGATGGGACCCAGTGATGTAGTGTATGTGGAGAAGAGGAGGGGTCCAAGAACTGATCGCTGAGGAACCCCAGTGACCAGTTGATGTGCTGTGGATACCTCCCCTCCCCAGGCCACCCTGAAAGACATACCAGTGAGATAGGATTCAAACCAGCGAAGTGGAATCCCAGTGATGCCCAGTGATGAGAGGGTAGACAGCAGGATCTGATGATTGACAGTGTCAAAAGCAGCAGATAGATCCAGCAGAATGAGAACAGATGATTTGGAATCAACTTTTGAAATCCGCAAGGCTTCAGTGACTGAGAGTAGCGCAGTCTCAGTTGAATGGCCACTCCTGAAACCTGACTGGTTAGCGTCCAGTTTGTTGTTCTGTGAAAGAAACAGTGATACCTGGTTGAAAGCAACTCGTTCGAGTGTTTTCGCTATGAATGGAAGGAGAGAGACAGGTCTGTAGTTTTCTATAAGAGAAGTGTTTAAATGTAGGTTTTTTGAGCAGTGGGGTTACCCGAGCCTGCTTGAACGCAGTGGGGAAAGTGCTTGTGAGGAGGGATGTGTTGATGACGTGTGTGAGTGCTGGTAAGAGTGTCTAGAGGACATGTTTTAGGATGGCTGGAGAGGAGAAGTTTGGATACCTCTGCCTCAGCGAGGGGACAGGAGAAGATGGGAGTTTTGGCAGTGGATGTGGTTGGTTGGAGGTCCTGTGTGTGTGGAGGTGAGAACTGACTACTGATTGTACTAGTTTTGTCTGTGAAGAATGTGGCAAAATCATCACCTGTTATAGAAGTGGTGGGAGGTGGTGGAGGGGGACAGAGGAGAGAATTAAATGTTCTGAAGAGATTACGCATGTCTGGAGCACTGTTAATCTTGTGGAAATATGAAGATTTGGCAGTGTGGACTTCAGCAGAGAAAGATGAAAGCAAAGACTGATACCTACTCAGGTCTGACGAATCTTTTGATTTGCGCCATTTTCTCTCTGCTGCCCTGAGTTTGGCCCGATGCTCACGAAGAACAATCTGGAGTTTTATAGGAGCTGTTACAGTAATCGCATGAGATTCAAATGAGTTGTAATTGCATAGGGGAGAGTGGGTGGAGTAGTTCCAATTGTTTGACATGAGCAGACCAGTGCCCCCACCCCGGCCAACTTGGCGTGGAGTGTGAGAGAAAGAGAAATTGTTAGCCAGAGCAGCTGGGGTTGCTGAGTCTTCAGGACGAGTCGTCCAGGTCTCAGTCAAGCTCAAGATGTTGAGTGTGGATTGTAAAGAAAAAGCAGAAATGAAGTCAGCTTTGTTGACAGCTGAATAACAATTCCAGAGACCCACAGAGAAACAAAGAGGTGCAGTAGAAGATGTAGAGATAGGGCGCAGGTTAGCAAGATTGCGTTGCCATCTGCGTGTGGTGGTAGAGCATGGTTGAGAGACAACCGGAATGGTTTGGAAACACATGATAAAGGTGGAAAGAAAGAGGACAGAAAAGGAGAGTGTGTGAAGGGAAGATAAAAATGATACTTAAGTGCATTGCCGGTGTCGTTGCTCGGTTAAAGTCGCGCAGGAAAAAGTCGCAGGTCTTTACCCTTGTCGGTCTTCACATGAGGAAGCTGAAGACGTGGGCTGCGTCAGCGCTCACACATCAAATAAATACACAGTCTAAGAGACTACAGTGAAAACAGTTGTGGCCGCATTCTAATTAGCACAGCCAATAGCCTATAGCAGGGCAAATAGCTCAAATCGAAACTAACACTTTGCACTTAAGTGCAGAAAGGAGCAATGCAAAAGATACAGGCTCCTTCTTAGCCGAGGGGTAATTATTATAATTACCAGTGATCACAACGAAAATACAGAATAGAAATAGGTAGGAAACAAAGTATTCCTTCCTAGCAGCAAGTAAATAATTTAAACAACAGATCTACGAACAAGTATTAAGACACTTACGCGCTGCTGTCCGTCTTTTCTGGTGACTAATCGACTTCTCCCAAGGTATAAGAGTGACCAAGTAGTTTAAATACTTTACAGTCGCTGTGACCGCCTTCTAATTAGCACAGCCAATAGCTTATAGCAGGGCAAATAGCTCAAATCGAAACTAACACTTCGCACTTAAGTGCAGAAAGGAGCAATGCAAAAGACACGGACTCCTTCTTAGCCGAGGGGCAATTATTATAATTACCAGTAAGTGCAATCAAAAATATAAACCACAATGAAAATACAGAATAGAAATAGGTAGAAACGAAGTATTCCTTCCTAGCAGCAAGTAAATAATTTAAAATCTATGAACAAGTATTAAGACACTTATATACTGTATATGATTTACTGACACTGATTGAAATCACTAACTCATGAGTGAGTTTAACTCTTCTTTGGATATCTTTTGACTGATCTGTTAAAAACAAGCAGTTCATAAGAGTCATTTTTTTTTGCGAATCAGAAATGGCTCGCACTCTGGTTGTTGTTCTACGCTGCGAGTGCTTACCAGATAATGAGACAAAACCGCATACGGACGGACTCAAATCTCTCCTGATTTTAAATTTTTGTCGTACATTGTTATTTTTGTTGCATATTTTAGTCGCTGTCTGGAGCCCTGCTGTGGTCTTTGTGATGTACAGAAATACGATGGCATCTGTGGGCCGATTAGCCTGGTGTGTCCTCCTCTGAGTTTTTCTCAAGAGATCCTCTGTGTTCTAAAAACACACAGATGTTGCTGAGCTAATGAGGGAGAGAAAGCAAGAGTGAAGAATTATTCATAATACATAAACGTTGGGAACTGAGGGAAGCTTATAAAGCAACAAAAACAAGCAAATCAACCAATATTTAAAAATATTCATCACATTAATTAGACCAGAAACCAGACGCTTTATACAACCATTATTGTCTTCTTTTGTTGGCACACAGAGTATAACAACACTAGAACTACCTGTCAGGTCACATCCTCTGTGGATGAGCCATGCAAGGAACAATTTTACCATGCAGTGATAAATGTAAATTTCTCTTGGAAAACTTTATTTCTGGTTGTCAGATGCACACACTTCTAAACACACACACACACACACACACACACACACACACACTAAACTAAAAACAGCAACACTGTACACTCGTCTCTCTAGACCCAGATTTCCACAGAGGGGGAGCAGTGAGTTATGGATCAACCTCACTGTGACAATATAAGCTGTTTTACGACACCAACAAAAAGAAGGATAGAATCTGATGTATGAGTCATAAACCTGATATAGTGACACACATAGAAACAGAAACACACACACACACACACACACACACACACACACACACACACACACACACACATGCATACTGTCACTGGAGAGCAACCCCTCAGGCACAGGTCATAAATCAACGCACACACATCCACATCCTGCTGTTTCCTTAATTACTGCTTCTATTAACTGTTGTAATTAATCTATCGTTATTTCACTCACACACAACAACTGCAGCCTGCTCACCTCTGTAGATGGACTGTAACATCCACTCTTTTACTAAGCTCAAGTCATTGTATAAAAATGGGCTTTGAAGAAAAGCAGTGCCTCTATACACAGTTCCAAGAGTTCATATGTTTGTGTATGTTAGTGATGTTTATCAGCTCCAAGTGTTTAAAAAATGTCTCTATAGAAAGTTTTTAGAATAAAGTGATATGTGAAAGATGGATGTTCATTCCACAGATAGAGGGAAAGACAATAGAAATGTAGATAAGACAAAGTCAGGATCTTCTGTTGCAAGTTCAGAAGATGTGTCTGGAAGATATTTCTGAGAAGTAATTGGATTAGGAAGCATGATTTTGAGAATGCTTTTATACAGCAGTTGATATTACATTTTAGACGCAATATTGCCAGTTAATTTTTAGATCTGTCATCGAAAATTGTTCCAAATTAACCACAGCAGAACCATTGCAGCAGCAAATAATAACACAGATAGTGGAGTTTCATTCCTATTTTTGAATGAAAAGGCTTATAGGCTGCATCCAAATCTCATATCTGCCTACTGTATACTTGGTGAAAAACAGTATGTGAAAAGAATAGTATGTCTGGATTCACAGTATTCATAAAACAGTAGACGAAAAGCACTTGGATGACTTACTATTCCCTGTGAGATTCTGATCTCAGTATGCATCTAATGGACACTTTACTATCCCATCAGGCCACGGGAGTGGATTTGTGAATGACAGTGAAATGATGCAACTGATGCTGGTAGGTCACATGACAAATCTAGCATGTCTGGAACACATTAATGCATAGAATGCACTTCTTTAACAGTCACAAAGTAATTGATTATTCAAAAGAAGTAGCAACTCAGGTTGCAGCCATAAAGACAGCTTGGTTCTTTCTTGAATAAATCAGTGGTTCTGAATGAGTCAGTTGAACAAATTATTCACTGACTCACTAATAAAAAGACTTACTGCCACCTACTGGCATAACTATATAAACCGGTATGTGTATTTTTGAATGTATTATTCTAATTTTTTTCTAATTGATACCATACTAAATAAAACTGTTCTACTGTATGAAGAAAAATAACAGATAAATGTTAATAGCACCGACTCTATAACTGTTAATGGTCTCCACTGACTGTCTTCATGGCCTCTTAGAACATCCCACAGGCTGGAATTTATTAGTGGCAGTCGGTGGTCCATGCTCTCACACCCTTTTAGCACTGACCAGTGAGCTCCTTCTCACCTCTGATTTGCACTGAAGCACTGACAAGCCATTTTTCTTCTGCAAACCCAAAGGCACATATTGCAAACACAACAGCAAGTCATAACACAATGCACTGTAATTATGAAACCAAGAGTTTACCTAAACTTAATGACTGATAAAATAAAAAAGTAACAGACTGTGTTTACTGAAAGGATGTCTTTTTTTCTCACAGAAGCTGACATGTACATATATTTTCTACGGCAAGCCCTGAAGGGACAAAAACACACACATTCACAGGGCAAAAGCCCTCCACAAACTGTGTCCTAATTCAGTCTATGACAACTGCTTTCTTTTACACAGTGCTCCTGCTCTTATTTCAGTGAGCTTCAAGTTGATTTGCTGCCAAAATTGGGTGGTGCAATACTTGACGGAAATTTCAGAAGCAGTCGTTTAATTTGTTACCCTTCTTCAATGCTTAATCGGAGAGTGTGACAGATCCACAGAGAGAGGAGGGCAAGATTTCAGCTGGTTTGACATTCCCTACCGTTATCGAGTCAGTGTCAGTGTGAAAATTTTACAATATAATTTTGGTCACATTCCTGAAATGAACAGAGAATCTATAAAATGCATGCATATAACACGCCCACATATCTAAATGATTTATAATCAGGGGTGCACGTAAGTGGTCCACAGGTCCGCATGCGCGACCAAAATAAAAAATGCGCTGTGTAAATAAATTCTGACAGCACATTTGCGTACCGACATGGTTGACAGCTGTTAATGCACAATTACCATTTTAGATCGACAAACTGTACTATATAAGATTTCTATTCAAACTGAAAGCATAAATCTAGGCTATCCCATGCCGCTTTCAAAGCACAATGCAAAACATCTCGGTTACGTATGTAACCATGGTTCCCCGAGTAGGGAACGAGATGCTGCGATGACCATCGCTTTGGGAACACCCTCGGTGTGACGAATGTCTGAAGCCCTTATACCATCACGCCAATTATTGGCCAAATAGCACTTGGGAACGCCCCCACGCATATGTACCGTATGCTATATCAGCGTGCCGCGCACTATTTCATCAGATTTCCAAAATGACGAAGGAAGCGTTATCAAGGTACGGAACGGCCCTCATCACAGCATCTCGTTCCCTACTCGGGGAACCATGGTTACATACGTAACCGAGATGTTCCCCTTCCTAGGTTCACTCAATGCTGCGATGACGATCGCTTTGGGAACGCTATACCATAACGCCTGAAGTACTTTAGATAGCTGGAGACCAAGGAAAGCATCTGATCAAGCAGATAAGACCTGGGAGTCAGGAGCCATCCTTACATCTAGACTGTAGAACTTGATGAAAGTGCTAGGAGAGGACCATCCTGCCGCCGCACAAACATCTTCCATTGACGATCCTTTCAGAAAGGCCTGAGAAGAAGCCACTGCTCTTGTGGATTGAGCACGTAGTCCTAGAGGCGAAGTAAAGTCACGTGGCTCGTAGGCTAAAGAGATAGCCTCAACTATCCAATGCAACATTCGCTGTTTGGTGACAGCGGAGCCTTTGCTCTTACCACCAAAACACACAAACTGCTGGTCAGATCCACGCCACTGAGCTGTGCGGTCTACATAGATTCTTAATGCCCTCACCGGACAAAAATGTTACCTGATCCCGCGTCAGCATGGGAGAAAGCCTCCAAGATCACTTGCTGAAAACGAAATGGATTCGAAGCAATCTTGGGAACATAATCTGGTCTGGGTCGCAATAAGACTTTCACCAGCCCTGGGGCGAAGTCCATACATGAAGGGCTGATAGATAGAGTCTGTAAGTCTCCTACTCTTTTGAGGGAGGATAAAGCCAGCAAAAGAACTGTCTTGAGAGTTAACAGCTTAACTGACATAGACTCCAACGGCTCAAAGGGATGGCCCGACAGACCTTCCAAAACAATTGAAAGATCCCAAGAAGGAACTTGTGTCGGGCGGAAAGACCTAAGCCGTCTCGCACCCTACATAAAACGTGATACCAAAGGATGACGACCCGCTGAAACATCTCCTACAAGTGCATGTCCCACAGATATGGCCGCTACATACACTTTGAGAGTAGCGGGGGTCACTCCCTCAGAAAAACGACTCTGAAGAAACTCCAGTACTGAACCAATGGGGCAATGAACAAGGATCCAGGGCACGTTGTCTACACCACGAAGCAAAGAGTCTCCACTTGAAAGCATATAAGCGTCTCGTGGAGGGAGCTCTAGAATTAATAATAGTGTCGGTAGTCTCAGCCGAGAGACCAGAACACACTAACGCATTCCGCTCAGGTGCCACACCCATAGCTTCCATAAGTCCGGCCGAGGGTGCCAAATCATGCCCCGAGCTTGAGTCAACAGATCGTGTCTGAGGGGAATCTCCCAAGGAGGGCCGACCGACAGACTGACCAGGTCCGAAAACCACGACTGGGTAGGCCACCACGGAGCCACCAACAACAGGTGCTCCACTCTGTCTGATCGTATCCTGAGTAGAACTACTGGAAGCAGCCGGATAGGGGGAAAAGCGTACAGACTGGTTCTAGGCCAATCTTGGGCCAAAGCATCCAGACCCAGAGGCGACGGGGGAGACAGGGAAAACCAGAGCGGGCAGTGCGTATTCATGCTCGAAGTAAATAGATCCACTTCCGCTCGTCCGAACCTCTGCCATATGAGATTCACCACTTGAGGGTGAAGTCTCCATTCCCCGTCCTCCAGCCTCTGCCTCGAGAGCAGGTCTGCTCCTGAGTTCAGGTGACCTGGGATATGGACTGCTCTGACTGATAGGAATTTGGTCTGAGCCCAAAGAAGAACACTCCTCGCCAGCCTGTACAGGGGGCGAGAATGAAATCCTCCTTGACGATTCAGGTATGAAACTACAGTCATGTTGTCCATCCTGACTAACACAAGACAGCCCGTCAACTGCGGTAAGAACTGCCTGAGAGCCAGAAAGACTGCAAGTTGTTCCAAACGATTTATGTGCCAACTCCGCTGCTCCTCTGACCAGATACCTCGAACTGGGCGACCTTGATGGACCGCCCCCCATCCCGTCAGGGATGCGTCCGTCGTGATAGTTTTGCGACGAAGACACGTCCCCAGTTGGACTCCTTTCTGAAGGAACTGGGGTCTTTTCCATGGTTTTAGAGCACAAAAACCTCTGCATGTCACCGTAATTCTGCGAAACGGATGACAACGAGGTGAAACATTCTGGCTCTTGGTCCACCACTGAAACGGTCGCATATGGAGCAGGCCCAACTGAACTACAGGGGACACTGCCGCCATCAGACCCAACAACCTGAGACAAGCCTACGTGGACTAGACATCCTGTTTTGAACTGACTGAGACAGGTCTGTAATGACTGCACACGTGTGGGAGACAGACGCGCCCGCATCGCGTGAGAATCCATGTCTACCCCCAAAAATGTTGTTCGGTGTCGAGGCAGCAGAACACTCTTTCGTGGGTTCATTCGTAGTCCCAGACGCCGTAGATGATCGAGCCCTAAGTCTCGATGTCTCAGTGCCTGATCCTGGGATTGAGCTAATATCAGCCAATCGTCTAAGTAGTTCAAAATTCGGACGCCCTGGAGCTGTAACAGGGCCAGAGCTGCATCCATGCACTTTGTAAATGTTCGGGGGGCCAGAGCCAGTCCAAACGGAAGAACACAGTACTGGTAAGCTTTGCCCTCGAAAGCAAACCTGAGGAACTTCCTGTGTCTCTTGACGATCTGGATGTGAAAGTATGCATCCTTTAGATCGATGGTCACAAACCAATCTCGGGGTTGGATCTGAGACAAAATAGACTTTACTGTTAGCATCTTGAACTTGCTCACTCTGAGCGCAATGTTCAAACGACGCAAGTCCAGAATTGGACACAAACCACCATCTTTTTTGGGTACAGCAAAATACCGGCTGTAAAAACCCGACTCCATCTGAGTGGGGTGTAATTTTTCTGTAGCCCCTTTCTCTAGGAGTAATACGATTTCCTGACGTAACACCGCGGCCTGCCCAGGACGTACTGTCGTTGGAAGAACCCCGCTGAAAGGGGGTGGCCCTTTCCAAAATTGTATGGTGTAACCGTGTCGAATGGTGCGTAGTACCCATTGCGAGACGTCGGGCAAGTGTTTCCACGCAGCCCAAAAATCTGCTAGAGGTTTTAGACGCTCTGTTTGGCTGTAGTCGAACTACAGGTCTCAGGACATCTGACTGCGGAAAGCTGCTGGCGTCTACGAGAACAGGTAGTATAGGCGGGGTTGATAAAAATCTTCTTGCATAGGGTCCCGTAGCAACTGAGTGGCGGGAATCTCTATAACAGGGTGTCCGAGAGCCCTGTCGGGCCATCTCAACGCCCCAAGGGTGTGGGCTTTGGAGGCCGTCATAAACGGGCCATGCTCGCACTCGAACTCTGAAGGCTGTGGCGTACAGAGTGTCTGAGGAGGTGCTCGCTACGAGGACCCAGTCTAAAACCGCCAGAGGCACAGTAAGCGGCGGGACAGTTAAGATCTGAGTCGGGAGGCTTGTGCGGTCCGACCAAACTCTCCAAAGGAGGGCCTGGCCTCCGAAGACGAGCGAGGGAATCAGGAACTGCTACTAGGAGCCTGAGAACGAGAGGCCATGGCCGTCGAACTCAGGTCTATCCGTTTGCGTTGGCACGGGCGAACAGGTGGACGAGACCTAGGACCCCAATCCTTCCAAGGGGTGCCATAGGCGAAGGTTCACTACACTGAAACTCCCGATGACGATGCAGAGAGGATGAACGTGAACGGACCATTTGTGGTTGATGTTCCGTTTCCCTGGGCCTACGTGGAATAAGCTGGCGAAAAGCAGAAGACTGTTGTTTCACTGCCCGAAACTTGTCCACCACTGTGGTGACTGAATCTCCAAACAGACCGTCTTTCGAAATGGGAGCGTCCAAGAGAAAAGTTTTGTCCTTTTCTTTGATGTCTGTGAGAGTGAGCCAGAGGTGGCGCTCAACCGACACCAATCCTGCCATTGACCTTCCCACTGCTCGAGCTGTGTGTTTGGTAGCTCTAAGCGCCAAATCTGTAGCTCTCCTGAGCTCCTTAACAGCCTCAGGAGTGAGGCCTTCCCCTTCATCTAGCTCTTTGAGGAGCTCTGCCTGATAGGCTTGAAGCACACCCATAGAATGTAGCGTGGCCGCAGCCTGCCCAGCAGCCATGTAAGATTTCCCTATTAAATTGGAGGTTATCCTACATGGCTTGGATGGTAACATAGGGCGTGTCTTCCAAGACGGAGCAGAATTAGGTGTGAGGTGAGTCACGAGAGTCTCTTTGACGGCCGGCATTGCTCCATAACTGTGATCCGCCATTTTGGACACGGTGGCGAAATCAGCGGCGGCGGCGTTAGTAATCCGCGCCGAAAAAGGCTGTTTCCAAGACCTTGAAACCTCTTGGTGGAGGTCTTGAAAGAAGGGAAGAGGCCTGGTTTTGCGTCGGCTCACAGTCCCATTCTAGTTCCAACTTGTCAACCGCACGCGTCACAACGTCTAACAGTTCATTGTAAGACGGGGAATTGCATTTCTCCTGTCCGCTCGGAGAGAGAGAACTGCAGGATTCCATTAAATCCTCTGAGTCAGAGGCCGCGGTAGACAACACATCATCGTCATGTGGACCAAAACCAAAGGAAACCGCACTGCGGGCCTCCAGGGTAGGCCGCAAATCGTCATTGACGAAAACAACCGGCTCGACATAACACTCTTCTAGCTCTTGAACATGGCCGGGTGAAAGCGCGAGGAAAGGAGAATACTCACTCTCTATGGGCTCTAACTCGCATGCATCACCCCAAGCGATCATCTCATGCGGCGCCTCGGCAACCGCAGAAAAAGATTGGTGGGGGTTAGACGCAGGGCCTTTAGGTAAGGCCGCGAGCCTCGAGCATAATACTTTAAGCCACAGACTATCACAGTGTTGACAATTAGGTAGGCCGGTAAGCGCCGCTTGGGCGTGATTATGGCCCAAGCAAAGCACGCACTTGTCGTGTGTCTCCCGCTGTGATGAACCTTTCACATGACTCGATGCACTTCCTATGTCTCATTGTGTCCGCTAAGAGGAGTAAACTGCTCTTTTTCTCAAGGAAAATAGCCGAGAACACGAAGAAAGATGCTTTCCAATGGGCAACAGATAATTTGCTTCCTGAAGGAATTGAAATCTGATGAAATAGTGCGGCACGCTGATATAGCATATGGTACATATGCGTGGGGGTGTTGCCAAGCGCTATTTGGCCAATAATTGGTGTGATGGTATAAGGGCTTCAGACATTCGTCACACCGAGGGTGTTCCCAAAGCAATGGTCATCGCAGCATCTCGTTCCCTACTCGGGGAACCATGGATGGTCATCGCAGCATTGAGTGAACCTAGGAAGGGGAACTGTGACATTCATTCACTGACACTCTTCAATCAGCAGCAGCACTAAATCCGGAAGCGTGTATACTTACTTGCTGGCAACCCGCCAAAATAAAAGCCTGCTGATTTTAAGTTTGAAAATGACGAAAACGTTTTTATCTATTTATTTTTTAGACTCTTTTATCCAAAGCGACTTACAATTGGGTAATACATAAAGCGATTCTTCTTAAAGAGGCAAACAAAGAAAGTAGTCGTAAATATTAGCATTTTATTTTTAAGTTTATTATAAAATAATTGTATTTGTATTTAATACTAGGTCTATCTTTTAATTTTAAATAGCATTATCACAGATTATTATTTAGTTTATTATTTTATTTTAAAAAAACAAACAAATAAAGTGCAATAATATTATAACTATTATTAATTTATTTTTTATAGTTATATTTAATGGGTCATACTATATGCAGTGTGAGGACCAAACAAAATCTCCAGGTTCTCTTATGAGAACCAGGATGAAAAAATTATGTGCACCCTATTTATAATAGATCTAAACCAAACACATGATGATTATAATTCCCCTTCTAGGGAACTCTACTCTGCGCCCCCTAGGGGGCACTATGGGGAATGCAGCCTGCATTACCGGTGTCTGAAGCACGTGTGAAACAACGCCAATCTATTGGCCCACATCGCCCATGACGTCATAGGCAGGGTGCCCGGAAGTATAAAAGGGCATCTGCTGATTACGTCATCCTCTTTGCTGTCTTCAGGAGCCATCTGTTTGAAGTGCGCGTGAGAGACCAAGGCAGGTGAGCAGTGTGGAAAGTGTGTGCCCCCGTTCTAGAGGTTTCTGTCACTTGAGGACATGCACGATCTATCTGTCATGTGTCTTAGTCAGGAGCTTGCGTTGCGTGTGCTTGAGGGCGCTGAACGCGCTCATTGTCCACTGAGAAGCTCTATTGGCGTTTGTCCCTCTTCTCGAGAGATGAGTGACAAGTGTTTACGTCTCGCGGTTCGGGTCCCGCTGTTGCCGAGGCACGGCGAAGACTCGGATCGTGGGATTTGCGGGGTTGAGATGCTCTTTTTGGGTTATCAGATCCCGCGGATGGCGCTCGAGTTGAGCAGCGATTTATGTGTGCCTCCGTGTTTGGATTCTAACATTCAAGGGCATGTTCTGCTTTCACATTTGTCTCGGCAAAGAGCACGCGCGTTCAGAATTACACACGCATCGTGATGAGTCACGGTGTCTAGGCTCCATTCACGTTTGTTCCTATTCCCAAAGGATGCAGAACAAAGAGTTTGTGTCTCACAGTGTGGTTCCCCCATTGCCGCGGCACAGTTTCACACCTCGCTGTCATCACACCCTCTCTAAACAGGTTGTCGGATGTCACAGATACTATTGGGTTCTTATGACGATGAATTGTGAGCACGGAGTCGTTTCAGCCCTGATCTTGCGAGATCGTGGGCGGAGCTATATTCATATACTCATATATCCATATATGCTATATTATATACTCTAAGAGCCTCGCTGTGTGTGAATATATTTTAAAGCTCTGTGGAGAGAGGCTTGCAAGTTTTCTCTCCCAGGGTTTTCAGCACCTAGAGTGATTATGGGGAATGTCTCTTCTTGTGTTAAGCCAGAGTGTAGCCGTCTGCGGATGGTTATGCAACAGCCCAAGCTTACTTTGTTCTGGAATATGACAGTCTGAGGGCAGCCATGTTCTAGCCTGGCTCCTTAACTAGGTTGGGTTCCCCTTGACACAAGTTCTCTCGATTAAGCGCTGAAGTCTTTGTTTAGGAATCTGCTATTAGAGGATAGCTGTGTTCCAGCTCGGAGACTGCTTCCCTTTTTTCTTTTTTAGGGTTTTTAAATAGTGGTCTCCGTGAGCCCCTTGCATGGACTGTACTGTCTCCCCTTCGGGGTTTTAAGTAGATGGCCCACTTCCGTGGTCTGGGCTATAGTCAGCCTTATCTGAGTGAACTGCTATTTGAGGATAGCTGTTTCTAGCCCTCTAGTGTTATGGCCTCAGCTTACATCAGGCTTTGATGGCTGACTATGATGTTTATGTGTTCACTCTTTAGCTTCCCTTTTTTTCTTTTTTTTAGGGTTTTTAAATAGTGGTCTCCATGAGCCCCTTGCATGGACTGTGCTGTCTCCCCTTTGGGATTTTATGTAGATGGCCCACTTCCGTGGTCTGGGCTATCTTCAGCCTTAGCTGAGTGAACTGCTATTTGAGGATAGCTGTGTCCAGCCCTCTAGTGTTATGGCCTCAGCTTACATCAGGCTTTGATCGCTGACTATGATGTTTATGTGTTCGCTCTTTGGCGAATCATTTCCTGAAGGTCTGGATCTCCCTCTTGTGAGCTCCTGGTCAATAACACGATGCTTCGCTAGCCTACTGTGGGTCTGACATGGTTTGGGGAACTCCTTAGTATAACCATCTGAGGGTGGTTATATTCCAGCCATTGTTATGGAAGGACGGGCTTACTTGAATACAGCTATTTAAGGCTAGCTGTGTTCTACTGCAGTTGCGCTTGTCCCTCTCCTGGATTGGTTAGCTATGTGCTAGCTCATTGATTGCTCCCGTTTAGGGTTTTAAGTAGCGGTCTTTTGAGCCCTTACCTAGACAGTGCTGTCTCTAAGCCCACTCTGTGTGGTCTGGGTAGTTTCAGTTGGTCCCCCTTCTGGTAGCCCTTCCTAGGTACACAGCTATCTGAGGATATCTATGTGCTAAGTCAGTGACTGCTCCCCTTCTTAGGGTCTTTAAGTAGCGGTCTCCTTGAGCCCTTGCCTAGACAGTGCTATCTCCCCCACTAGGGTTGTAAGTAGATATCCCACCCTCTTTGGTCTGGGCAGCTTTGCAGGAAGGCTATCTACACTAGGACTGACAAGGATTGGGGTCCTCCTTAGTATAGCCATCTGAGGGTGGTTATATTCCAGCCACTGTTATGGCAGGACGGGCTTACCTGAATACAGCTATCTGAGGCTAGCTGTCTTCTACTGCAGTTGCGGTGAGACCTCTTATGGAGTGGTCCCCTTTCCTAAAGCCTAGCTATCTGAGGATAGCTATGTGCTAGCTCAGTGATCGCTCCCCTGCTTAGGGTTTTAAGTAGCGGTCTCTTGAGCCCTTACCCAGACAGTGCTATCTCCCCTCTTGGGTAGTAAGTAGACAGCCCACTTTTTGTGGTCTGGGTAATTTTAGTCGGTCCCCCTTCCGGTAGCCCCTCCTAGGTACATAGCTATCTGAGGATATCTGTGTGCTAGCTCAGTGACTGCTCCCCTTCTTGGGGTCTTTAAGTAGTGGTCTCTTTGAGCCCTTGCCTAGACAGTGCTATCTCCCCTGCTAGGGTTGTAAGTAGATGGCCCACTCTCTTTGGTCTGGGCAGATCTGTAGGAAGGCTAGGTAACACTTTATTTTAGGGTCTCTTAACTAGTTGCTTATTAGCATGCATATTACTAGAATATTAGCCATTTATTAGTAGTAATTAAGCACATATTAATGCTTTATTCTACATGACCTTATTCTACATCCCTAATCCTACCCAATACCTAAACTTAACAACTACCTAACTAACTATTAATAATCAGCAAATTAGGAATTTATTGAGGGAAAAGTCATAGTTAATAGTGAATATGTGTTCCCTATTCTAAAGTGTTACCGAAGGCTATCTCGGCTATGTTATTCTGGTCCACAAGCCTTCATAAGACCTTAGGGACATAGCTATCTGAGGATAGCTGTGTTCTAGCTCAGCAGCCACTCTCTTTTCCTGGGATTTAAGTAGCTATCTCTTGAGCTCCTCTAGAGGCTTTCTAGTTAGCCTCTTCAGTGGTCTCGTGTATCCAGGCTAGTTATGCTCACATAGCATAACTATCTGAGGATAGCTGTGCTCTTAACTTGGGTGGGATGTTCCCCTTGATCTATTCGGTTCCCCCGTTTCTGCCAAGTTGCGTGAGTGGCCTGTGACGTCAGTGGCATGGCCCCTTTCTAAGGGTAGGCTTAGGTGTATGTATGTCGTTACCTTGGTGCTCTCCCACCAGGTGGACAGGCATGCGCCTCGGCACGGCATGGTTGGATTTCGTTCCCCATAGTGCCCCCTAGGGGGCGCAGCGTAGAGTTTCCTAGAAGGGGAACATCTCGGGTTATGCATGTAACCATGGTTCCCCGAGAGGGAACGAGACGCTGCGCCACCTTGCCATGCCTTCGGACTGTCTACCTCTCCTTCTGCCTGTCTACCTCTCCTTCAGACAGCTAAGTGGATGACGTATTCAGCAGGTTCCCTTTTTATACTTCCGGGGCACTCCGCCTATGACGTCATGGGCCATGTGGGCCAATAGATTGGCATTGTTTCTCACGTGCTTCAGACACCGGTCATGGAGGCTGCATTCCCCATAGTGCCCCCCTCTCGGGGAACCATGGTTACATATGTAACCCGAGACATTCTCTTACGTTATCTTGTTGTGTGTACAACATAACCTGTTTTGGACTGGATTGGATGGATGGATGGATGGATGGTGAGGTCACATGTCCAAAACTCTCTCTGCAACTTAAGGAGCTGCTTTCCTCAATGCTATTTATCCAGAGCAAACTGATCAATAAGAGACACAGAGCTAAAACAACTGTTTGTTTGTGAAAGGGGACGCAAGCAAACACACATCAGCTGGTTAAGCTCAGCACTGGACAAATTGGATCATGACCACAACCGTTTCTGGTGAGGAAGGGTAATATTGATTTTCACTTCCCCATTTTCTGCTTCTTTATTTTTGGTTTAATTTGTTTTAGTGCCATTTGTTTCCTCTACATAGCATTCATTTTCTTTTAGCTGCTGTATTTTATACCTTTATTTGCATTCCTGAATCTTTATTTCAGCAGTGTTGTGAAATGCTGCTTTTAAACAGAATGTGCTACATAGCTGTGTTAATATCAATAAGTTGCATTAGAATAGTTACAGAAACTAATGCATTAAATATGCATTCATTTTTGTTTTATTTATTAATTTTAGTGGCCTACAAACAATATAGAATCTTATGTTACATTTTCTCCATAACTACAATTTAAATCAATTTTAAATAAATAAATAAATAAATAAATATACTGTTGATCCCCTAGCAAAAAAGTAATATTTAAAATGATTTATTTCATACTAAGTATAGTTCAAATCTATTTACATATTTCCTGACATATTGCTTGAGACTTACTGATATAAAAATGATAATTAAACTTTATTTGTAGTACTACTTGTGCACAATGCACATTTATTAATATTATGCCTAAAATGTGTTTTAATGTCACTGATGAGGATTGTATGATCTTTGAATAATGTAGGTCTTTAAATGCGCAATATTTAAAGTGTACCTGAAGTACACTTGCAATAGTTCCACTTTAGCACAATCAAATATACTTCAGTATATTTTTAGCTGGACTTCAGCACTACTTTTGCACAATTAAAGTGCATTAAATACAAAATGAGTTGTTCCAATTTAGCAGACTTTGAGTGCAGTTTAGTATACTGAAAGTACAGTTGCCATGTATTTCTATAATTTTTTATAAAGTACATAAAAATGTAAATGTATTTATAGTATATAAATAAATGTATTTCAAATATGTGACCCTGGACCACAAAACCAGTCTTAAGTCGCTGGGGTATATTTTGTAGCAATAGCCAAAAAAAAAAAAAAAACATTGTATGGGTCAAAATGATCAATTTTTCCTTTATGCCAAAAATCATTAGGATATTACTGTAAGTAAAGATCATGTTCCATGAATATATTTTGTAAATTTCCTACCGTATATATATATCAAAACTTCACTTTTGATTAGTAATATGCATTGCTAAGAACTTCTATTGGACAACTTTAAAGGCGATTTTCTCAATATTTTGATTTTTTTCTTTTGCACCCTCAGATTCCAGATTTTCAAATAGTTGTATCTCGGCCTAATATTGTCTGATCCTAACAAACCATACATCAATGGAAAGCTTATTTATTCAGCTATATGCATAAATTCAATTGATACTTAAGACTGGTTTTGTGGTCCAGGGCCAGCTTATTTATTCAGCTATATGTATAAATTCAATTGATACTTAAGACTGGTTTTGTGGTCCAGGGTCACATATATTTTAGTATTGTGTATGTATATTTTAGTATAGTAAATCTATTTCATATATATTTTAGTATCAGTGTGGTCATAGGCTGTACTATACTATATATTAACACTGGAATCAAATTTTTGTAATTAAAAAAAATAGCCCACCCCCAAAATTAAAATTTGCTGAAAATTAACTCACCCTCATGCTACAAGATGTAGATGAGTTTGTTTCTTCATCAGAACGGATTTGAAGAACATTACATAATTTGCTCACCAATGGATCCCTTTGGTGAGCTTTGTCAGTGGGGAAGCATTATTATGGAATATGGAATATTTTGGCTAGAAGCAATGGTTAAAGTTAAGTTAAAACTTAACCTGATGTATTTGTTTATGACAAAAACAGCTTTTCACTTCACTACTGTTGGACTGGATTATATGGATGACTTGTGGATTACTGCAGAGAATCCACTGGTGAGCAAGTAATGCTAAATTTCTCCAAATCTGTTCTGATGAAGAAACAAATTAATTTATACCTCAGATGTCCTGAGAGTAAGTAAATTTTCTTTTTTAGGTGAACTATTCTTTTAAAATGCCAAATTTGTAGATCATTATCCCCAAACTGAAGGCATATGTGCCTGTTTAGAATAGTGTAAAGCTACATGAAAGTTGAGGAAGAAAAACTGAGCACATGCTTCACTCAATCTTGTTCCTGCCAATCCCTGTCCACTGTCTCAGTAAGTGTCCTCACTTCTCCTCTCCCTCTCAACACTACAGTCCAGTTCCAGTAGAAGTTCAGTCTCCTTGCATAATTACATAATTAGTTCAATTAGCTGTGTCTCCATACATCTCAGCTGCTCCTGCACGAATACAGTTCTGAAGCTGAAAAGTAATTATGAGATGTGGGACTCAATCAAATCTCCGACTGGTATATTTAATTACTGTGGTAATGATTGTTAATGACTTTGCTGATGGATTCATTGAGAGTCGTGGGAGGTTTAAAGCACAGCATACAGGCACACCAAACACACACTTTTGTCCTCTTATCGCCCTCCTTTTTTATTTTTGCATATTTCTTTCTCTTTTGACGGATGTTGTTTTTCTTTCTCCGTACAGCTAAGTGCAATATTTCATTTCCAAAGTCTACTTGCGTGTAAATAAAAATGTACTTCTCTGCGAGAGCATGTATATCTGTGTTTACATAATCTCACTGGATGCCAGTTTTATCCTCCAAAATGCTGCTTGGGGACTACAATCAACAGAAAGGCAAATGCTTCCTACTCTTAGTGAAGAGAAGTGTGCATGCGAGGGTGCGTCAAGCGGCTGAAAACCCCAAATCCCATTTTCTTAATTCCAGTGGCGTATTGCCGGCTGACAAGCTTTATTAAAAACCCTCAGCTAAGTCACACGATCGCCACACAATCTCCTCTCGAACTAAAGTAAACCTTCTGTTATATACACTGTGTGCGTGTGTTTGCATGTGAAAAAGGAGTAATGTTTTCATTTCTTAGCAGCGTGTGGTGTGTTTGCTATGTCTTGTTGGTCACTGCAGAGGTCAAATGAAGAAAAAAAGTAGATGATGCTAATGATGATGATAAGGATAAACAACATGTACGTGAGTGTGAATGTGTTTGCGTGAGTTGCATTTTTAACTAGAGCACAAACATTGTGGGGACAATCAATTAGCAACCAGTGCAGCATTAAAATGAAGGAAAGGGCTGGTGTGTCCTCTTATCTCCACTCACACAGCCAGACAGATTCAGGACTTCACTGAACACTACATGTGCCTAACTGTGGCCTTTGTGTTCAGAGAAATTATTCAAAAATGTTTCAAGTTTGATTTGGGCAATTTAATCACTGCCACACTTTGACGCATGGCTGAAGGGCAAGTCCTTGAATTGGTAGGCCTATTGCTTTTGTAGTTCACCGTGTGTGCACCCTATTGAGAGCCTTAGGGATTCTGTTGGACACAATATATTCAAATCTAATTAGGATTACACTTTTATGACCGGAAACCCTCCCAGTTTTATGCCTTTCAATTAATTTGATTTTGCTTCAGAAGTGGAAAATCTGGAGTAGAGTTTCATATTTATAGAATAAAAATATTTGAAAATACTTGATCAAAACCATACATTTCTTAAAAATAGTGGAAAACTGGAATATGACTGTTAGCCTAGGAAACAGCAGCATGTTGGCTAAACTGTGATTTACAGGTGCATCTCAATAAATTAGAATGTCGTGGAAAAGTTAATTTATTTCTCGTGTATTAAATAAATTCAGTGCACACAGATTGAAGTAGTTTAAGTCTTTGGTTCTTTTAATTGTGATGCTTTTGGCTCACATTTAACAAAAACCCACCAATTCACTATCTCAACAAATTAGAATATGGTGACATGCCAATCAGCTAATCAACTCAAAACACCTACAAAGGTTTCCCGAGCCTTCAAAATGGTCTCTCAGTTTGGTTCACTAGGCTACACAATCATGGGGAAGACTGCTGATCTGACAGTTGTCCAGAAGACAATCATTGACACCCTTCACAAGGAGGGTAAGCCACAAACATTCATTGCCAAAGAAGCTGGCTGTTCACAGAGTGCTGTATCCAAGCGTGTTAACAGAAAGTTGAGTGGAAGGAAAAAGTGTGAAAGAAAAAGATGCACAACCAACCGAGAGAACCGCAGCCTTATGAGGATTGTCAAGCAAAATCGATTCAAGAATTTGGGTGAACTTCACAAGGAATGGACTGAGGCTGGGGTCAAGGCATCAAGAGCCACCACACACAGACGTGTCAAGGAATTTGGCTACAGTTGTCATATTCCTCTTGTTAAGCCACTCCTGAACCACAGACAACGTCAGAGGTGTCTTACCTGGGCTAAGGAGAAGAAGAACTGGACTGTTGCCCAGTGGTCCAAAGTCCTCTTTTCAGATGAGAGCAAGTTTTTTATTTCATTTGGAAACCAAGATCCTAGAGTCTGGAGGAAAGGTGGAGAAGCTCATAGCCCAAGTTTCCACAGTCTGTGATGATTTGGGGTGCAATGTCATCTGCTGGTGTTGGTCCATTGTGTTTTTTGAAAACCAAAGTCACTGCACCCGTTTACCAAGAAATTTTGGAGCACTTCATGCTTCCTTCTGCTGACCAGCTTTTTAAAGATGCTGATTTCATTTTCCAGCAGGATTTGGCACCTGCCCACACTGCCAAAAGCACCAAAAGTTGGTTAAATGACCATGGTGTTGGTGTGCTTGACTGGCCAGCAAACTCACCAGACCTGAACCCCATAGAGAATCTATGGGGTATTGTCAAGAGGAAAATGAGAAACAAGAGACCAAAAAAATGCAGATGAGCTGAAGGCCACTGTCAAAGAAACCTGGGCTTCCATACCACCTCAGCAGTGCCACAAACTGATCACCTCCATGCCACGCCGAATTGAGGCAGTAATTAAAGCAAAAGGAGCCCCTACCAAGTATTGAGTACATATACAGTAAATGAACATACTTTCCAGAAGGCCAACAATTCACTAAAAATGTTTTTTTTATTGGTCTTATGAAGTATTCTAATTTGTTGAGATAGTGAATTGGTGGGTTTTTGTTAAATGTGAGCCAAAATCATCACAATTAAAAGAACCAAAGACTTAAACTACTTCAGTCTGTGTGCATTGAATTTATTTAATACACGAGTTTCACAATTTGAGTTGAATTACTGAAACAAATGGACTTTTCCACGACATTCTAATTTATTGAGATGCACCTGTATATTTTAACTTTGTATTTATTTATGAATTTTAAGTCAATGTCTAGCTGATCTACTTTATTATTAGTGTAATGTTATTAATTTTTAATTAAGTTCTTATTGATGTATTTCTCATGTAAAGCATATAAACTTTTGCACTTTTGATATTCTTAAGGAGGTTGGATTGATGACTCTTGACACATGTATGTGCGTTCATTGTTATTAATGGTTCTCTGTAATGAAAAGCCAAATAAAGATGTAAACAAATAAATGAAAAATAGCAGCAAATTGTCAGTCATAGTCTTGTGGGCAGAACTCTGACATATGGTGTGGCAGTACCTCAGATAACCTGTGTCCAAGTCCCGGTTCGAGATCCTTTCATCATCCAGTTCCCCTCTTTCCTCTTGCATTGCTTCCTGTCCTGTCCGTTTCATACTGGCCTGCCAAAATAAAAGTATAAAAGGCCAAAAATATACCTTAAAAATTACTGGTGAGTCAGGAATCCTTCCAAAAATATTGCAGGGAAATAAATCAGTTTGTGCTGCGTTTACACTGCAAGTCTTAATAATCTTTTGACCATCTCCGATTTTTTGGCCCGTCTGTTTACACTCATTTTAGACACGACTGGTATCCGATATCTTTGTTTACATTAATTCCCGCCCAAAAGGATTGTCTGCAGTGATCGCTTTACTATGCACATGTTAGACCCTCGGGTTTTAAATGGCCGTGCAATTTAAATTATTTATATAATTCTCGTCGAATGGCATAACCTATTATTTGCCAGCATGGACAACGGCTGTCATGGATGTTTTGCAGTACAAAATCTGACTGAACAGAAAAAGACCGGAAAATAACGGTAATTTTAATTTGTTAGGCTATTTTATCTACAGCTCGTTAGAGGTAGAATTCTTTAGTGAAATAAAGATTATATTTATTGAAATGAATTAACGAGAGAGAGAGAGAGAGCGAACGAAAGCATGCACCCACGTGCTGGCGAGCAAGTGATTGTGAAGCATTGCAAACAAGCTTGTCGGTTTAATTACAAAAACTGCAAGTTATCACCTCATTGCTGAGAAATATATGTAGCTTTTAGCTGTTGTATTTTCAAAATTCACGGGGCGGGGGTTGAAAACCAGCTCCTAAATGTGCAATTTCTTACATATAAAAAGTTTCCATCTCATTAAAATGGAGCGCATACAGCACGCCGGCATTAAAACGCCATTAATAATCTTTATGAGCAAACGTGTCGCCCTGGCATTGGGAGTTCTGTGGAGAATCAGATATGTGTGTTTAGACGTAGGTCGGATGTCCAGATATCGGATGTGTATCCGGTTAAAATTCACATTCGGAAGTGGCTCAGATCGGATGCGAAAAATCGGATCTCGCGCGGGTTTTTGTGTTTACAGGTGTGCAACAAATTTCGTTTTGTGTCAGATGTGAGCGAAAGATCGGATTTTTTTTTTTGTGCCAGTGTAAACGCAGCCTATATCTCAAATGATGGTCATCATAATGCATATCTTTATAATAGATGTTCATAGTTTAAGACTACAGACCCTATCATACACCAGGCGCAATGCGGCGCAAGTGTTTTTGCTAGCTTCAACCCGACGCAGTTCTCATTTTCCCGTCCTGCGCCGCGTTGTTTAAATAGCAAATGCATTTGCGCCCATTTGTGCGCCCATGGGCGTGCTGGTCTAAAAAGGAAGGTGTGTTCAGGCGCATTGTTGGGGCGTTGTTATTTTGAGGAACTGAAAATAGACTGCGCCATAGACCAACTCAAACCTGGTCTAAAGTCTAAATAAGTCAATGGCGCAATATTATTTATTTATTTATTGTTATTTAAAGAGCGCCTTAGTAGAAAATGCGCCTCTGAGCGGGTCCACAACGTGCGTTCACTTTGCTTATTACACACAGAGACGCGCAGCAGCACACAAACATGCCACATATTAAAAATGAAAGGATTTCAGTGTAAAAGAATATTATTGTGTAGGCTACATAAATATAAAAATGTCATACATGTCATAATGGATAGTCATTGCGTGTCAAAATGAGCCTACCTATTTGCTCGCGCATGAGCAGATCCATTTGTTTTTTGGAGACGCGCTCAGTCTGTGCCGCCGTTTAAGCCGGGCATACACTGTGCGATTTTCATCCGATTTTGAGCCGAATTCTGACTCGTGCGACTCTTTTTTGAGTCGGGCTGAATTTTAGCTTTGTCGTGCAGTGTTCGTGCGGTGTACAGGGGGAAACGAGAAGCGATTAACCTCTCCCGACAGACAATGGGACGGTCATGAATTTCTGTCATGACTGAAATTTTGGTCGCTCCTCGTGAGGGTATGGCACAGTTGAAGCAGAGCTACGAACCGACTACCCTAAACTCAGTGCTTTTTCCCTCACTGCGACTGCGCGAAAACAGAACTTTAACTATTTAAACTTTATTGCAGCAAGAAAGAAAAAGAGAAGAGGGATTTTTAGATAAAATAATGTTATTATCACGGGAAATGTGAATCATTGTCCATCATTTTGCAATCAGTGATAAAGACAATCACGTCGCAAAATTATAAATATTTCAGTTTTAAACCATGAAGGCAAGCCAGTGCATACCACATAAACAATTCGCAAACTGCATGAGCGTTATGCCCGTGAAGAAGTTTTCAAATCCAGTCAATTCATTAAGCTACAGAAAGTGAAAGTAAAAACTGACAGAGCTTTCGGCATCTGTCGCTGCATTAACGGCACATATTCTCTCAGAGGAGGCGAAAGACATATTGGGTGGGTATTGTCTTAATTTATTGTCTTATATTATGGCTGGTATACTTAGTGAAAAAAAAAATTATAATAATAAAATAATAATAAAAAAAAATACAATTACAGAATTGAAGTATTTCGTGTTAAACAAGTTGTTTTGAAATTTCCTTGTCTGTAATAAAGGTTTTATTTTCATTGACTGATTATTCATTAAGCTGTTCATTCAGTGTTCGGAGTCCGGACATCTGCTAGACGGTTGAGAATTTTAATTATAGGCCTATTCATTGTGGAATATATCTAAATGTTTTAAACCATTTTCAGTGAGGAGTAATCTAATTAATTCTTTATTCTTTTATATCCGCGCCACAATTGTGCGGTTAATGCGCTATGAAATTATTGCGGGGCAAATGAATTGTAGTAGACCTATAAATTTAATAATAAAATACAACAATAACAATAATAATAATAATAATAATAATAATAATAAGAAGAAGAAGAAGAAGAACAGTAATAATTTCATGCATTAATTGGAAATGCCAAATCCTCACGATATCACCGATAGTTATTTTTATTTTTTTAAGCTATCTCTGGCTATCGTCCATATACGGTGTCATCTTCTGCGCAAGCGCAACCCGAGTATTTCACACTTATAGTGTGAGCACATAAATCGCGCTCGACAATCGGACCGTATAGTGTGAGCACATAAATCGTGAGCTTTGGCTTTACATCACATGCGATCTTCTCGTACAGTGTGAGTTGATACCTTGCTGAAATCGCAGGAAATCGCACAGAAATCGCACAGTGTATGCCCGGCTTTAAATAGCGAATCCGCCCTGGCGCGAGCGCAACTCGGCTTAAAGGGAATGGGAGATGAGACTCTGATTGGTTTATTGCACGTTATGCCCAAAACACACCCATTACTCATTAAGAGAATAGGGACAACCCTTTTAGACCATGTGCCGGGAGCGCCGACCGTTTTTCCGTCGTTATACTAGCAAAAGTAGATATGGAAACGCCCTAAGTGCACCTGCGCCTTACGCTTTAGACCATGCGCTTAGATCGTTAAAATATGGCCCTACAATTCAAAGTCTGTGAGAAGGCTAAAATAATACATTCTACACATAATGAAAAGTATAGCAATAAATAAATAAAAACAAATAAATAAATGACATGAACTTCATATAACAAAAAAAAAAAAAAAACCTTTGAAATATATTTCAATAAAATTCAACCCCTGGGACATAAAGGCGCATGAAGTTGAATAAGTTTTTCATTCTACTGAAAATGTTCCATGATGTTTGTCATGCTTTTCTATCCAGTGACATTGAGAACAGTCTATTTGGGGAATACAGTGTGTGTGCTGTGACTTGACTATCAATTGTGAAAATAGCCTGACTTCACAGACCACTGGACACCCTCTAAATAGCAATGAACAACTCAATGATAGTGCTCACAAACACGCACTTCAAATCTGTTCTAACACATTTTACTTGCCATTACTTCCAATATCATACTAATTGGTATTAGTACAATATCAAGTCTATCTAAAGCCTTTCTGTCACACTTGTATGTAGCCTGATTCTGCAGGCTCGCTGTTAACAAGATTAGCAGCACTATAAAAAATCTGTATATGGCAGCATTAAATCCAATCTCAGATGTTGTCCTCTAGCTTTCCGTTTGATTATAATAGTCATATTTGGTCACAATATTATTGAAGGTGCAGAATAATCACATTAACTCGGTATTTAAAACATTAAGAAGACGGATTTTCTGGTCATACTGTAGTAAAAGCATTTCTGCTAGCCTAATGTCATGCTATTTCCATTTCCTATTTCCATCAATCAAGACTAGGACAGAAAATTGATTGACATAAAAAGGAGTGTTAAAACATAATTTACTCTGATTAATGAAGACAAATGGCTTACCAATACAATAACAAATGCTTTCATGGGGCTCAATGGATTTGATTACGGAACAAAATTAATAAAATTAATGAAACTTTAGCAAAAATACCGCACAAATAGAGCAGATGATCACACACAAATGCACCTGTGTACAATCACTTTGAAATTGTAGAACAAAATGAGTTAGTCTTTCAAAGCTTCTGCGCTTCTGAATTGAGGTTGAGATGTTTTGGCTGAAATTCATTCATACTCGGCTCCAGTTTATTAACCCCCCTGCAACCCCCTCTTTTCTCTCTTTTTTCCTTCTTTTTTTCACCCTAACCCTGTTTGTTGTGCCTGCTTATTTCAAACCCAATCAGTTTGTATACACTTTACGTAACGCTATTCAACCCTCTGCAAAGGTGACACTGGGTAAATGGGTACTGCAGAAAGAAAAAAACTGTATGTACAAGGCACATTTATGAAGGAGACATGCAGGCAGGTGCGATCACTTGTGTTTTTGTCACATATTCGCTATAAGAGAATTGGGTGAGGGTTAGGCTCTTGAAGGAAGAATCATGTGTTTATGAAATGCTTTTTGTGATTCTTTTGTGTGTGAATACCAATCACCTTTCAGTAATCAGCAACACTTTCACTGTGTTCGCCAGAAGCCTCCCAATAGTTTGTACTTTCAATTTATTCTTTCTGCCTAAAACATCAAAACAAACAACAACTGCAAAATTTTTTGCCAGGGTTCCTCAACACCCGGATTCCAAAAAAATATTCACTATAATCTCTGATCTTTTCTTTCAGCCTATCAGGATTTAATTTATGCACTGCTGCTATTGCATTTATGTAGTCTATGGATGGTAAATATTTAGTCCATGTATTCATTGTGTCTTATAAGCATGACTTCCTCAAGAGCTCAGGCTGTCTGTGGCTATGTTGATGTATATTACAGATTGGTGTGAAGGAGGAGAGACTCAGTCACTTGCTATTAACATGACTCAGGGAGGAAGTGGCATGTGACAGTCCACTCAGTTTGTTCAGGTAGCGGTCATGAAGCTGTCAGTACCTCTCAATCCCCTTTGCAAAAAAAAAAAAAAAAAAAAAAAAAAGAACTCTATGGCTTCATGTATTCATTTCTCCAAACCATCCAATGCTACTCTAATTAAAGCCAAAACTAAAGCTAAAACTGTTATTTACCACATTTGCAAAGGAAGCATTGCATACATACATACACCTGCTAAAAAGTATAAATTAATTTAAAATGTATTTATTTCATAATAAGTATAGTTCAAATCTATTAATATATTTACTGACATACCACTTGAGACTACTGCAATAAATATTACAATTAAACTTTATTTGTAGTACTACTTGTGCACAATGCACATTTCTTAATGTTAAACCCAAAATGTGTTTTAATGTCACTATTGATGAGGATTGTATGATCTTTGAATAATATTGGTGTTTAAATGCAAGATATTTTGAAGTGTACCAATGGCTCGGACTGAGGGGAGATGCGGGGGGATGGTATCCCCCTGGTTGAAAAAATGACAAATAGCATCTCCTCTGTAAAACCACCTTACCATCCCCTTTGGTTATTATGTTGTGTTAAAACTTTTGTTATGTATGATGTAAAACTTCCCTAGTGAAAAAATAGTATACTTAAGTAGAATTTATTCGTATGTACTTTAGTATAACTAAATATATTTGTGGCACATTATAAATTGGTATACTTAAAATCTGCTAAATTGGAACAACTAATTTTGTACTAAATGTATTTTAGTTGTGCAAAAGCACTGCTGAAGTTCAACTAAAGTTGTATTAAATATACTTGTTTGTGCTAAAGTGGAACTATTCCAAGTATACTTAAGTACACTTTAAATATACACTCTTTTATTTAATTTTTGAAATGCAGAATTCCTTCAGCATAAACTTCAAATGTATTTTGGTGACATTACAATTGCAATTCAGTTACACTGTAAGAGTGTTGAACATACATTAATATTATACTAATAACATACTGAGTTCATACTATCCCTTACTTTTAGTGACTTTAAAATGCATTGCAATGGCATTCCAAGTAAACTTGAAGTGTGCTAATGGCACAATTAATGTGTGCTTTTAATGCAATAAATTAACCTTCATAGATAATGGCACAGCTTAAGAAACTGCCTTTTACTAACACCCCCAACATACCAGTCAACTCAATTATCCAGAGAACATCAGTGGATCATTGGACTCAGACATTTAAACATTGGCTGAAGGAAACACTGAGGACAGGATTCAAACCCGGGTCGCTGCCACACGTATGCACTCGTTTTAACAGATGCACCACCAAAGCAGACATACGCTGTGTAAAACTGCGGTTACTTTGTAGTCTTTCTATACCGGTACAAATACTACTATAAGTAAACAGTTTTTTTTTTCATCAATGACAGCACAAATTATATGAAAAGTCTTAATATAGGCACAGAAATAAACGTGCCTATATAGAACATGAAAGCGTTAAACCTGAAGCTGTTAAAGTCAGCGGACACAACATTACAAATATCATCTGCAGAATGTTTTGCTTCCCTTTTACCTGACATGATCTGTCATTAATGCTGCAGGAAACAATTGGATAAACCGGCATAACATTAGTTTTATTCTTGTACATGCACTTAAACACAGACAGTTCCATTAGTTGGTGGAATGTGAATGTGCTGCTTATGTTTCTGTGCATGCAGATGGAATAAACCCATCCGTAACATCTCTGCCCATTGTCTCTGCACGCTTCACCTCTCAATGCATTGGACACAAATGTTAATGGAAAATGCAATGAAATGTTTTGGCGGTTTGATGGTCTCGCAGTATGCTGCGGATTTATATGCGAGTATGAATTGAAATTATTTTAATTCATTTTGTTACTTTTCATGTAGTTAACGTCTCTGAATTTATTTGACATTGTAACTTTTTGTGTAGTTTTGAGGGCTGGTCAGGTCCATTTTAATACTTCGTTTAATAATTCATAATATTTTGACAGCCCAAATAGCTGCAGTCCACATTTCCCAGTGCAATGTTGTCGTTGTCCGTACTGGACATTAAAGAACCATTGTGTTGGTAAAGTTGCATTGGAGTGTATTGTGAATATATTAAATAAACCACCTGATCAAGTTCGTGAATTTCTTTCACCATTTCAAATCCATGACTATATGTTGTTTACATATCTTTACTTTTGTAACTACTTTCTATATGTGACCACGCAAAATGGTTCAAGCACAACTTTTGAAGTTCTTTAAAAAGAAAACAGAAGTTATGATTTTTCCTTGATTAGAATTTAAAGACATTCCCCCGACATTGTACTGTGCGTAAATGTTATGGATTGAGAGACAATAGGAAAGCTGACATTATGGAGTATGTCACTTACTTTGTAAATAAACAAACAAAAACACGTCTTGAGAGTCCAAAAGCATTCACTGCGCGATGCCTATGCGCTCAATGCACGTCATAATTCCGGATTGGCTTTTACCAGCTGACAAACTTCCTGTTACACTGACTGCGAAATTCTAGCTCACTTGACCGACAGGCAGACTGACAGCCGGCAAACATGGCTCTCTTTTACACTCGCTGTCTTCAAGACCTACCTCGTCTGACTATCAATGATGTGGACCGACTTGTCAAGAAGTCATGCCCCACTCCCTCCAGCAAACGGGAAAAGGGATTCAAGATGTATATTGCCAGCTACATCGATAATTACGAGGTTAAGTCGTTACGTTGAAATATTATTGCAGCAGCTAATGTTAGCGTTAATGTTAACTGAACGATTAGATGGCTAACGTTAAAGTTAGCTGTTTTGTTCAACTATGACTGACAAACTTGTCAGCTAACTTTCGATTGTGAGTTTGTGTGAGTTTTCTTTTATAGAGATACTGTCAAGATACTATAAAAATGTCTATAAAAATGTAACGTTACAGTCTCAAATTGTGTGTTCGTCGTCCTTCCCCAGCAGGCACAAAAACAGGCACACAACGTCATAAGACGTTGATATTTGGTTAAATTTCGGTTGCGACATCGGGTGACCAAAATTCAACGTAAATTCAACGTCTAATGTCAATGTTAAATTGATGTCCAATACTGACGTCAGCTGACGTTGAGATTTTGTTGTTTTTAGGTTGTGCAACCAAAATCCAACGTTAAGTCAACGTCAAATTGACGTCAAATATTGACGTCAACACGATTTTCATTTTCAACCAAAATGCAACGTCTGTCCGACGTCATGTCCAACGTCAACCTGACGTTACATAGACGTCTGGTGCCTGCTGGGATCACAGTGTCAATGAAAGACAAGGTGACAGAAGAGGTCAGCGTGAGGGCAGTCTGTCATAGATCCATGAAGAAAAGTGAAAAGCCACATGACTTGAGAGTAGGGTTATTGTTAGGGCAATGGTTAGGCAAGCTGATAAATTGCCTGTCAGCTTAATAAAAGTAACACTATCCAAGCAAAATAGGCCTGTATCATATTGTTAAAAATGAATACATTTTCATATTTTGTCTGTGAGCCTCAGAATACAGCATTATTTTTCTTGTTAATGCTTTATCTGTCAAGCAATATCTCATCTAAGCTTCTGTTTCTCCCTAGATAGTGTTAAAGCACTAAAAACCTGTTGTTTTGGTGAGCAGCCATTGTTCCTGTATGGCAGGCTGTGCTTTATGCAATCATTTGGTTTCACTTCTTTATCAGACTGCTCATTATTCGCAGCTAAACATTCCTGCTGTTCCCCCCTGTGCACAGCTGCACAGACACAGAGCAGATCTGGCATAAACCAAGGACACTGGTAAGTCATGTAACATGTGAACTGTACTATTACTGTGCATATTGTAGTTATTGTGATGCCATGTTGAATGTGTCTCTGATGTTAGGGTGTTAGGCCAGGCCCAGTTGGAGAAATGGAGTTTCGAAAACCCAGAAATTCAACAACAGACTGTGTAAGGTGAGATTATCTTTACTTCGTATCTTGGTGTGGTTTTTACATGTAACCCATTTTATGTATGTTGTGGCAGAAGTTTGGTGTAGTGATTTTTACTTTAATATTATTTTTTTTTACTGGTATTATTTTTCAGAAGTTCTCTCTACAAGGCGCTGGATGGGGAACTGCCAGATCTTGCCATGTTGAGAGTATCAGAGGTGTACAAAGACTTTCCCCCTTCACTTGCACCCTTGGTAACAACAATGGGCATGTCAGCTGATGTCCCATTAGTCCAGTCTACTTTTGGAGCTGTCCAGGCAGGGAGCGTGCTGTCATTTCAGCATAAACCACCAGCACTGAGGGAAGTCATCAATATCCCATCTGCCCCTGCCTCACCCTCGCTTCCCATCCACAGCTACAGGCTCGAACCACCATCCTGTGCCTATGTTCTATCAGAGCAGGAACATCTGCACCTGAAATCTCTGGAGGTGTCATTCAACATGGCCCACAGGATAGAGGCTGCAACAAAGATGAGAGTGACATCTACTCGCTTCCACGAGGTATGCCATGTTCGTGGACATTCATCTGCAGAGAATCTGGCTGATAGAATTCTCAGGGGGACTGGTCAGTCCACGGACATGAGGAGAGGTATTGATATGGAGCCATTCGCTGTTAAAGAGTATTGCACTCTTAAAAACATGAACTGTTCACCCTGCGGGTTCATTATACATCCTGATGCTCTCCTGATGGAGTCATCTTTGATCCCTCTGGGAACCCAACATTTGGTCTCCTTGAGGTCAAATGCCCCAATATCCAGAACTATGTGGACTGCCCCCATCTAAAAATGTCCGGTGGTGCTTTGAAACGCAGGAGGCAGCACAAGTACTACTGGCAAATTCAAGGTCAGATGCTCTTGACAGGGCTAGAGTGGTGTGATTTTGTTGTTTGTGCTCAGGAAGACATGTTAGTCGAGCGAATTTATAAAGATCTTGATGTAATGCACACCATTAGAGACAGAGCAGATCATTTTTTCTTTTACAACTACATACAGAAGTGTTTGCAGTAAGTCACTCCAATGGCCTTGGGCATAGTATCTTTTAATCAGTTTCAATCAGTTCATTAATCAGTTTCAATCAGTTCAGCGAGTTCAGGTGTTATTGTTCATTTTTACAAATCTATACAATATCTGAACTGATCTACTGTTCATTTTTGCGAGTCTATACAGAATTTGAACTGATCTGTTTTTCATGTTTGCAAGTCTATATAATATCCGAACTGATCTACTGTTCATGTTAGCAAGTTACAAAATGGAAATTGTTTCTTAGTATACAGTACACATACTGTTATTGTTTTACTGTTACACTGTATACTGCTGTTTTTCACAGATATTTTTATACTGTTACATAACTGTCAATGTAGACTAGCATACAATAGTACAGCTTTTCCCAAAGTGCCCATGGACCATCAAGTTACTGTTGATGGGCTCTGAAAAGGATTTTGTGTACGTATTTATTTATTTGCTTGCTTTAAAAATTGCGAAGGAATGTTGTAGGTAACTATCATAATACATGTAATTCATAAATATAACTTATGACTCAACATTCAAATAAATAGAAAAGACACTTGAAAATACTGTATCTTAGTCTTCTCTTTCACCATAGTTGTAAATAAAGATTTGAGCAGGTGGCAGAAGATTGACAGAATTAGAACTGTGTTGTAATTGCAGGTTTAACTATAGCTGCTCTAACAAAGGAAGGAGGTCAAAAGTTGGATTGTAAAATTTTTTTTTTTAATGAACCAACTGGTCAAGAAGAATGTTAATTATCAGGTATCGGTAATGAAAGAATGTTGGTACGAACTATATGTGGTAAGTCAAAAGACAAGCAAAAATACATCAGGCCATCATAGTAAGAAAATTAGACCGTTTCCAGACCATATTTACAACAGCATATTTACAACATTTCAATGTGCCAAATAAAGACTTTAAAAGACTTAGTACACAGACAAGAATGACACTGTGTATACTCACTGGGCCCATGCCCTGACAAGTGGTGCATTCTGATAGTTAATGAGAAGACATGACACTGCAAACAGTTGATTAATGCTACCAGAAATGGACTAGGGGATGACTGCGTCAAACAACTTATGTTCCTTCACCCGCCGGATCAGGCGTTCAACATGCACCCTGAGCCTGGCCACAGACTGAATGTGTCTCACCTCTCCGGCAGACATTTGTGTGCCCTTGGTCACAAAAGCAGGCCTGTGGATTTTGCATGGTACCAGGTTATCAATTCTTCCCCAATGGTCCATACCTTGGCGTGGTGGCGGAGCTTGCGTATCTCAGTGACCCGGAGAGCTATGCCAGCTGGAGCTTATGCTCCTGGTAGGGTCACCCATGCTGGACAGGTCAAAGGATAGAGATCAGACCGAATTGGACCACCTCTCCTCGAGGCTAAAGAGGATGGCGTAGGGCTAACAACCCTAGCCTTAAAAAAAAAAAAAATCTTGTTACAGAAACGTTGATAACAAATCATCATACTCTGCCCCTGGAAGAGAAAGGGCTCTTGTCTCAAGAATGTATAACGCGTTGGGGTGAAAGCCGGAAGGAAGCCACAAGGCCGACCACCCTTTTATCAACCAGGAAAACTTTAACCATCGGGTCATGGAACATCAGGACAATGTACGAAGCAGGGAAAACAGCGCAAGTAGCAGCCGAGATGCACAGTTATAAATTAGCAGTTCTAGGGCTCAGCGAGACCAGATGGCTGCAAGCAGGACAAATGAGACTGGCAACAGGGGAACTGCTGCTTTATTCAGGACACGAAGATGACAGTGCTGCACATACAGAAGGCGTGGCACTTATCCTGTCCAGAGAGGCACAGAGGGCACTGATCGGCTGGGATGCCCATGGACGATGGACGATGACTGCCTCGTTCAAAACCATAAAGAAAAACATCAAGCTTAACATCATCCAGTGCTACGCACCAACAAATGACAGCAGCGAGGACATGAAAGATCACTTCTATGGTAGACTTCAAGCGGTATTGGACAAAAGGAAGGCCAAAGATGTGAACATCCTGATGGGGGACTTTAATGCCAAAATAGGAGCAGGCAACACAGGCTATGAGGAAGTGATGGGCTCACACGCGCTTGGTGAAATGAACGAAAATGGAGAGAAGTTTGCGGATATCTGTGCACTGAACAACATGGTCATCGGGGGTAGTATCTTCGCACACAAAAGGATCCACAAGGCCACATGGGTGTCTCCGGACCATACCACGGAAAACCAGATAGACCACCTGTGTATCTCCAAAAAGTTCAGAAGATCACTCCAAGATGTCCGAGTGAAGAGGGGTGCAGATGTAGCAACTGATCACCATTTATTAGTTGCAAAATTGAAAATGAAGCTAAAAAAAGAACTTCACAGACACACAAGCCAAAAGACAGAAATTCAATGTTGGTTTCCTGAAAGATCCAAAGATCCAGAAAGACTACCAGCTTAAGTTGACAAATAAGTTCCAAGTGCTGCAAACTTCAAATAAGTTCCAAGGACTGACAAACAGAGATATATTGACAACCTAGCAGAGGTTGCAGAGCAAGCTGCAGCAACAGGCAACATGAAACAACTATACGACACTACCAGGAAACTAACAGGTATAGACAAGAAAGACTTTCTGTAGACAAGAAAGACCAGTCAAGGATAAGGAGGGACAGGTCATCATGGGGTTAGAGCAGCAACTGAACAGGTGGATAGAACATTTTGAAGAACTGCTGAACAGACCAGCACCGGCAAACCCCCCCGATATCCAGGCAGCTGATGTTGACCTACCGATAGACTGCAGTAAACCAACCAGGGATGAAATCAGGAAGGCCATATTGCGAACAAAGGGTGGTAAAGCTGCGGGCCCTGATGACATCCAGGCAGAAGCACTGAAAGCAGACATTGAAACTACTGATGAGATTCTGTTCCCTCTATTTGAAAAGATATGGGAGGAGGAGGACATACCAGCAGATTGGAAAGAGGGCTACCTCATTAAAATCCCAAAGAAGGGTGACTTGAGCAAATGTGCAAACTACAGAGGAATCACATTACTATCAGTCCCAGGCAAAATCTTCAACAGGGTAATTTTAGACAGAATGAAAGATGCTGTGGACCATTGGCTGAGAGACGAACAAGCAGGATTCCGAAAAGAAAGATCATGCACCGACCAGATCGCAACATTGCGTATCATTTTAGAACAGTCCAAGGAATTGAATTCGTCCTTGTACATAAACTTTGTTGACTATGAGAAGGCGATAGTGTCCACCGAAAAAGTCTCTGGCAGCTACTTCGACACTACGGGATACCAATCAAATTAACGAGTCTGATCAAGAACTCCTATGAAGGAATGACCTGCAGGGTGGCCCATGGCGGTCATTTCACAAAGAGTTTCGCGGTTAGAACGGGAGTCAGGCAAGGCTGCCTGTTATCACCATTCCTATTTCTCCTGGCAATTGACTGGATGCTGAAGAAACCAACAGCAGGGAAGAGAAATGGAATTCAGCGGACACTGGGGAACCAGCTTAACGACCTGGATTTTGCGGATGATATTGCCTTACTCTCACACAATCACCAGCAGATGCAAGAGAAAACATCCGACCTCTCATCGGTCTCAGCCCAACTTGGCCTTAGGATACACGAAGGAAAGACAAAAATTCTGAAAATCCACGCAACCAGCACAGAACCAGTAAAGCTTAGAGGAAAACCCCTAGAAGAAGTGGAGTCATTCACATACTTAGGGAACATCATCGACATTCAAGCAGGCACAGACGCAGATGTCAAGGCAAAAATCGGGAAGGTGAGAGCAGCATTCCTCATGATGAAAAATGTGTGGAACTCTCGCCAGCTTACAACACACACCAAAATTAGCCTCTTCAACTCCAATGTCAAGTCGGTCCTTCTTTATGGAGCAGAAACCTGGAGAACAATTAAATCAACCATCAGGAAAATACAGACCTTTATCAACAGCTGTCTACGCAGAATCCTTCAGATCCGCTGGCCAGACACCATCAGAAATTGCGATTTATTTCAGAGGACAAACCAGCTTCCTGTAGAACAAGAAATCAGGAAGAGGTTGTGGAGATGGATAGGACACACCTTGCGAAAACCAAGTACATACATCACCAAACAGGCCCTGACGTGGAATCCACAAGGCAAGAGAAAAAGGGGGAGACCTAAAAACACCTGGAGAAGAGACTTAGAAGCAGACACCAAAAAGATGGGGCACACCTGGAAAGAGCTGTAGAAAATTGCCCAGGACCGTGGACACTGGAGAAAAGTTGTCGATGGCCTATGCTCTGAGAGGGGGGGGAAAGGTTTAAGAAGAAGAAGGTTATCAATTAAGAAGCCCTTGTCCACCATTATGGCCATGTCAGGGGTAAGGCCGTCGATGATCCCTGATTGCTTGAACAGCTCCCGGTCACTGATTGACCCCGCATACAGTCCAGAGACAAAAGTTACTGCACCATGAGGTGCCATTCCTATCAAAGCCTCACTCTGTAATAGCAGAGACGAAGGTGTTTGGCAGCAGAGCTCGGTACAGTCCAGGATAACCTGGGTGTATCGGAAATTGTCAAATTCCTCTGGCAGGTAGGCTCGTACTCTCTCTTTCGGCAACCAAATTTGCACGGAACCTAAAAGAAAATAGAGGAAGTTCGCCCAAGTGGTTATGATGTGGCTCACTGTAGTCTGATGGACATGGAAGCGATGAGCCAGGTCTTTCTGCTTGAGGCCCAAAGCAAGGAGCATCATGAAGAGGAAGAATTCATCGATTGCAGGAAGTGCCCGAGTCTTCACATATAGCCCAGTCTCCCTGGTGACTTTGGAGCTAGTGACGCGAATCATCCTGTGTGTTGAAGGTTCAATCTGTTCCCAGAAGGCCATCATGTGTTTATAGGTTGCAAATCTGCAAAGAAATAAATTGTTTCTTTTAAAACGTTTAAGGCATAACACATGGTACAATAATTAGGTAATTACTACAGTCTTAAACTGATTCTCAGATAATGAAACTACACTGACTTTGCACACGCCCACCCCTCAACACTCACACACACATCCTAACACATTACACTACACACACACAAGTCCCCCTGCATTCTACGCACTTTAGTCCAATTTATCACATTTAGCCCCAACCACCCCTCCTGCCCCATCTCCCACACAAGCCCCATACATACCTCTTGCCCATATACTCCATACCACTTTATCACCTTTACACTTTTGCCCCCCCATCCCCACCCCAACTGCACTTAAGCACTCTATCCCCCACCCCTGCCCTTCACCAGACAGCCCCTCCACAACTGCATTCTACGCACTTTACTCACTGCCCTCCCCAACCCACTCCAGACTCGCTGCCTACTGTTGTGTTAGGTTCACAGGTGTAGTAGTTGTAAAAAGAGGAGAGCAAACTAGGCCTAATTCTGGGATCAAGGTAGGTGGACTGACTGCGACAAAGTATTTGTGATACTTGATGATTATAAAGATATTCAGAACATGTTCAATGATGGATGGTAAAACCCTATTCAGAAATATGAGAGGTACGTGAGCACAGCCCCCATAACGTTACCTTACAGAAGGCCTATGCCAGATAGGTATAGCCAACGTAAGACTACAGCCTACGTACAGTTACAACTACGTCCATAACTCGAAATGGTCATATAAAAAACACTTTACCATTGTGCTAATGGATTACATAACAAATAATAATCACAAAATGGTTTTACCTTGTGTAAAAGCGATTATCCTCATCAGACCCCGCAAATCTCTGGAGGCCAAAGTGGCTATTCACCTTGGCCTGCTCCAGCTGTTTCCGCAGATCTTCTATCTCTCGCTTCAACTCCTCATTTTCACATAGTGATAAGTCCAGAGCTGCAGGCTCCGGAACTGAACAATAATCATGTCCGACTGTATGTCCACGATCAATTTCCATTTCGTTTTCCTCCATATCTGATTCCGGTAGCAGTGGTCGCTCTCGTCGTTCCCAAACACTTAACCTCGGCGGCTGCACTTGGCGTTCACAGTTCCACTCAAATACTGAAGGGACAGCACCTTTTCTCAGACGCCTCCTACTTGTTCCTTCCACAAAATCATCTGGTTTGAAATGTACACTGCATACCTTTGTGTGTTTCGTGATTTGGAAGTTGATCCTTCTAATGTTTACAATCCATTTTTTCCTGATCTCTTCCTTTACCGGAAAGGAATGAAAACTAGCACAGGAGTTGTAGCGCGAAGACACAGAGCACAGCGGGACACTACAGTGCTCCGACGCTGCCTTCATTTGGTTTTGACGTCGGAAAACCGTCTTTTCTATGGTTATGGAGAAGATATAAACTCGATTTAAAACTGTATAAAACTACGATGTTTTCTTTGTTGTTTTAGTGAGGAGGCGTGACTCCCACACAGCTGATGGTTTCTCTTAGTTACCATACAAACCGGAAGCGCCCTTGCCGCTATAAATTATGAGTGGAAATACATCACAATTCTCGTTGCTTAGAGCCCATTAAGGCCAATTCACACTGCACAGACAAACGCCAACAAACGAGTTGACTGTTGGATTTACAATGGATTTAGAATTTTATGAAATATAACTGTCATGTTCACACACTGCCCCAACAAATTTTGAGTCAAAGAGAGTCAAGTAACACCATGTCTACACCGGATGCGACAGTTGTTACATCGCGCCACATCCAGTGTAGACAGCGTCACTGATTATAATAGAACCTCATTGTATTTTTTCGCGCCGCTCGCACCTGGTGTAGATGGTGTAACGGTGCGTTTCCACTACAGCGACAAATCTGCGCTCATTGCCGCTGGCAACGTTTAAGCGCAAGCGTTTAAGCTCAACTTCCATAGGAATGAATTGAAGACGCTCGCTCCGCTGTGCTTGCAGTGGAAACGCACCATAACGGAGCATTGAGAGCGGCTGAGAGTGTCAAAAAGTTTGGACATTCCTCGACTTTATGCAAATATCGAGCAAAAAACGCCGGGCAACAACCTATTACTGTGAAAAGAGGAAGATGAAGTGCAAACAGGGTGTAAACATTGCTTTTAGAGGCGAGCTCTGCCCTAAATTTGACACGCCCCAAAGCAGTGGTGTTGTAGCGTTGTCAGCGGCACTGACCGCAGATTTGTCGCTGAAGTGGAAACGCACCATAAGTCTGACTGGGGAAGAAATGGATGATCCTGTAGCCACAATCAAAATTTTACTGTTATTAATGTGTGTCATTTTTCGCCTGAAAAATGGCAAATAAAACGAAAGAGGCCGTGGTTGAAGCTGGCTTTAAGTGAAATATGTGCATCATCATGGCAACGGTTCCTGGCCACATCAGATTATGTCAGAGTTTGTCAGAGTTTGTTGGAAAATCATTTCACACTGCTCAAACATTCCACGACCCAACAAATGACAATTAAGCATGTTCAGTCGGGTGAAAACAAACCCCAACCAACGCCAACAAACGCCAACAGGGGTAACACACTGATCCAACAAACTTCAACAGACTAGTTTGTTGGTGTTTGTCTGTGCAGTGTGAATTGGCCTTTAGAATGCAGTTAGAATGCCCTTACAGTTCAAGCAATCAAAGAAAAAATGCCCATGCATGAGTTTTTATGTTTTTATATTCATTGCACAAGCCATGTACTTTTCTGAATATCAGCACATGTGCACGTGCTATTAATTTTATACAACAGTGGAGAGCAACGCAGTGTTTCTATCCTTGAATGAATCTGTTTTTAAACAAATTGAGTGAGCTAGTGATTCACCGTTCCATTCAGATAGACTCACTTGTTTAGTTGCTAATTGATTTAGGCCTAGCTGTTTTGAATGAATCGTTTGATTTGAATTATTCAATAAATCATTTCTTTTTAAACAGGGACTTGTTGCCACCTATTGGCGGTTTTATAGTCATGTTTATTTATCCATGACAGGCCTAAACCAGTCAAGGTGCCAGCACAAAAACACATTCAGCAAAATATTGTTTAATTATCAATATTGACCAAAATTCCTCCATTTCTGGCCCCGGAAGGAAAAAAGCTTATAATTAATAGTTCATTTAATAAGGCTAATTTTTCATTAAATAAAAACCTTTTTAAAAATGAGACAAATTTTGTAATTATTGTGTAAATGTAGCCCCCCCCACACACCTAAAAAAAAAAAAAAACTGACCACACCATCCCTGCTGAATTATTATTTTTTAACAGTAAGACCACTGAGTGTACCTAAAGCATACTTGCAACAATTCCACTTTAGCACAATCAAATATACTTCAGTGTATCTTTATTTGGACTTCAGCACTACTTCCGCACAGTTAAAAGTGTATTAAGTTCAAAATGAATTGTTCCATTTAACAGACTTTAAGAAAACCAGTTTAGTTGACCAAAAGTACAATTACAGGGTGTTTTTAGTAAGTACATACATTTGTAAATATATTTGTAGTATACTTAGCATTAAATAAATCTATTTCAAATACATTTAAGTATTTTTCACTGCCTTGGCATAAGAGATTTTCAAAAACATTAAAACATCTTAGCTATATATAATCTAACACATACTGTCATGCACATATATTATAAGGTTAAACTAAAGGGCTAATCTTTTGTTGCCTTTTTTTTTTTTTTTGTATCAAAGGCCATGTGGTTTGCGGGCAGTACATCGAGCTCCGTAACAACACACACAACAGTCATGATTTCCAGCACTGACTGACTCAGCATGAACAAAGAGCTTCATGAAAATATGTCCATAATTACCCTATCTCTCTCCAGGTGTCGTTATCCATTCATCTGTGTGTGTTTTTTTTGTTTCTGTTTGTTTCTTTCTTTTTTTTTTTTTTTTAATTCTTCCTGTGGTGTAGAAACAACTTTATTTCCATTTTAATGCAAAAGCGCTGAATGCATTACGTGGGGTCCAAAAGTCTGAGACCACTAGTGAAAAGGCCTCATATTTTGCTTTTTATTTCTTTCAGATTTTTAATACATTTTTCCTTACAAATTATATTCTCAGCATAACTGAAATATTAACATGAGTTATATAATGTTGTTTGGTTCATCTTCCTTTAGCTTTAATGGCAGCAGCAAACTTCACTGATTTTAGTAAAACGTGATGATCATGTTCTCCAGCATAATTTGAGAACGTTTTTTTTCCAGGTTTAAATTAGATTTTGAATCCCAGATTGATCTTCATCTCAGTATTTTGGACCTCAGTGTAAAACACGAGCCAAAGACTGTGTGAGACATTCTTAACAGCTTGGTTTGGGTGTCACTCATTCTCTGTTCTGTTTCAGTAAATGACACTAACACATACAATCACATTTGGGTTGTTTGTCATTTGGGCTCTGGTGAGGACAAGTGTACATTATTGTGAGAAATATGGAAATGAGTATAGTACAAGTTGTGAAGGAATACATAATGCCATGGAGTAAGTGAATTTTCATTTGAATATATGAGAGAGAGCTATCTGCCAAAACACCACACACACAGAGAGAGAGAGAGAGAGAGAGAGAGAGAGAGAGAGAGAGAGAGAGAGAGAGAGAGAGAGAGAGAATAAATTGCTGACTTTGGTATACCGGAGGCAAAATGAGGTTATGGGCATCCAATAAACTTTGCAACAAGGTTAGAGTCACATAGCAGGACAACATTCTTATCATCACAGTATGCGTGTGTAGCATTGACCTTTACTGTACTGTATAACAGTTAGTTCCGGTCCTCTAATTTGATTGGTTGTGTTAACAGTTTTTTAAGAGGTGTATTGACAGCACATTCCAGGACCCAGTTTATGGCGGGGCCCCTCTCTGACCACTATAGTGGACAATGGTTTGCTACATTTTGATTGGATCTTGGTGGACTAACATAAGCAAACTGTCCAACGCCATCAGATAAAGATGCCAGGACAATGGCCAGACACCTCTGAGAGGGCAAGAAGAAGACCTTTGGAACAAAGCCCGGGAAGGACAGGACTTCTCATTAGTCAAAATGCAGTTTCTGCCCTTCACCCACCATCAGACTGATTCCTCAGGTTTTGGCCTGTGACTGCCATAAAAATTCCTTAGGACCTCTGGAAACAGCAGCAGTGGGTGAAACAAACAGGGATCACAGAGTTCCATCCAAATCCATTCATAACTATATTCTCAAACCTTAAACCGGTGCAAACTACAACATACACATCTTATACTTATTCAGAGAAATAAGTATTCTCAGTGACAGCGATGTGTAGTGCAACATTTTACACAAACTCAGCTGTTAATGGACAAATGAATGCATGCATGACAGTTCAATCTTCTTCCATCATGTTTGGACTTAATGTGTTCGTAATAGTGCCAAAGGTATTCTGGTTGTGGTTTGGTAAGTGAATGATGCATTGGTAAAACTTTAGTGACACTTTTCTAAATGTGTGTTTGAAATAAGTTCCACAGGAGGAAAGAAGGGTGGGCCACACCGTGTCCCCCCACTCTGATGGAAATAGCCAATCACAGCCTGGAAACGGAGAAGTGCCAGATTGCAATCTCCTCCTCATCGGAAAGGGATAAAGGTACCTTCCCAAAAGACACTCCTTGTTCTGAGTCTGAGTCCCGTAAGGGAAGGGACAGTAACAGACACATTTGTTCTGAGTTTGAGTACTGCAATGGAAAAGACGTTAACTGTTCACTGTTCTGGATCTGAGTCTCCGGCCTGCAAGGGTGAGACACTAACAGATCAACCAGTTCTGAACCTCTAGCCCGTGAGGGAGGAGGCAATAACAGATACTAAGTCCTGAGTCTCCAGCTTTGAGGCAGCAACAGATACGACCACGTTCTGACCCTCCAGCCTGCGAGGAAAGAGATAATCTATGTTCAGACTTCATTCAGAGTCTTCGTTCAGCGAGACAACAACAGATGCAGCACATCCTGAGTCTCCATCCTAGAGAGACAAAGCGGATCGACCAAATTCTGGGTCTCTAGCCCAGAGAGGCAGAAGACACACAGACATTTGCAACAAGGTTAAGCTCCGGTGAGCAAATCTTCACTCCAAGGTTCCTTTGCTTGCGTGTTCCAGGCTAAGGACCTTCTGCACCTACTTCAGGGTCACATCTGCGTGTTCCAGATTTTAGGACCCTTTGGTGCTCCAGGAGATCAGCATCCACCAGCGCTTCGTGTTCAAGGCTGTCGAAACGGATTCCTGCTCCTTTCCCCACTGCATTGTTACCAGCATAACCAGTGGAGGAAGTCACTGCCACCGGACTGCTCACTCAGCCAGAGAATGTAACTGTCACCTATCCAAACCTCTTCCAGAGACCTTGGCATTGTTGTGTATTATCAGTATATGATTTTTCTAATTGACATTAGATGTTATATAGCTGATTGCAGTTGATAACAAATAATATTTCAGGTATTTGTTTGATGCATAATAAGGTTCTTCACCTTACTTGTTTCAGAATAGTGACAGTTTATCTTTCCAGATAACGTAGCTCTGACATAGTAACATCCAACATAATCACTTGCATTTTATGCATCTTATGCACTTTATTCCTTTTTCATTCATGGTATTCATTTAGTAGTTGTTGATTACTCTTGTCTATCTTTTGTTAATAAAATTTATTTTATTACACTTGTGTCTTCCTTGTGTTGATAATGCAGTAAGGTTCTACAAGTTAGGTATCCCACCAATCTTTCTTATGTGATGTACTCCTAACCATACCTTAAGTGACACATGATCCAAAAATCATAACGTCACCTGGGACGCGAGTACCCATCACTACACTATTTCGCCTCCTTAGGTTGGCGAAAGCAAAATTCACTACAGAGGACTGACAGCACTGGTACTTTTCACTGTTTGTATCAATCTACCTGTCTGGGTTTGTTCCAGACATACTGTCTGTCTGCCATTTTACTTCATGCTACATAGTTACACCAGTAGGTGGTGCTGAGTGACTGCCTTTATGAGTGAGTCACTGAATCATTTACTCACATGATTTGTTCAAAAACACTGATTCATTCAGGAACAAAACACCACTATGTTACTCAGATATACATAGCAGCTAATTCTGTTTTTGTTTTTTGTTTGGAACATATATTTCATTGGCAGAGGAAAAAAGAGACAAAATAACCTGCTGTATCATGTCTAAAATGTAAGCGAATAAACACTATTTTTTGTCTGTTTAATATTTAAAATGACCTGCGGCACTTGGCCTGTGGCCTAGTGCTTACGGCCGAATCACAGCCTTGAGATATTCAAAACAAAAGCAGTCTTACTTGTGCAGTATTTCTTAAATCTAGTATATGTGTGTATGTATGTATGTATACGTGTTTGTGCTTGTCACTGGCACATATTCTTACTAGAAGCTCCTTTTTAAGGGTTATACATTGCCAATGATGACTAAATAGCAGTTTTTTTTTTTATTGATGTACACTTGATTGCATTCCAGATCATCCAGACATTGTAACTGCTAATTAAAACACCAAAACTTTTATTATTCTGGAAATTAGCTGTTGTTTTGGCTTGTAATTGAAGTTTTTTATTTTCTACAAAACTGTTGAAATACTGTAGCACTGAATGCATCTGGTTATAAACGCACAACTGTTGCTTTCATTCCTGGTAGCCCTGGATATTTACATAAATTATGCATACATGGTTTGCAAATTACTGGGTTGGGAAAGAACGGGCTAAACTACAAGTTCTGCTCTGTGTCAGCTTTTTTAGGCAGGTGATCCATATGGAGAAGATGTTATCTCCATTAATAGTGATCCATGTGAACTGTCACTCAGTCTTTTCATATGCACAATGTGACTGCATTTTCATATTTTATGGCACATCTGATTAAACTGACTTAACTGTGAATCATAAAAAGTGTGGAGCTCATAAACTATGTGTGCACTTATATTGGAGTGTTTGTAGATGTTAATGAGAGTATGGTTCTCCATGGGGGATGTTTGTAAATGTGTGTGTTAGGATGAGAAGTCTAAAGGGAGTATGTATAAAAACTTTTTTTCTCTGTAGTATTTTATAAAAACCACACAGTAATGTAAATTCTTATGTACCGGTTAATAGTTACATTATTAATGCATTATGCAATATTATGCAGTATCCATAGGCACAGATTTAGGAGTGGATGACATAAACATATTGGGCCAAAGAGAATGATTTCAGCATTAGTTGTATGTAAAGTGGTTCTTGCCGGTTAAATGCTTTGTATGCCAAGACTACAGTGGCCGAGAGAGCTCAACACGCTGAAAATAGAAAAAACACCTGCAAATTAAGAAAACAACTTCATCAATTTGACAACACGCGCTACAAATGCTCACGACACAACCAAATAAAGAAACGCACTGCAAATAGAAAAAAAAACACCTGCAAATTAAGAAAACAACTTCATCAATTTGACAACACACGTGCTGCAAATGCTCACAACACAACCATATAAAGAAACGCACTGCTAATACTCACAACACAACCAAAGAAAGAAACGCGCTGCAAATAAAATTCTTTATTTGGTTGTGTTGTGAGCATTTGCAGCACCTGCTGTCAAACTGATGAAGATGATTTCTTGATTTGCTGGTGCTTTTTCTATTTGCATGTGTTTTCTGAAGTTGCAGCGCATTGAGCTCTCTCGGCCACCGTACAAGACAGTGGTTTTGAACTTGATCCAAGCAGGGATGGAAGCCAGTGTAGGGAATGGATCTCAGGTGCTACGTGTATCTATGAATGTTGAATATTGGCCAGTTAGCAGGTGCCCGGATCAGCTGCAGAAGCTTGATTGCATATGGTGAGAATCCAGGAGTAAGTAACAGCAAAATCCTTTTAAAGCAGGTCAACTCATTCGCCAGCCATCTTGTTAATACTAATACAGCTGCTATCTACTTGAATAGAGAAAGAATGAATCTGAAAAGATAAGTTATTCCAATAACATATTTCATATTAGCAATAAATCTGCAATCTTAAAATTTGCTGTAGCTACCCTATAGTGAAAAATAAATGTACTAAAATGTATTTGAAAAACATTTATTTCATGCTAAGCATACTACAAATACTTTGACATATTTATGTGCTTACAGTTTTTCTCAGTCGCTTTGGCGCATTTCTCAGATCAGAAATGAAATTCTCAAAACTACTTGTTCAACCTCCACATCATCTAGTCAATTGTGCACATCATAAAACCAGTTTCTCATTCTTTTAAACAAGTTGCGATTGCTTTGGTACATTCATGCAACTGTTTATGTACATTTGTCTGCATTTTCCTACATTATCAGTTGCTAATGTCATGTTGCTCAAAATGTATTATATAGCTCTCTGTGCAATAGTCTTACCCCTCAAAACATCCAGTCATTAGTTCATTGTATAAGTCACTAAATTCAAAATGGTTGATCTAGTTGTCATAAACTGTCAAGCATATTTTCTAAACATTTCTATTAGTCTTTTTGTAAATTTGCCATGCATTGTGCAGGTGAATCTTAACTTTCACTAATAAAGAGAATGTAGATCAACCAATGATAAACCAGTTCTCTGAAATTCCTCATACAGTGCTGCATGCAAAAGCAAAGTTCTGCCTAAGGGGTGATTCCTGTGTTTGCCTTTCTAATTTTGTATTTTCACTATTGCGGCCATATTACTTTTTCTTTTCTATATTACAATGACGTTGTAATGGTGTGTGTGTTTTCTTTTTTTTTTTTAGAAATTTTTATTTTTTTTTTGTATTTTTTAGTCAGACCACTAGTGAAAGTGTAACTATGAATCCTATACAGTCTCTTTCAATCAATAAGCCACATACAATAATGTGTAAATTTGTACTTTTGAAATGGATATATGGCATACATAAGAAGTGCAGCCTTCTGCATTTCAGTACAGTAACTGTCATCCAAACTGTTGGCATAGTTTACATCAGGTAATACTAATACAGTGCACTGTTATATTGACAACATGACTAAGCATTTTGACTATCTTGTTTGTGAACAATGACACAAGGACTTTTCATTCTGATGGCACTGATATGTTCATTGAAATAAATACTTACTTTTGAGAGATGGACTAAAGATTTTGAGTAAATTACAGGCTTTTGTATGTAATCCATTGTGTGGTGCTGTTTGTACAAATTGTTTTGAGAAATGCACATACTTCTTTGTAAGTATTAAGGATGATTCGAGAAATGCACCAAAGCGACTGAGGAAAACTGTAATCTGTGAAAGCACGTACAGAATAACGCGTTCGGTGTATAAACAGTAATAGCACGTGTTGCGGCAGCCTCTCCTGGGTCCTAAAGCCCACTCAGTGAGGAGTTTTAATCTGTAGGGGGCGCTGTTGGCCTACTTCTATTCAATTAAAAGTAAAATAGCCTACACAAATACTATTTAGACTGTGATTCTGATTAAATAAAGCAGTAATTTATGTGATAAAATAATGAGTATATTTTGATTTAAAGGTCAGAAGCTATAGCTTACATGAAAAAAAAATCACAAACATGACACTAAAAATTCTGAAAAATCTTTTAGAGCTTATGATTCGTTAAAAAAATTAAACATTTTGCACATTAATAAATAAATCAGTATATATTAAATTATTTAATTTACAACTATTTTGCTTTAGATAATCTACAAATGTTAAATCTTAAAATAAAATGTTATGGTTAACACTGCATCTTTCTGGGGGAAAAATGCAGCGATTGATATATAGCTTATTTATATTTATTTTCAAAGCTTCAATGTACTGTCAAAAAAACTTCATTATTGTTTATTTAATTCTAACAAATAAGTTCTTGTTAAAAACTAACCAAAATTTAAAAAAATATATATTTTGCTAATAATTTCTGCACAGGAGAGACTTGGTGGTGTTTCCAAACGAAAGGAAATATATCAGTATTGGTATCGGCCAAAATGAGTTGAAAATGATCGGCATATCAGATATCGGCAAAAATCCAATATCGTGCATCCCATATATATAAATATATTGGGTTACTAGTTACATGTAACAGCTTTACGTAATTTAATAAATGAATGAAAATAAATGTCATAGTAATCAGTTACAGTTACTGAGAAAAAAATTGTAATTTACTTTTACTTTACTTTTACTTTTAGTCATTTAGCAGACGCTTTTATCCAAAGCGACTTACAAATGAGGACAACAGAAACAATCAATTGTAGTATTAAAACAACTAAAACTGATCCAAAACTAAAAGCTAAAACTTTATAAATAGTATATATACACACACATAAAAAAAAATCAATTAAATATTCAATTTCAAAATCAATTTCCTGTAGCTCAAATAGTAGAGCATGGCGCTAGCAACGCCAAGATCATGGGTTCGTTTCCCAGGGAAAGCAAGAGCTGATCAAATGTAAAAACTGTAACTTGAATGCTATGTAAGTTGCTTTGGATAAAAGCGTCTGCTAAATGCATAAATGTAAATGTAAATGTAAATAAAAATGAGAAATGCATATGACAAAATTTCTAAACTTAACATTTAAATGAAAACAAATAAAGCTACAAACAATTCAAAATATTAAGAGAACGAAAGGTATAAGAGTGTAATAACGATTCTAACATAAAACTAAGCCAAACACCAAAAACAACTACGTGTATGTACACACACACAGACATATATGCACACACACACACACACACACATACACGCATATCCTTAAATTCAATACTATTTCATTTCCCTGTAGTTTGTTGAAGTACTAAAATAACTCAAATTAAATAAAACTAAAACTTAATAAATAACTTATACAGACATAATAGAAAAAAACTAATAAAATGACAAACATTACTACAACTGTAACTAAAATTAAAATAGATAACATATACAAATCAAACTACATTAGTTTAACAGTAATCCTAAAAAAATAACTGTGCCAAACATACAAGTAAGAAATGTTTATAAAAACTGAAAGAGAAGTGAAACAAGTAATAGGAAAGAGAATAAATGAAAAGCGATACTTATCCCATGCCGGGGTCCCTGTCCGGTGGAGTCACTCGGTAGAGTCGATGGTCTTTACACACTTCGGTCTTCACACGATGAGGGCTGCCGCAACCGCTGCCGCGGTATAATAACCTTTTTTATACCCGTCTAACAAATCACTAATTGAATTCAGCTGGACACACTTTCCTGTTAATCACAATAAATTGCCACGCAAGCGCAGACACTAACAAGGTACGTACGAGACCAAAAGCGATTTCAGCACGTCTCCACTCAGTAAACAAACAAGCCTTTCCTAGCAACGGCAAATGCGCTAAACACTAATGAGACAAGTAAATACACTTACGAGCTACTTTTAACTTCCGCCGATAGACTGCTTCTCTCAAAGAGTATTTCTTACACCGTCTTCTGCTGGTGCTTGAACACACTTTCCTGTTAATCACAACAAATGGCCACGCAAGCTCAGACACTAACAAGTTACGTACGAGACCAAACGCGATTTCAGCATGTCTCCACTCAGTAAACAAAACAAGTGTTTCCTAGCAACGGCAACTGCACTAAACACTAATGAGACAAATAAATACACTTACGAGCTTCTTTTAACTTCCGCTGATAGACTGGTTCTCTCAAAGAGTATTTCTTACACCGTCTTCTGCTGGCGCTTGAACACACTTTCCTGTTAATCACAATAAATGGCCACGCAAGCTCAGACACTAACAAGGTACGTACGAGACAAAACGCGATTTCAGCACGTCTCCACTCAGATTTAAGTACAGTTATGAAAATCTTAATGATTACAAAGGAGATTTCCTCTGAATATTTTCACACACAGTGCATACACAGATTTAATTGAGTCTTCTCCCAGATTGCACTGGTTGCTCTAAAATATTAGACACCAATGTTTAGGGTACATGCTTATTGTATAACTGCTTTATTTCCCATTTGGGTTTATGTATATACATAAACCCCCAAGGCATAGCTATGCAAAGATTTGATTTCAAAAACAGCATCATAGCTATTCAATTTTATCTTGTCATGATTTTAAATCTGTATTTAACCTCAGAATGATCTTAAATAAGTCTGATTTTGTGGTGGCTGTGATTTTAAATTAAAATATTTTAAATTAAGTAAAGGATTTAGAAAGTCTGACAGTAATCATGTGAGTACTACCATAAGGTTAACCTTGCCTGGTTTACATGTTTGAAAATGATTAACAGTTGAAAACATTACAAATTTAGAAAAGTATTTAAAAATAATCAAATGTAATCAGTTACATTAATAATAATTGAAATAGTTACACTACTTTTTACATTTTAAATAGGGTAACTTGTAATCTGTAACCCATTAGTTTTCTAAAGTAACCTTCTCAACACTGTACATTTACAAAGACATTTCACTGATGAATGAATTGACAAGTCAGAGTCTCCTTTTTATTACTTTTTCTTATGTTTCAGTATAAAGGATGGTTTTAAATGTCAGTGCTGTTACCATTTTGTTGTTGTTGTTGTTTTCCGCAGTGAACAGTTGGTAATTGAAAATGCATTAATTTTGCCATTAAATTCTCGTTCTAAGAAGTACCTTGTAGTTTTGTGACCCTGAGCACAAGACTTGTAATGCCAAATTGTATGTATATTCAACTATATTTAGAAATTAATGTTTATTTATTGATGAATGTTTAAAAATCTTGCCGAAAAATGATCTACTATCTACTTTATTAACTGAATTGAGAGAGAGAATGGTTCTAAGTTGAAGTAGTGAGTGAAGTTTGTGTGGGATGACAGCGATATAGATGAGAAGGGGTGTGTTAACTGTATGAGCCGCATGTCATAAAAACACATGAAAAGACAACAGTGTTCTTTGTTCTCTCGAGATATGCATGCTTTCTCCTTGACAGACCAGAAAGTTTGTTGTGATACTGCATTCATAAAGGAATAGATGTATCATTCAAAAATGAAAAAAAAAAAAAAAAACTTTAAACCTCACACTCATGCACATGTATGCCCATATAAACTAAAGGTTACACATCAAAAGGTGTTTTAAGAATTAGTTAGATTTAGTAGACAATGAATCATTATCCAGCATCTCATTGTTTCACTATCATGACCTTTTCATGTTCACACTGAATCCAGTTTTATTGTAGTATGACTCCAGCTTTGTAGGTTGCAGGTATGAAGGCTCTATGATTGCTGCCTTGCTCTGCATGTGTATCTGTGATTTTGCCGTTGGGATGATGAGAGGAAGGGAAATGTCAGAGGAAAATTAAAGTGATTTTATTATCATGGCAGCTCCTTTTATGTCTTGCAGACCCGACGCCTGTGCATGAGGGAACCTACATTAGCATAACAATCAATACCTCCATGTAGAGGGAGTCAGGAAGAGACAGATTTATTATTATTATTATTATTATTTTAGATTGAGTGTCGGTTTCCTCTGCTCCAAATTTACCTGCTGGCTGTCTCTGCGGCAGAGGTAAACGAAGTCAATCATGACGAGCACATCAAAAATGATTTGTGTGTGAGTGTGTGTGTGAGTGTGTGTGTGTGTGTGTGCATGTGTGTGTGTGTGTGTATGTGTACATTCTATGTATTAACCTCTCTCTCCTTTCCTTCTCAAACTCACTTTTCTCTCACTTTCCAAAGAGAAGAAAACAGCAAGATTAGTTAAGCATTGGTGAATCTCAAGATCTGTAAAACAGTCACATTTGCAAGTGTATGACGCATTTGCCACAATCTTGAGAACCCTGAGAAGAAAGCTCAAAAATGATGCTGAATATTCATGAAGGAGTTTAGTTATATTCATTCAATGAGAATTCACATGATAAATGCATAATTATGCTTCTAAAAACCCACTTCAAATGCATTTTAATCCACTCCTGGTCTTTTCTTTTGCACTTGTTTTTCCAGGTATTTCATAATTAATAGTTTGATTAAGGCCATTGTTCAGCCACAATAAATCTGCTGCATGTTTTTCGTCATTTCAAATATTTACTGCAGGTATTGCTTGGATGGCTTTAATCAGTCTAAAGAGGTAAAAAGTAACAGTATTTTATCAGTCCACCTGGAAACAAAGTTGCTAAAAAAAAAAAAAGACATTTATAAAATGTCTATTTAAAATGAATACTGATCTTTAAAACTTAATATCAATTAAAGAAACCGAAAAAAAAAAAAAAAATTACAGTTTCCATGCAAATATTAGGCAACAAAACTCTTAACTCTTAACATTTTATAATACAGTTTTTCTCTTTGGTGCATTTCTTGAATCATCCTTAATATTTGCAAAGTATGTGCATTTCTCAAAACAATTCATACAAACAGCACCGCACAATGGATTTCCTGAAAAAGCCTGTAACTTGCTCAAAATCTTTAGTTCATCTCTCAAAAGTAAGTATTTATGTCAATGAACATATCAGTGCCATCAGAATGAAAAGTCCGTCTATCATGGTTCACAAACAAGATAGGCAAAATGCTTAGTCATGTTGTCAATATAACACTGCACTCTGTTAGTATTAGCTGATGTAAACTATGGCAACAGTTTGAATGAGAGTTACTGTACTGAAATGCAGAAGGCTGCACTTCTTATGCCATATATCCATATATATAACAAATTTACACATTACTGTATGTGGGATATTGATTGAAAGAGACGGTTTCAAAATGAATAATTGAGGATATGGAATATATAGGATATGGTTGATCTCCCAATATTTAGCTGCACCCTTCAGCCATTGTAAGGCCATGATTGACAACATGGTCCACAACAGTGGCCCTTATTTCATCTGAGATGTGCCTATGTCCTTGGCCTCTTCTTCTTCTGTTTTGCCTCTGTATCCTTCCCCCATGCATTCTTACTCCTCTTTCTTCCTCTCAGCCGTTGGCTCTGTTCATCCATCGTCAGAATTTGTAACTCTTGTGCTGTCCTCTGTCTATATATGCTTTCCAATTGAAGATTCATGAGATGCACCTTTGAGCTATTTCAGAGAACTGGTTTATAATTGGTTGATCTATATTCTCCTCATTAGTGAAAGTTAAGATTCACTCGCACAATTCATGGCAAATTTACAAAAAGTCTAATAGAAATGTATAGAAAATATGCTTGACAGTTTATGAAACTAGTCATAAACAATTTTGCATTTAATGACTTATACGATGAGCTAATAACTACAGATGTTTTGAGGGGTAAGACTATTGCACAGAAAACTATATAATACATTTTGAGCAACATGATTTTAGCAACTGAAAATGTAAGAAAATGCAGACAAATGTACATAATCAGCTGCATGAATGTACCAAAACAATCTCAGTTTGTTGAAAAGAATGAGAAACTGCTTTTATGATGTGCACAAGTGACTAGATGATGTGGAGGTTGAACAAGTAGTTTTGAGAATTTAATTTCTGTTCTGAGAAATGCACTAAAGCGACTGAGAAAAAAGGTAAGAAGAAATGTTCCTTGAACAGTCAGCATATTAGAATGATTTCTGAAGCATCCCGTGACAGTAACAGTATTACTGTTTTTACTGTTTTTGATCAAATAAATGCAGCCTTGGTGAGCATAAGAGTACAGCAATGTACAATACATATTGTCTGTGAAATAATCATATAATAATAGTACTTATTACCTTTGGACAAGAATTACAGTTCTATAATCTAATTCAAATAAACTCACCCCTAAACACCACATAAACTGTTGTTGGTCGCTATAGTCGCATATCAGTCAGCTGGTTTCTTCCTCTCTAAGGAGGGTTGTTAGCTAGACTAAGCTGCAGAGTTGTCAGACCTTTGCTGTTTAGTTAAATGGCTATCAGTGGTGGAAAGAGTACTGAAAATTTGTACTCAAGTACAAGTACTGTTACATTGCTGAAATAATACTCAATTACAAGTAAATGTACTGGTGCCAAAACAGTACTTAAGTAAAAGTACAAAGTACTCCTCTCAAAAACTACTCAGAGTACTAGTTACTTTTTAGCCGGTGATATTTAATGAAAAAAAATATTCATTCATATCAAAGATCTATGTGAATCATTGCTACTTTGAACAAAACCCACTTTTATCTTATTGACTGAAATGGAATATTGGATATTGCATATTCCACCTCTTGCTCATAGCAGATTCACGGTTGGATAGGGAGTGGTTAAGATTATCTACTTGTTACATCTGACATCACGCCTCACCGTTTCTGGGTCCTAACACTCTGCCAGACACCCCCCAAAAAAACAACAAACTGTGCTAATATACACCCACTGTCAGTCCTGTCTTCCTGTGTCTTGTCATTCCCTTCCTCTCCCATATTTGGTCTGTTTCCTGTTCTCGTTTAGTTCTCCTCTTTAGGTAATTAGTCCCCAGCCTTGTGTTATTAATTATCTAGTTTTTCCCCAGCCTTTATAAGTCCTCTGCTTCCCTGCTCCTGTGTCCGGTCTTAATCATCATTTTGTGATTGTTCCGTGTCTCCAGTGTTCGCTGAGTTTGTTTAAATAAAGTTTATGTTTGAAGAAGTTCTTCGCCTCCTCGTTTCCCTGGCTCTGACGAATTGTGACACCCACGATGTCATGTAATACTGAAAAATTATAACCCTAACCTTTATCTCCATACTGAAATCCCAGATGGCCTGACAGTGATTCAGCTAAAATATTGGTGTCAGAGACACTGTGAGCACGGAGACTGTAGTGTGCACAGCAAATTTTTAAATGCTTAGCTTAAATATGTAATATTAATTAAATAGTGCTCACAAATGGCTGTTGAGATGGTATTCTCAAGTGAAATAAGTAGAGGCATGGACCCGGAAACAGCAGTCCTTACGTCATAGTTAACAAGGGGATTCTCCCCAAGCTGTCAAACTGACGTCATCAGAGCGAGACGCCAATCCAGAGTGGAAGCAAAATTTTCAGTTTTTGATTAAAGATTACAACGGCAGACAATTTTTTTTTTTCCCAGTGTATTGACTTGCACGGTTTAATTGTTCACAAGACTAGTAATGTGCACTAAAAAAAATAAGTAGGGTCATTTTGATTTCATGACGACTAATCATTTTCAATACCATTGGCAAAACTACCACATACTGTATACTGCCATATAGATATTTTAATATTTTACTTTTTTTTTTTTTGTTCATCCATTTTTTTCAAGGCAATCATTATTTCAAGCTTATTATTTCAAACTTTGAAACTTGTTTAATCCAAGTCTTCTAAAAAGACATTTACATTTAGTCATTTAGCAGACGCTTTTATCCAAAGCGACTTACAAATGAGGACAATAGAAGCAATTAAAACCAACAAAAGAGCAACAACATGCAAGCGCTATGACAAGTCTCGGTTAGCCCAACACAGTATACGTAGCAAGGTATTATTATTATTATTTTTTTTTAAGAAAACAAGTAGATAGAATATAGAAAAGAAAGGTAGTGTTAGTTTTTCAATAAAAGCTAGCAGTTAGAGAACAATTATTATTATTATTTTTTTTTTTTAATAAAAAGAAGGCAGATAGATAAAATAGAATTAGAAAAGAGAATGCTAGAGTTAGAGGGTCAAATAAAGATGGAAGAGATGGGTTTTAAGCCGTTTCTTGAAGATGGCTAAGGATTCAGCTGCTCGGATTGAGTTGGGCATTGGTCATTCCACCAGATGGGAACAGTTAATGAAAAAGTCAGTGAAAGTGATTTTGTGCCTCTTTGGGATGGCACAATAATGCGGCGTTCACTTGCAGAACGCAAGTTTCTGGAGGGCACATAGGTCTGAAGTACTGAATTTAGGTAAAGGGGTGCAGAACCAAAGGTGGTTTTGTAGGCAAACATTAATGCCTTGAATTTTATGCGAGCAGCTATTGGTAGCCAGTGCAAAATGATGAACAGAGGTGTCACGTGCGTTCTTTTCGGCTCATTAAAGATTAATCTTGAAGCTGCATTTTGGATTAATTGTAGAGGTTTCATGGAATTGGCTGGAAGACCTGCCAAGAGAGCATTGCAATAGTCAAGTCTGGACAGAACAAGAGTTTGAACAAGGAGTTGTGTTGCATGTTCCGAAAGAAAGGGTCTGATCTTCCTAATATTGTATAAAGCAAATCTGCAGGACCGGGCAGTTTTAGCAATGTGGTCTGAGAAATTCAGCTTATCATCAATCACAACTCCAAGGTTTCTGGCTGATTTTGAAGGAGTAATGGTTGATGAGCCTAACTGGAAGGTGAAATTGTGATGAAGTGATGTGTTTGCTGAAACTACAAGCAGTTCTGTCTTAGCTAGGTTCAGTTGAATGTGGTGGTCCTTCATCCAACAAGAAATGTCTGTTATACATGCTGAGATGCAAGCAGCTATCGTTGGATCCTCAGGATGGAATGAGAGGTAGAGTTGAGTGTCATCAGCATAGCAGTGATATGAAAAGCCATGTTTCTGAATGACAGAACCTAGTGATGCCATGTAGACAGAGAAGAGAAGTGGTCCAAGGACTGAGCCCTGAGGCACCCCAGTAGCTAGATGTTGCGACATGGATACTTCACCTCTCCAAGATACCTTGAAGGATCTATCTGAGAGGTAAGACTCAAACCACTGGAGTGCGGTTCCTGAGATGCCCTTTCTCAATAGGGTTGACAGGAGGATCTGGTGGTTGACTGTATCAAAAGCAGCGGATAGATCCAGCAAGATAAGTAATGAAGACTTGGAAGCCGCTCTTGCAAGTCTTAGGACTTTAACAACTAAGAGCAAGGCAGTTTCGGTCGAATGTCCACTTCTGAAGCCAGATTGGTTGCTGTCCAGGAGGTTGTTCTGTGTGAGAAAAGCAGAGACTTGGTTGAACACAACTCGTTCAAGTGTTTTTGCAATGAAAGGTAGAAGGGAAACCGGTCTATAGTTCCCTAAAAGAGTTGGGTTAAGATTGGGTGTCTTAAGAAGTGGGGTTATACGAGCCTGTTTAAAGACACATTTGTCTTTAAATACACGTCTATTTGAAGACACGTTTTAACAATTTAAGAGCCATATATGTTATTTATTTAGATAAATGGAACATCAGATGGTTTTGACCTACGTCTGTACAATGCAGTGATGCAGTTAGGCAGACTATGTATATACAAATCATACAAATATCCCATTCCAAAACATTTCTAGCATAAAATTATGTTGTAAAGAAATTAAAGTTCCATCTTTGATTGTTGAAAGACTTTCTGGTGCATTTCACTTACAGCCAATAAAATTTCCAGAAGGATTTTCATTGGTCAGGCGTGGATCTATTCTGAATGGTTGATAACTTTCGACAAAGTTTAATCCAGGAGCAAAGAGAAATAATTTCTACTTTAAAAGCATGGAGAGATCGCAATTGCGCACAGTCTGCGTACAATCTGAGTGAGAGGACAAGCAGTTCATTTGTAGGAGTTAGGCCTATTTGAAAGCTCGCATCCAGTTTTCTGCGATTACATGACCGTGTTCTCATGTTACAATAAAGTGCTCGCCACATTTGTGCAGGAATGATTAAAATTATGCGGAATACCTGCAACCCCGCGCAGACATTCAGACTCTGTAACTGACAGGAGACTGATGCGAGTCAAACTCACTGTCGGAGAGAAGAGAGCGAGACGCAGCTTCTATCGGTGTAGGCTATATACGGTAGATATTGTGGAAAATGAGTAATGGAACCGTGTCAGATATTTTAGTATCGGTATAAAAATATAGATATTTATGATAACACTACTATGTAATTTGTTTCTCCAAACTTTGAGTCCATAAATCACGCTGAGCTCCCTCACTGTCCGATCAGCTCTTCACCTGCTGCAGTGGCGGCTTTTCCCTCGGTTCAGATATCAGGGCTTTCATTGGTCCGTTTACGATCAGATATCTTTATTGGCCACTGAAGTGCCGTCAAAGGTTTGAATATCAATTCAAATTGTGGGCGTACTCAGTAACAAACTATGATTTAAAAGTAACGAAGTAGATTATTTTGCTAAATTTGTACTTAAGTACAAGTAAAAGTACAGCTTTAAAAATATACTCAAAAAAAGTACAAGTACCCGAAAAAACTACTCAATTACAGTAATGTGAGTAGTTGTAATTCGTTACCTCCACCACTGCTGGCTATGCAAGACTGACATCTTAGTGCCTGGCCTGGCTGTGTTGTTCTGTATTTGTGCAGGACACTTGGGGCAGGAACAGAGAATACAGATGAGGTGCAATCTGCTTTAGGTGTTTGTGCTGTTGTTTGTCAATTCGTGGAGGATGATGTCATTAAGGAACAAAAAAATAAAAAAAAATAAAAAAAAAAAAAACTGGATTGACCGCAAAATTGTGAAGAATAAGACTAAAAGAAACTAAATGTCATTAATTCCTGTATGTATGCGTGTGTGAGCATATCTGTATGTGCGGACAAACATGCGGTTTAAACTTAAACCTAATCGTGCTCACTGTAGACTGGTTATTCTCAGCATCAGCGATTGCATGTGTTTTCTGCTATTTAGAGCGTTGCCACCCACTGGCAGCTCTGATGCTGGCGCAGAGAACCAAAGCTGTCATTACCACTTCAGTGAGCAGTCTAGTCCATCTTTAACCCTTTTATGCCTCAGCGGCCCAGAACCATTCAAACAACAGCCCTGCACTAAGACATTAATTTTGAAAATGTTCTCCTAAGATGTTTATGGTATATGTTTGTTTCAGTGAATGACAAAACAACATGCATGGTGTTGTGTAAGGACCGATAAACAGAAGACTGCTGATTTCCTCCACATTGAGTAGTCCATGAGCAATTACTGTTGAGCCCTTGAGCAAAGCATTTAACCTCGGGTTGCTTCCAGAGGGACTGTCCTAGTAATATGCCTATTAATAAGTGAACTGTAAGTCTCTTTGAATAAAAGTGTATTTTGCTAAATGACTCACTTCATAATAACTGAGACAAAACCCCTGTGCAAAGCCAAAAGCACAATTTCAAAATTAGTCAAAATTGAATTTGTTACTTAGCCTATAATTTGTCCTGTGACATCAAAACAGTTTAGGTTTCCATTTTATATATATATATATATATACAGTGGGTACGGAAAGTATTCAGACCCCCTTAAATTTTTCACTCTTTGTTATATTGCAGCCATTTGCTAAAATCATTTAAGTTCCTTTTTTTTCCTCATTAATGTACACACAGCACCCCATATTGACAGAAAAACACAGAATTGTTGACATTTTTGCAGATTTATTAAAAAAGAAAAACTGAAATATCACATGGTCCTAAGTATTCAGACCCTTTGCTCAGTATTTAGTAGAAGCACCCTTTTGATCTAATACAGCCATGAGTCTTTTTGGGAAAGATGCAACAAGTTTTTCACACCTGGATTTGGGGATCCTCTGCCATTCCTCCTTGCAGATCCTCTCCAGTTCTGTCAGGTTGGATGGTAAACGTTGGTGGACAGCCATTTTTAGGTCTCTGGCTGAGCTATTCAAGAACAGTCACGGAGTTGTTGTGAAGCCACTCCTTCGTTATTTTAGCTGTGTGCTTAGGGTCATTGTCTTGTTGGAAGGTAAACCTTCGGCCCAGTCTGAGCACTCTGGAGAAGGTTTTCGTCCAGGATATCCCTGTACTTGGCCGCATTCATCTTTCCCTCGATTGCAACCAGTCGTCCTGTCCCTGCAGCTGAAAAACACCCCCACAGCATGATGCTGCCACCACCATGCTTCACTGTTGGGACTGTATTGGACAGGTGATGAGCAGTGCCTGGTTTTCTCCACACATACCGCTTAGAATTAAGGCCAAAAAGTTCTATCTTGGTCTCATCAGACCAGAGAATCTTATTTCTCACCATCTTGGAGTCCTTCATGCGTCTTGCACTGAGGAGAGGTTTCCGTCGGGCCACTCTGCCATAAAGCCCCGACTGGTGGAGGGCTGCAGTGATTGTTGACTTTCTACAACTTTCTCCCATCTCCCGACTGCATCTCTGGAGCTCAGCCACAGTGATCTTTGAGTTCTTTACCTCTCTCACCAAGGCTCTTCTCCCCCGATAGCTCAGTTTGGCCGGACGGCCAGCTCTAGGAAGGGTTCTGGTCGTCCCAAACATCTTCCATTTAAGGATTATGGAGGCCACTGTGCTCTTAGGAACCTTAAGTGCAGCAGAATTTTTTTTGTAACCTTGGCCAGATTTGTGCCTTGTCACAATTCTGTCTCTGAGCTCTTCAGGCAGTTCCATTGACCTCATGATTCTCATTTGCTCTGACGTGCACTGTGAGCTGTAAGGTCTTATATAGACAGGTGTGTGGCTTTCCTAATCAAGTCCAATCAGTATAATCAAACACAGCTGGACTCAAATGAAGGTGTAGAACCATCTCAAGGATGATCAGAAGAAATGGACAGCACCTGAGTTAAATATATGAGTGTCACAGCAAAGGGTCTGAATACTTAGGACCATGTGATATTTCAGTTTTTCTTTTTTAATAAATCTGCAAAAATGTCAACAATTCTGTGTTTTTCTATCAATATGGGGTGCTATGTGTACATTAATGAGGAAAAAAAATGAAGTTAAATGATTTTAGCAAATGGCTGCAATATAACAAAGAGTGAAAAATTTAAGGGGATCTGAATACTTTCCGTACCCACTGTATATATATATATATATATATATATATATATATATATATATATATATATATTTGGTCCATACAATGGAAGTCAATGGGAGCTCTTTGGTTACCAAATTTTTTGTTGTTACCAAAATCAAGTCACTTTTTCTATAATTTGTCCTGGGACAGCCAACCAAAAAGTTTCAGTTCCCCTATAGACTTCCATTGTACTTTTTTGTCTGTAGGAATGGAACCAAAGGTGTTTGGTTATCAAATTGTTTCAAAGTATCTTCTTGTATGTTTCACAGAAAAAAAAGTAAATGATGACAGAATTGTCATTTTTGTGTGGATTGTTTCTTTAAATATTCTCATATTTAGAAAAAAAAAATTGCGTATTGCCTTTTACAATTGTAGGGCAGTTTATTGTACAGTTTATCATATTTGTTGTTTCAACTTTTTTATTAAAGCAGATGCCGTTTTAAAGTAAAATTGGCTAAAATGAATGATTAACATGACAAAATATTGACTAAATTAAAATATATTTTTGTCAAAAACTATGACTAAAACACTGTAATAATAAATAATGTTCCACACAGATGAATTACAGTAACTGAAATCAGTAAAGATTTATCTGCATGGGGCATCAAATGCAGCAGGTACCACTGTCAGAGTAATACAGCTGAAACTTCACCTTCTTGGCACTTTTTAGAGGAAAAGAGAAGTGTATATACATTTGTGTGTGCGCGTGTGACACAACTGCTATTTGAGCATCCGTCTCCAGCTGTCACGCCTGGGTTTGATGTTCCTGGGGTGACATCCCCCCTTCATCTCCCCTGTCACAATCCCATCTCTCTGTCTTGCCTGCACTCACTTCGTTTTCCTTTAACGAGAGGAATGTGTCCATCACGACTTATTCCAATTCTCTCTCTTCCTTTCGTTTCATCACCCCGCTGATGTGGTGTCCTTGTCATTAGCTGAATATTTGCTGTGTTGCTCTTGGCTGTGAAAATATGCAGACCTATTAATAAGCAGATGTGTGACACGCAGACCAAATGAAGACTAACATGCATTTGAACAGCATATTTTTGCTGATAGCTCACACAATTATTAGTATTATTATTGGGCTGTGGTAGCCTATTAAACTGCGCTGGTAATTGAAAGGTTGTAAGTTCAAACCCATCAAGAGGGATGAGCAGGATGCTTAAAACCAGATAAATTCAGAAAGGCTAAACATGTATTATAAGTAGTGGCATTAAAAATGCATTGCATATGATTATCGATTTGAACAAATAATATCTGCAAACTACATATACAGTATGTTCTACCATTCAAATATTTGAGATCAGTAAGTGTTTTTGAAAAAAAAGTCTCTTATGCTCACTAAGGCTGCATCAAAAATACAGTTAAAATTAATATTTTGAAATATTATTACAATTTAAAATAATTGATTTAAATCTGAATATATTTTCAAAAGCTATTTTTTCCTGTGATGGCAAATCTGTATTTTCAGCAGCCATTTCTCCAGTCTTCAGTCTCACATGATCCTTCAGAATTTTTTTTTTTTTTATATGCTTGATGATATGGTGCTCACAAAATATTTCTTCCATTTATTATGGTACATTTGAATGCTTTTTTTCACTCTTATTCTCATTCATGTCCTTACCAACAGCAGATGAGAATGAAGGTTGAATTGGAAAACCTAGGCCAGTAATCCTTTTTAGATATGAGACTGTTATATTGATTTAAGTAAATTTATTTTAATATTTGTAAAAGCAAAACTCCTAAAATGTGTGTTTGACACTGATAAAATATGACCAAATTCAGCTTCATATTGTAATAGTCTTGTGCATGTAAACATGGTCAAAGCTCTTCATAATTTTTTAAAAATGAAATACCATGGGCAAAGAGAGGTGTAATGCCCTCACTATGATTTCAAATGAAAATGAATTCATGCATGAACTGCCAGATCTCAATTGGAAAATAACTGCCAAGTTTGCACAAATGAACAATCAACTGCAATTTCTCTTTATTTCAAGTCAACATTTCACTGGTGAGTCACTCTGATTTCATTCAAATGCATTTCAAGTTATTGCTTTTAAAGTGTTTTTAATGATTTATCTCATGCCAATATTCAATATATTGATTTTTGGTATACTTTTGTTCATCAGTTATGAGATAATATAAACCACCTTAGGCCAATGTGGATATTTCCAATGCTTAATCCACATTCAGTTTTTGCTTACTATGAAATAACTAGTGCCAACAGGGTTAGTCAGCTAATTGTCTGTACCCTTCCAGAAAAAAAAAAAAAAAAAACAAAAAAAAACCTGGAGATGCCACTGGTTATAAATGTTGCTATGGTTAAAATCATCAGCTAAATGACTAAATAGTATACTAATTACTATTTCATTCATTCTGCCCTGCTGGGTGCCTTCTATCCATCTGTATTACACTGTTTAATGCTCTAAATCTCATCCATTCTGTTACGAGTGTCAGTTTCTGAGGTCCTGAAGGACATGAGCTAAAATGCTGAACAGCGTAGGCTTTTCACAGCTGGTAGAGGAAGAACTGAAGAGTGAAGCGAATCTGCCACGTGAACAGCACAGCGGCAGTAGCTACAAATGGAAAGTGAGTGATAACAAAGGGGAAAGGTGAGTGTGCCTGTTCATCCATCTTTGTGTGCTTGTGAGTGTGTAATGCCGACATGGGTGCTTGACTCCATGATTGAATGCTGTCAAGGTTTTGATCGTATCATTATGATACACTCATTCATTCTCATTCTCATTCATCTCCTTTCAGTAAATAAGCGGCACGCTGTGGAAAATATGCACCAATGATGCACAGGGGGCACTTGTAAGCACATAATGTTAAAGCGATAGTTCACTCTAAAGTCATGCTGTTCCAAACCTGTATGACTTTCTTCTGTGTCACATAAGATAACATATTTTGAAAATGTCTGTATGGGCTATAACAGCTGAAACAAACTATCTCCCCTCAGGTCTCATCATACTCATTAACTAAAAGGAAAAGATGGATTTAAAATAGTGGGCAGGAGAGAGAAATAAAGAGGAAATGTAAGAGGATAGTTGGAGGCAGGAAACTGAAGAAGTGAGTTTATAAAGAAATTCACCACAGGGACCAATGGTACGCCATCAACACAGATTAAACCAACAGGATCTGATGGGACAGGCTTCATTTCCCTTATCAGTGAAGGTGCTTTTGTATGTCAGAATAACCAAGAGAAAGAGAAGAGAGGTGTTTGTGATTATAGGTCTTCAAAAACAGTCTCTATATCCACATTCATTTCATTATTTATTAAGAAAATAACTACTGATGTAGACGCCTGAGTCACTTTGAGGCAAAATGAGTTCCTGGTCTCCGTGGACCCAGAGCTATTGACTGAAATATATGTTACAGAGGATGATATTTGTCTTATAGGTTTGCTTAGTCTTTATGGTGTTTGCAAAGCTTTAGGCCCTCAAAACCACATGGGATTCGATTTATTGAGGTTCTGAGTTAAATCAACACAATTCTTCGAATGGAGACAATGTGTGGGGTGCTTGTGTGTTTGTAAATTGCAGGATGTTGACTTAGTGAAGCTGAAAAATTGGTTGCACTTTACAATGTCTACACAGGTTAGATAGGTTGCACAGTTTAGTTTTCACTTCAAGCAAAAGACCTAAAAATATCAAATAGTTTAAATCGTAAATGATTTATATACCATTGTTATTTTTATTGTTTTGGAAAGAAGTCTCTCATGCTCACGAAGGCTTCATTTATTTGATCAAAAATGTACTAAAAACAGTATAATTGAGAAATATTACTATCAATTAAAATAACATTTTTTTCTGTTTTAATATATTTTAAAATTTAATATATTCCTGTGATTGTAAAGCTTAAATTTAAGCAGCCATTACTCCTGTCTTCAGTGTCACATGATCCTTCAGAAATCATTCCAATGTGCATTTCTTATGATTATCAATCTTGAAAATACCCTAGTAAAAAAAAAAAAAAAAAAAAAACTATGCCATAATTTATTTAAAATACATTTCATACCAAGTATACTTTAAATCCATTAACATATTTATTGACATATCACTTAAGACTCACTCAATTAAAATTATAATTAAACTTTATTTTAAGTATTTCTTTATAGCACAAGGCACATTTCTTAATATTATGCCTAAAATGTGTTTTAATAATACTATTAATAAGGATTGTATGATCCCTGTATCAGTCTTTAAATGCAAGATATTTACAGTTTTTCTCGATTGCTTAAACACATTTCTTGAAATTTTGCCTATTTTTTTGCGAAACTCTAAACACAAATCCATAACTTCTAACTCAAGTCCCCAAACTTCCTATTCAGGTTAAAATTAAGCTCTCCACTCAAAACAACTCAATCTTGCCCTTGCCCTTCCTCTTTCTCTTCCATGTTGTTGTCCTCCTCCTCTTTCTCCTCCTCCTCTTCCACTATCTCCTCCTCATCTTTCTCCTTCTCCTCTTCCTCCTCATACTCCCTCTCCACCTCCTACTCTTCCTCTTCCTTCATTTCTTTCTCTGCTCCCTACTCCTCCTCCTCTGTGGTGTCCTTGACCTCTTCCTTCACGTCTCTCTAGATCCATTGTTTCAAACCTGAAGACAGTTTTTCTCAGTCGCTTTGGTGCATTTCTCAAAACAATTCGTACAAACAGCACACAAAGGGTTTCCTACAAAAGCCTGTAACTTACTCAAAATCTTTAGTTCATCTCTCAAAAGTAATAATTTGTCAATGAGCATATCAGTGCCATCAGAATGAAAAGTCCTTGTGTCATTGTTCACAAACAAGACATTCAAAATGCTTAGTCATATTGTCAATATAACAGTGCACTGTATTAGTATTACCTGATGTAAACTATGCCAACAGTTTGGATGACAGTTACTGTACTGAAATGCAGAAGTTGGCACTTCTTATGTATGCCATATATCCATTTCAAAAGTACAAATTTACACATTACTGTATGTGGGATGTTGATTGAAAAAGACTGGATATGATTCACAGTTACACTTTTACTTGTGGTCTCGCAAAAAAAACAAAAAAAAAAACAAAAAAAAAAAAAAAAAAAAAAACAAAACAAAAAAACATTACAACGTCATTGTGAAAAAAAAAGAAGAAAAAAAAAGAAATATGGGCACAAAGGCGAAAATAAAGATTAGAAAGTCAGAATTTGTAACTCTTTTGTTGTCCTCTGTCTATATATGCTTTCCAATTGAAGGTTCATGAGATGCACCTTTGAGCTATTTCAGAGAACTGGTTTGTCATTAGTTCATCTATATTCTCTTCATTAGTGAAAGTCAAGATTCACTTGAACAAAAAAAAAAAAAGTCTACAAAAAGTCTATAAAAGTCTAATAGAAATGTGTAGAAAATATGCTTGACAGTTTATGACAACTAAATCAACCATTTTGCATTTACCGTAATGACTTATACGATGAACTAATGACTTGAGGTTTTGAGGGGTAAGACTATTGCACAGAGAACAATATAATACATTTTACCAACATGACAATAGCTACTGATAATGTAGAAAACCACAGACAAATGTACATAATCAGTTGCATGAAGCAATCGCAACTTGTTCAAAAGAATGAGAAACTTTTTTATGATGTGCACAAGTGACTAGATGATGTGGAGGCTGAACAAGTAGTTTTGAAAATTTCATTTCTGATCTGAGAAATGTACCAAAGCCACTGAGAAGAACTGTAAATGCAGCGATCCAAAAGAGTGAATCTAATAGTCATTCAGACAAAACTTTGCTTCAAAAATGAGTCACACTGTTGACGTGATCTAATCGCTAGCACACCCTGAGCACGTGAGTCAAGGTATTCCTCTTATTGGCAAGACATATCGGCATAATTTTTCATATCAGGCCGATGCCGATATTTACATTTAAAGCCATTATAGGCCTGATTCCGATATCAGTTTGACAATATCGTGCATCCCTAATATAAATATGTATGTATATATATATATATATATATATATATATATAACTGGTGTTAACTAGTCTCCCCTGAATATATATATATATATATATATACATACAGGTGCATCTCAATAAATTAGAATGTCGTGGAAAAGTTCATTTATTTCAGTAATTCAACTCAAATTGTGAAACTCGTGTATTAAATAAATTCAATGCACACAGACTGAAGTAGTTTAAGTCTTTGGTTCTTTTAATTGTGATGATTTTGGCTCACATTTAACAAAAACCCACCAATTCACTATCTCAACAAATTAGAATATGGTGACATGCCAATCAGCTAATCAACTCAAAACACCTGCAAAGGTTTCCTGAGCCTTCAAAATGGTCTCTCGGTTTGGTTCACTAGGCTACACAATCATGGGGAAGACTGATGATCTGACAGTTGTCCAGAAGACAATCATTGACACCCTTCACAAGGAGGGTAAGCCACAAACATTCATTGCCAAAGAAGCTGGCTGTTCACAGAGTGCTGTATCCAAGCATGTTAACAGAAAGTTGAGTGGAAGGAAAAAGTGTGGAAGAAAAAGATGCACAACCAACCGAGAGAACCGCAGCCTTATGAGGATTGTCAAGCAAAATCGATTCAAGAATTTGGGTGAACTTCACAAGGAATGGACTGAGGCTGGGGTCAAGGCATCAAGAGCCACCACACACAGACGTGTCAAGGAATTTGGCTACAGTTGTCTTATTCCTCTTGTTAAGCCACTCCTGAACCACAGACAACGTCAGAGGCGTCTTACCTGGGCTAAGGAGAAGAAGAACTGGACTGTTGCCCAGTGGTTCAAAGTCCTCTTTTCAGATGAGAGCAAGTTTTGTATTTCATTTGGAAACCAAGGTCCTAGAGTCTGGAGGAAGGGTGGAGAAGCTCATAGCCCAAGTTACTTGAAGTCCAGTGTTAAGTTTCCACAGTCTGTGATGATTTGGGGTGCAATGTCATCTGCTGGTGTCGGTCCATTGTGTTTTTTGAAAACCAAAGTCACTGCACCCGTTTACCAAGAAATTTTGGAGCACTTCATGCATCCTTCTGCTGACCAGCTTTTTAAAGATGCTGATTTCATTTTCCAGCAGGATTTGGCACCTGCCCACACTGCCAAAATCACCAAAAGTTGGTTAAATGACCATGGTGTTGGTGTGCTTGACTGGCCAGCAAACTCACCAGACCTGAACCCCATAGAAAATCTATGGGTATTGTCAAGAGGAAAATGAGAAACAAGAGACTAAAAAATGCAGATGAGCTGAAGGCCACTGTCAAAGAAACCTGGGCTTCCATACCACCTCAGCAGTCCCACAAACTGATCACCTCCATGCCACGCCGAATTGAGGCAGTAATTAAAGCAAAAGGAGCCCCTACTAAGTATTGAGTACATATACAGTAAATGAACATACATTCCAGAAGGCCAATTCACTAAAAATGTGTTTTTTTTTTTTGTTTTTTTTTTTGGTCTTATGAAGTATTCTAATTTGTTGAGATAGTGAATTGGTGGGTTTTTGTTAAATGTGAGCCAAAATCATCACAATTAAAAGAACCAAAGAATTAAACTACTTCAGTCTGTGTGCATTGAATTTATTTAATACACGAGTTTCACAATTTGAGTTGAATTATTGAAGTAAATGAACTTTTCCACAACATTCTAATTCATTGAGATGCACCTATATATATATATATATATATATATATATTTATAGGTTTGAATTTTGCCTTTATTTTATTTTTGTGTGTATATATATATATATATGTATATATACATATATATAGTGTGACGCGTGTCCCTAGCACTCATCAGCGTCGCCCTGGAAACAGAAGAGGCACACCTGCAAGCAATCTGCACAGGCTGGCCGGTCACAGCTGAGACTCATCAAGAGACAGCTACAAAAGCCGCCGAGTCACACACACGGGTGAGACATGTCTCCCGACGAGCTGATGCTAACGTATCCTCTGTTTACCTTCCAGAGAGCAGTGTGTGACCGGCCAGCCACGACTTTTGAGCACAGCATGGACACCCAGCACCTGGACACTTGGATTGACCACGGAAGCGGATCTCGGAGCACGGGTTCACCTCACCAGGACACATCGGCACGAAACAACTCCCCAATAAACGCACCCTTCGGGGCCTTTATTGTCATTTCCTTGTCGTGTGATTCTTCAGCCCGTTACTATATATATATATATATATATATATACACACAAAAATAAAGGCAAAATTCAAACATTTCTATATATTTTCTTTTCATCAAAATGTCTACATTTTCTAATATAGCAATGATGGTCTAGTTTGCTAATGTTTGTGTCACTTTCTTTTGAACTTTTGAGCAAAAATGGCCGTTAGGTTACATTTTATTGCTCATCTCTTGTGCTGGTGTCTTCACTGGGGTGTTGCCATTATTGCAGCAAAAACAGGACCAGCACATTCAGTAGTGAACTCACACGCAATCCCATGTGCTGCTCTCTATCATTCCCACTCGCACATCAATGCAGCCATCTTTCTCCATCTTTTCTCATTCACTTTAACTCCCTCACACAAACACACAGATCCAGCAACACACATACACAGACAGACACAGAAACACACAGCCTGTTAAAACTGGGAAATGGGAACAGGATGTTCTTTGGCAGATGCCAATTGCTTTAAACCACACATAAAGATTCAGCCAGAAACAAATTTAGACTTATTTATAGAGCAAAGGTTTGAGGAAACACATCCATAGGGAGCAATCAACAAACCCTGAGTCTGTGTGAAAAGTGTAATGTGTTGAGAGTGAACGCCCTGTGAGTATTACAAACAGCTGGAGAGGGTGATGAAAAAATTTCCTGCAGGAAATGGAGAGATGTGTGTATGGATGCACAGAAAAGACGCAGAGCAGATCTATCTCAAAATCCATGCAGTGCCATTGCAGAAATCAATTTATTTATATGTTATTTATTGAACTTTTTTTTTATATGCACACAATATGAAGAGCCAATGTCATACACAGAAATAACAATTTACTTTTTTCTTTACAAGTATATTTTCTGTTTCATTCACACACATTTCCACACACTCATTCTCACAGAGACCCTTAATTACAAATGATTCCAAATTGTATTTGTCCCATTATAATGTGCACTCTTTTTTTGTCCTTTCTTGACATAGTTACATCATTTAACATCTCTTTCCTTCATTCTTTGTTCAGCCTGTTAGCTTTTGTTCAGGGGATCATTTCCATGGCAACGCACTGGAGAAATGTTATTGACAGCTGAACAGGCAGCATGGTTAACTTTGAAGCAAATGGTGACAAAGAAAAGCGGCCGATTGTGATGTAATTCCACAGAATGAGAGGAGGGGGAAAAATCTGAGTTGAAAGAAGACGAAAAAAAGTACAATAGAAAATACACAACAAAGACACAAACTGACGGAGACAACTTTGTAGTTAAAGTGGTGCAAACTTAGAGGCGACTCCAGAGACAAGGATGAGCACTCACTTGTGTCCATTTAAGAGTCTTGACAACATCCTGTAATGTTGCTTTTACAGTCATCTTCCCACATATTTTCTCGAGTAATGTGCTCATTATTTGTTGGTGCATGTTTAATGGATTTCAGCTCCCCTCCAGACAGACCAGAATTTAAAACAAGATCCCAGTCACATGACTCCAGGCATTGTCAGTACACATAGAGGAATCTTTTCTATAGCTTCGTTTGTGTGCTTTTGCCAATTTCCCTTAAGAAAACATTTCACATGCGCTAAAATCTCTAAAACATACACACTGTACATGAAATCTACACATATCTTAAAGCTCTTGGTACATTTATAAAACTCAAAACTGCAAAATCCAAGATGAACGAATCAGTGATTATACTTGAACAAGTTCATTCACAAGTCAGTATGAAAACTGCTCATCTTTATACATAAAAAACAAACAAACAAGGGAGAGAACAAAAGTTTTGTTAGTGCGTTAATCATGTCAAATATGTAAATCTCTCCATTTTGAATTCAAAATTACATAATTTAAGCAAAGTACAGATAAATTGTCATCATTATGATAATGGGGATTTAAAAAAAGGAACATAATTAGGTTGAGAGAGAGATGAATTACAAAACAGAAGCGGGAAGAACAGAAGTGAGAGAAAAGGAAAAAGTCAGAAAAGAGCAAAGAAGAGAACAATGGGCAGCGTAATTGTACTAAATGACATGTTGACCTTTTCCACTTCCACAGGGGACTAAAGAAAACAAACCCAAGGAGTGAAGGGAGAGAGCAGAGGGAGAACAAATGAGAAGAAGACCAGGAGGGAATAAAGAAAGAGCGAGAGATGAAGGGAGCTGCTCGAGCATGAGGGGAAAGAAGCACAATATTCACGTTCGAGATGTCTGACCTTTGGAAAGTGAGCTGGAGAGAGAGACGGCAGTGAATGAGCTGATATATACCTTAGCGTTCGCACATAAAAGAGGACAGGGCGGCTTGTTTAAATTAGCATTGTGACACAGCGTCTAAAGGCGTGCGTGAACAAATGACGTGTGTATGAGTGCTAAGTAAACACACTCGAGCGAGCTTGTCGGGCCAATAAAGAGATTCCTCGAGAACACTCAAACTTGTGCTGAGTCAGAAACGCACGCTCGGGAAGGAGACGAGACAATATCACATTTTCCTTTTATCTTGCTCACAGACACACATAAACAGCCTCCATCTGTGTATGTGCAGGATGAAGAGCCTGGCTGATGATCACTTGGCAATGGCTATCAGACAAAGTGGCCAATCTGCTCACTAATGGCCTGTCAGACAGATGAGAGACAAACTCCCACAGAAACCTTTGCACTGCTCTCCACCTTTCCACATTTGACTGCCTCTCTCTCTTATTTCCCTCCCATCTTCCACACTTTCTTCTTTTGTACTAGTCTCCTTCTTCAAACATGAAGACTTAGTGGAGATTTGGCCTTGGCATGTGTGTTTGGCGTATTAATTGCGTGTTAAACAATAAGAGGGAGAACGGAAACGGGGCTTTGCTGACCCGTTGGAACCATTCCAACATTTCATTGTCATACATAGTTCTCCATTAATTCATTCCTTAACCGGTGGCAAGATAATAGGATCCTTGATTCAGTGTCATTTTTTTGTCAGAACCGAAGTGTGACTCACAGTTTTGAGTCCGTGCAGGGGTGAGCTGCGATCCGACAGCTGGGGTGTAAAGAAACTTCAAGGCCTGATGATAAAGAGATTGTCATATGGAGGGCAGGACTTACAGCACGGCCACACAACAGTGCGACTTTTCTGCCAAATTAATAAACAGGACAACAGAAAGCTCTTTTTCAGATTAGCAACAACCACTGTCCTTGTTGTTTTCCACACCGTAAGTCCCATATTCAAGTCTTTTTAACTTTATTTTTTTAATTTCCTTACATTTAAATTTTACTTTTTGTGTGGTTACTTGCTTTCTCGCTCTTCGCGCGTTGGCCGAATCTTCATTTCTGTGAATTTTAGCGAGTACTGCCACCCGGTCCAGGACGACCATTCGATCCCGTCGGCGTAAGAGGTGTGCTGTCCGCGCAGGTACTGGCCGTTCAGGTTGGAGGTGTGGCAGTTGCGGTACCACCAGGCGCCGTGGTAGAACGAAGCACAGTTGTTCTCCGAATGATCGTTGTCTCTGTCTTTTGTGGTGAACTTCATTCCATTGTGCTTAAGCAATGAATCTCCTGTGTACGCATGCACACAAAAATAAATGAAAAACAGCAGAATATTAATTAAAATGAACACTCTTTTTCAGCAAGAACACTTTAATAAAAGATACAAAAGTAACAGGAAAGATATTTTAAAATTGAACAAAAGATTTATATAAAAAATGCTGTTCTTTTGAACTTTGTTCATAAAAGAATCTTGAAAATCATCCCTAGTGATAAATAAATACACATATTTAAAATATATTTATTTCATGATAAGTATTCTAAAAATAGATTGACATGTTTATACTAACTGAAAATACATTCTAAATGTAGTTATTTCATGCTTTCATCAAGCACAAACTTTGCACTACAAATTCTTTTTTTTTTTACAAATGCATTTGGGGAAGGATGAAAAACTAGTTGTCTAGTTTAACATTGAAACTAGACAGCGAGGTAAGATATGGAAGTTGCAAATCATTTAATATTAGTCAGCTGTTTTTTATGTTAGAAATATGGCCATTTTGAGAGAGAGAGATGAAAGTTGCGTTTGTGAATTACCTGCATCTGTGCAAGCTGTGAATTTACTTAAAAACAGTGATTTTACCTCCTCGTTGTTGAGTAATATAATGTGGCAATCTAGTATCAAAGCTATTTTATTAATATTTTTTACTGGAGTCTATTATGCTCAAGGCTGTATTTATTTGATCAAAAATACAGAAAAAACAAGTAATATTGTGAAATATTAAATATTGGTTTCCTATGTGAATATATTTTAAAATATAATTTATTTCTGTGACGCAGCGCTGAATTTTCAGCATCATTACTCCAGTCTTCAGTGTCACATGATCCTTCAGAAATCATTCTAATATGCTGATTTATTATGAGTGTTGATTTATTATGAGTGTTGATTTATTATATGTGCTGCTTAATATTTTTTTGGAACCTGTGATACTTCTTTTTTTGATTATTTGATGGATAAAAAGAATAGCATTTACTCAAAATAGTAATCTTTTTAAACAATATACGTCTTTACTATCACTTTTTATCCATTTAACACATCCTTGCTGAATAAATATTAATTAATTTCTTTTTTCTTTTTTCTTTTTAAAAAAAAGAAGAAAGAAACAATTTACTGACCCCAAACTTTTGAATAGTAGTGTAGGCCTATATTGTAACACAAAATTTCAATTTTGAATAAACACTGTTCTTTTTAACTTTTTATTTATCAGTGAATCCTGAAAAAATTATCACAGGTCCCAAAAAAAAAAAAAAAAAAAAATGAAGTAGCTTAACTGTTTCCAACATTGATTATAAATTAGCATATTAGAATGATTTCTGAAGGAAGACTGGAGTAATAATGCTGAAAATTCAGCTTTGTTTCACATGAATCAATTATATTTTAAAGTATATTAAAATATAAAACTGTTATTTTAAATTAATAATATTTCACAAAATGACAATTTTTTTTTCTGTATTTTTGATCAAATAAATTCAGCCTTGATGAAAAAAAAACCTTCTTTAAAAAACATTTAAAAACTTACTGATCCCAAAATTTTGAATGGCAGTGTGTGTATATACGTGCATATAAGTTGGTCCCCCACAATGTTCAAGACATGGTTACGGTCTTGATACATACCCATATAAAATAACTGGACAGAACCTTTGAAAGAGGACGCCACTTCATAACCCCAATGACATGTCCATGCTCACTCAGCCCAACAACTAGTGTCAAGATGAATGAATGAAGAGATGAATGAAGCAACTCATCTTATGATCCTGTAGTTGTATGAAGGCCATATAATGTATGTCTGTGGGGATTGTTTGTATTGTATGTTGTCATATCATTTAAGTAAACAAGGCCGCTGTATGAGTTCTCACCTAAGACTATGGCACAAGAGACAATATCACATTCTGTGTATTAATATTTGTTTGTTCCTTCACCCCTTAAAGTGTCTTAAGTATTTTAATAATGTGATTTTAACACCAGCCTAAATATAAGCTACAGTATGTTCAGTGAAGGGGGCTTGATAAGTCAAGTCTCTTCTCATCTAACTTTCACGACCTGTGAAATTCACCAACAATCGGTTTTGCTGTACTTTTGCTAAACACCTGAACTCGGTAGAGTGCACACTATTGGGAATCTGTGTTGCAGATTTGGCATATTTTTCAGAAGAAACCTTTAGAGTCTAGAAACTCATTGCAGCTAAAGACAAAAGTCTCCCCATGTATTTAAATATGAGAATGATGAAATTATTTTAAGATGATGCTGTGTAATTTTTAAGATGAGACTTTCATTTTGGGCAAACCAAAGAAAATGTGAGGTATGTTTCTGCTAACAGGTGCTGTAAGGGCAGAGTTTCCAAACACAACTTTTGCCTACAGCAAAGGGGGATTTGCAAATAAAACAATTTAATTTAACAAATTAAATTGTTTTATTTGCAAATCCCCCTTTGTTAAATATTGAAGTAATACTTCAGTAATTTATTTTAGCTGAATCCTCTGTTGACCTGTTATGATTAAATGTACAATACAATACACTGTATTTAAGTTCTACTTGTTGAGTATAAAAATAGTTTAGATAAAAAGAAATGTTTTGAGTTGCAAATAATTATAATAATAATTCATAATGATGCAGTACATTGTATAGTTATGAACTTTAACTTTTCAATAATTTAACCACACTTCAAATAGTGCTTTTCACAATTTTGCATTGTTGCAAAGCAGCTTTACATACATATGTGACCCTGGACCTAAAAAAACATTCATAAGTAGCACGGGAATATTTGTAGCAATAGCCAAAAATACATTGTATGGGTCAAAATTATCAATTTTTCTTTTATGCCAAAAATCATTAGGATATTAAGTAAAAATCATGTTCCATGAATATATTTTGTAAATTTCCTACCGTGAATTTATATAAACTTAATTTTGATTAGTAATATGCATTGCTAAGGACTTGGACAACTTTAAAGGTGATTTTCTCAATATTTAGATTTTTTTTTTTTTGCATCCTCAGATTCCAGATTTTCAAATAGTTGTATCTCAGCCAAATATTGTCCTATCCTAACAAAATCTCAATTTTTAAAATAAATGACCCTTATGACTGGTTTTGTGGTCCATAGTCACATAAGTTACAAAAGTAAAGATATGTAAACAACATATAGTCATGGATTTGAAATGGTGAAAGAAATTCAAGAACTTGATCAGAAGGTTTATTACTAGAGAAATGTTACGGATGGTTTTATTCCATCTGCATGCACTGAAACATAAGCAATACGTTCACATTCTTCCACCAACGAACTGTCTGTATTTTAGTGCATGTACAAGAATAAAACTAATGCTGTTTTATGCAATTCCTGCAGCTTTAATGACAGATCATGTCAGGTAAAAGGGAAGCAAAACATTCTGCAGATGATATTTAATGTTGTGTCCGCTGACTTTAACAGCTTCAAGTTTAACGCACTTTCGTGTTCTGTAGCTACAGGTCATTTCACGTTTATTTCCACGCACCACTTACTGCATCTATATTAAGACTTTTCGGCGATTCGCAGTCTTTAAGTCTATATAATTTGTGCTGTCATTGATGGAGAGAAAAAAAAAAAGTTTACTTGTAGTATTTGTACCAGTATAGAAAGACTACAAAGTAACCGCAGTTTAACAAAGCACATGTCTGCTTTGCTAGCACATCTGGTAAAGCGAGTGCATGTGTGTGTCAGCGACCTGGGTTCGAATCCAGTTCGCAGTGTTTCCTTCAGCCAGTGTTCAAATGTCTGTGTCCAGTGATTCACTAATGTTCTCTGGATAATTCAGTTGACTGGTATGCTGGGGATCTTAGTAAAAGGCAATTTCTTAAGCTGTGCTGTTATTTATGAAGGTTAATTTATTGCATTAGAAGCACAAAATAATTGTGCCATTAGCACACTTCAAGTTTACTTGGAATGCCATTGCAATGCATTTTAAAGTCACTAAAAGTAAGGGATAGTATGAACTCAGTATGTTATTAGTATAATATTAATGTATGTTCAACACTCTTACAGTGAATTGAATTGCAATTGTAATGTCACCAAAATACCTTTGAAGTTTATGCTGAATGAATTCTGCATTTCAAAAATTAAATAAAAGAGTGGATATTTAAAGTGTACTTGAGTATACTTGGAATAGTTCCACTTTAGCACAAACAAGTATATTTAATACAACTTAAGTTGAAATTCAGCACTGCTTTTGCACAACTAAAATGCATTTAGTACAAAATTAGTTGTTCCAATTTAGCAGACTTTAAGTATACCAATTTATAGTGTGGCACAAATATATTTAGTTATACTAAAGAACATACAAATAAATTTTACTTAAATATACTATTTTTTCACTAGGGATGTGACGTTGAAGACTGGAGTAGTGGCTGTTGAAAAATTCAGCTTTGCCTTCACAGAAATACTTTATATTTTAAAATATATTAAAACAAAAACTGTAATTTTAAATTATAATAATATTTCACAGTATTACTGTTTTACTGTATGTTTGATCATATAAATTCAGCCTTGGTAAGAGACGTTTTTCAAAACGTTTTAAAAATCTTACCGACCCCAAACTTTTAAATGTTAATGTGTCTTTAAGTTGCAACAGAACTGATTTGTGTGATTCTAGAAATAACACTATAAATAATCATCACAGAAAGCCATTTCACAAAAACAACTCAAGATGCCAAGGAATACATGAGAAGAGTTAGCATACATAAGCAAACTCGTTTCATCTCTCTCAGATAAAAGCATTTTCAGCATTTTATCTCATTTGGGTGTGATTTATGCATACAGAGTGTTTTGCTTTGTTCCTGTCTCTTTCCTTCACACTTCCATCCTTCAAGACCTCAACTTTTTGCATTGGATGACTCACTCTGCACTGAATGATTTCATCAGTATCACCATTTACTTTTTGACGATTCTCTTTAAAGAACTCATGCACACATGTGTATAGGTGCTACTCCATAATTAGCTGAAATGTGTTAAGTTGTTGTTTGCACTTAATAATAGATTTTCCTAAAAGTGGTCTTAAATAGTTGTGAAACAACACACTCTATGCTGTCTGGAACATGCAGCTGAACGAGTACTTTTATTGGCTGATGACATTGAAGTGCACACATAGTACACATATGAGTACTACATTAATATAAAGGCAACTACTGTAGATAATTCCATGTATAAAGACCCATTTATACCAATAGGCAAGCTTGACATTGTGAAGGCATACCATTTAAAAGAGGTTGGTAAGACTTTGTTTTCTCTTATGTTCAACAAGTTTGCATATGGTTGACCAAAATACAGCAAACAGTAATACTGTAAAACTTTTGATCATTTAATATGTCCTTGCTAAAAAAAAACAAAAAAAAAAACAAAAAAAAAATATATATATATATATATATATATATAACTTTTACTGACTCCAAACTAGAAATTAGATAAACCTGATAAGTCACATTTTCAATTAAGTTCACTACTGATTTTCAGTGTTCAAAGCTGAAGGCAACAATGATGTGGAGAATCTCCTTAGAAAGTTACAAAACAAGTACAAAATATTAATGAAATGAAGTATGCTGTAAGAAAGTAGAGCTAATAAATACAACAGATAGATAGATAGATAGATAGATAGATAGATAGATAGATAGATAGATAGATAGATAGATTATTCTTTCCAATCCATTTCCAAAATATATATTTACTGCCTATTTTGTAATAATAGGGTAAAAACATGCTATCAAATGGTTGAAACATCACCCATGCATGCATTAATTTCTATTTTAGTTAAAGGGTTTGACTCAACTACAATGGTACATCAGTAGATAATCATGCACATATCTTTGAATGATAATGGCATGGATGTGCTGCAGCTTCCTGTTATTTTGAGAAGTAAAGAAGATTTGTATCTTGCAGCTTCTTCTTATTACAGCCATTCTGTCAGGCAAGTTTTTCGAGATCCAAAATTCTTTCAGAATTCTGTGGGGCAAGGGTCAACTTGTGGGTCAATGACAAATCTTCTACCCTCAAGAAATGTCTTGTAGGGTCAGTCTTATCTGATGGCAACAGACATTGGGTGTTGTGGGCCAACAGAAACAAACCTTCCCCATTTCTGTGGCTGAAAGGGGGATTTGGAAAGCCATTCTGCCTGCTGTCCACTTCTCTTTTTTGGCAGGAGGGCAGGTGGTGATGTGTCTGTTGCCCTATAAACTGTTCCTGTCAGCACAACATGAACATAGAATATAATCCAAACAAGAGCTGGAACAAAATGTTCCATGGAGATGGAGAGAGACAGGAACAAAAAGAAAGTGTACCAGGATGAGTACAATAGAGGTAAATGTCAGGTGGTATTTCCAAACTGCTATGGGATTCGTTCAGAACCAGTTTGAGTTTAACCTTTCATCCATCTTAAAATACAAGGGATGCTTCACAGAAAAGGATAACATTTCCAGAACGAAAGCTCTAAACCTCCATTCCTCTTCTCTAACAGCCCATGACCTTGAAGATCGACAATCTTCTGATCCGCAGTCAGTTTTACTCAATAACGTCAAAGACAATACGCAGAGAAACGGATCCGAGACCGGCGCTCAATTTCCCAGCGGAAACACGCGTCATTCAAGCTTGACAGATTTTGTCCGCAGCTATGGGAATAAGCCATTAGTCACACTAGGGTCGCACAGAGCCCACAGAAAATACTTGTATTCCTGCCGTTGACATTTCTGCATTAAGAGTGTTATACCCAGACATGTCCTTGCAAACTCTCAGATTCGGTCACATGCTCTTGGGAATCACTTTTCATTTGTCAAGGGAATACTATTGTCTCAGAAAGCCTTCAGATGATGTGGTAATATCACATGTGACTCTCTAAAAATGCTCGGTATAAATGTGCAACCTGCATAAAATATACCGTATGCGCACAAACTTATGTGTGGCCTTATTTGTGCTCACATGCTGGTGAATAAGGAGTCACCTTGACGCTGTCTGTATTTTGAGACGTATTAGGTCCCACCAGGCCGGCCCAGAGCACAACTGCCTGTCAAAATTCAATGCAAATGATCACAATAATATTCTCAGCGCTGTGATTAGGGGAGACCTGTCAGGCAGCAAACAGGAAACCCAGCAGCTCAAGGGCACGAAGACGCTGCCCAGCAGAGACCACCTGCTCACCTGACACCAGCGCTACAGACACAGCCCAGATATACCTGCTGTACAGACAGGAGATCTCTCGTCTCTTCTTCACGCTCTATTCATGGTGAATTTGTGTGTTTTCCTCTGCACCTGCCCTTGAGTTCAAACTCAGAATGCTCTTTCTATTTCTGTTTATCTCGCTGCTCACTTGTTTCTTACAGGACTCTGAGGAGCTTTCCAATTCAGTTTGTGTCTGATCTTGTCATTTGTCTTAAGTCAATGGTAGTAATCGACTGGGAGGCATTTTGTGCGTGTGTGTGAGTTTGCGAGGACTGAGTGATAATATCAGATTTCTAAATAATCCCGATAATAATTGTTAAGATTCTAAGAACTTTTCTTTAATGGCAGCATTAAAAAAAAACTTGAGATGTGAAGGAATTTGCAGTCTGTTTTTAATGTGATGCAATAAAAAGATAGTGTACCACAAAATAATGATACTTGCAGACTGCACGCAGAAACATTCAACATGACCAGTGTAGTCCGATTTATGAACAAATGAGCTGGTTCTTTTTAGTGATCAAAAAAGATACATTGAGACAAGTATAGTCAGAATCATACTGACTGAAGAAATCATTCAAATCAGCCGGTACTTTTTAATCAGCACTTTTTTTATTGAATCAAATCTGAATCAAATTGAGAGCTTGTGAATCAGAATCAGATTGAATTAGGGATTGTGTATTGATACCCAGCCTTAGAGTTTGTTTTTGTGTGGTGATTTCCCTACTGAAAAAATAGTATGCTTAAGTACAATTTATTCTTATGTATTTTAGTATAACTAAATATATTTGTGCCACACTATAAATTGGTATACTTAAAGTCTGCTAAATTGGAACAACTAATTTTGTACTAAATGCATTTTAGTTGTGCAAAAGCAGTGCTGAAGTTCAACTAAAGTTGTATTAAATATACTTGTTTGTGCTAAAGTGGAACTATTCCAAGTATACTTAAGTACACTTTAAATATCCACTCTTTTATTTAATTTTTGAAATGCAGAATTCATTCAGCATAAACTTCAAATGTATTTTGGTGACATTACAATTGCCAGATGCGCCACCAAAGCAGACATGCACTGTGTTAAACTGCAGTTACTTAGTAGTCTTTCTATACTGTTACAAATATTACTATAAGTAAAAAGGTTTTTTTCCATCAATGACAGCACAAATTATATAAACTTAAAGACTATGAATCGCCGAAAAGTCTTAATATAGGTGCAGTAAGCGGTGCGTGGAAATAAACGTGAAACGGCCTGTATAGAACACGAAAGTGCGTTAAACTTGAAGCTGTTAAAGTCAGCGGACACAACATTAAATATCATCTCCAGAATGTTTTGCTTCCCTTTTACCTGACATGATCTGTCATTAATACTGCAGAAAACAATTGGATAAACCGGCATTACATTAGTTTTATTCTTGTACATGCACTAAAACCCAGACAGTTCCATTAGTTGGTGGAAGAATGTGAACATACTGCTTATGTTTCAGTGCATGCGGAAGGAATAAAACCATCTGTAACATCTCTGCCCATTGTCTCTGCACACTTCACCTCTCAATGCACTGCACAAATGTTAATGTAAAATGCAATGAAATGTTTTGGCGGTTTGATGGTCTCGCAGTATGCTGCGGATTTATATGTGACGTATGAATGGAAATTATTTTAATACATTTTGTTACTTTTCATGTTGTTAACGTCTCTGAATTTATTTGACATTTTAACTTTTTGTGTAGTTTTGAGGGCTGGTCAGGATAATTTTCATAATTCCTATAATAATTCATAATATTTTGACAGCCCAAAGAGCTGCAGTCCACATTTCCAAGTGCAATGTTGTTGTTGTCCGTACGGGACATTAAAGAACCATTAATGGAAAAAAGTGTGTTGGTACAGGTGCACTGGAGTGTATTGGGAATATACTAAACTAATAAACCTTCTGATCAAGTTCGTGAATTTCTTTCACCATTTCAAATCCATGATTATATGTTGCTTACATTTCTTTACTTTTGTAACTACTTTCTATATGTGACCCTGGACCACAAAACCAGTCATAAGGATAAATTTTTTTAAGTTGAGATTCATACATCATCTGAAAGCTGAACAAATAAGCTTTAAGCTTATTAAGGTATGTTAGGATATGACAATATTTGGCCGAGATACAACTATTTGAAAATCTGGAATCTGAGAGTGCAATAAAATCTAAATACTGAGAAAATCGCCTTTAAAGTTGTCCAAATGAAGTCCTTAGCAATGCATATTGCTAATCAAAATTAAGTTTATATATATTCACGGTAAGAAATTTACAAAAGATCTTCATGGAACATGATCTTTACTTAATATCCTAATGATTTTTGGCATAAAAGAAAAATCGATAATTTTGACCCATACAATGTATTTTTGGCCATTGCAAATATACCCCTGCTACTTAAGACTGTTTTTTTTTTTTTTTTGGTCCAGGGTCACATATGTATGTAAAGCAAACATGCAAAATTGTGAAAAGCACTATTTGAAGTGTGGTTAAATTACTGAAAAGTACTACATCATTATGAATTATTATTATAATTATTTGAAGAGTTTGGTTCCAAAACGCTATAAATCCATTTTGATTAATTTGAGTAAAAATGTTTCTTTACCAATAAGATGGAAACCAATATTTTCTGTTTCAAACTTTCACATAGCATCTTTAGGTTATAATAACATTAAAAATTCAAATCCAGATTTAGATTTTCACAGATTTATTATAAAATTTTATTTATTTATTTTTTTTTTACCAAAATGCAATAAATCCATTGAATCAATATGAAAGTTATTTTTCATATTGAAACTGTTGAAAATACACAACATAGTAAGCTGATCCACATATGACAGCCTCTGAACTTGGCCATAATCTTATATACAGGACTAAAAATACATTCAATCAGTCATCATTCCCAAAATGATTTCAACGGGTCATCTTGTTTGCTATAAATTAATTACAACAACAAAAGAAAATTTCATCATGAACAAGAACATGTGGCCCTGTGTAGGCCTCCAGGTCCCTCCTATAAGGCAGATGATAGGACCGGGCTCTACACAGAGAAGGTCGACTACTGCTGTACCCCGCAGAGTGGTAGTGGCTGTTGGACACAGTTGCATGGCCACAGACCACTCCACCGAGTGGATGCCCGTGTGCCCCAAAGCGGCCCCACCATCGAGGGTGGTGAGGGCAGAGGAGCCACAAGATTTGTTTCGGGCAGTGAAAGGTGCCCTCCACTATCCAGTGAGCTCCTCATGCACCTCTGGGAAGAATGGCACCGGAGGGGGGCGCTGAGAACCAGTGCGACCCCCACCAAGAAACCATTCGTCCAGCCTTGAAGGATCAGGATGCGGTGGAGGCTTCCACACGAGCCCGACATTCTCGGCGGCCCGGGAAAGCATAGCCGTCATCTCTGGGTCTGGCTCGGACAACGCTATCACACCCGAAGGAGGCAACGCAGCTGGGTCATCATCCCCGGAGAGAGAGGGCTCGCCCTCCGATGCAGCGATTGACATCTGTTCGTCAGAGGGGGCACCGAAGGAAATGCATGGTGCACTCTGTTCAGCAGAGGGTCCAGTGCGCTCCATCGGCAGCTCCACCGGCTGCGGAGTGCTTGAGGGGTGAGGAACTCCACTTGGGGAAGCCCTCACCGTGATCCTCAAATCACCTCTGACTCCACCGGACGCCAACGAACGCTGGATCGCGGCAGAGGCAGAGGGACTCTGCCATGTTTGACATAGCGGAGTCTTTTATGCAACCTCGAGATGGTCAGAGGCAGAGGGACTCCGCCATGTTTCACATAGCGGAGTCTTTTATGCAACCTCGAGATGGTCATGTCCCCACAAGGAGAACATGAATCATCCACGAAAGCTTCCTCAGCGTGCTGAATGCCCAGACACGTGAGGCAGCGATCTTGACCGTCCTGAGGTACCAGGAAACGACCACACCCAGAAACGCACGGGTGATAAGACATCTTTAAAAAGACGCGATCACCTGTGTTGCTCTTTTAGAGAAATGCTCTTTTAGTGCTGAAGCATGCAGGGGAACTGGCCACTGCACACTCCTGGTGTGGCTGTCTACACGGAAAACGATCTTTCCTTTTTTCCCGTGAGACCGTGACCACCGCTGCTGTGCCATAACACCCGCACTCACTCACTTTCTCAGTCACTCGCAGGACACAAGAGCAGTAGTGATGCTCGAGTCCTCAGCGAAAACATGAATTAATGGAGTGCACCTGCTGCCTCTTATACCCACGCTGTGGGGTGTGGCAGCCAGATGCGAAATACCGCATGCCAATGTCCATTGGCTCGTTTAGTTACACTCGAAGTGGATTGGTCTCTCTGGCGAGATTCCATTTCGTCGGTCACCGACGTGACTCGGAGTGACCGACTGAAAGGGAACATGTCATAGAGCTATGTTTTGTTTGCGGCTAAGAAGTGACTAAAGAGTGAATTAAGTGCTATGATTATTCTGTCTATGCCACCAAGCACTGAAATGGACCAAATAATCTGAATGAATAAGCACTTATTATTGTTGAAAAAGATTTAATCATGCTAACTGATTTGCATACCAGGTCTTTCAAAGTTATTTAAAACAGGCATACTAATTACACAACATTGAAGATATTGATCCATTGTCTGTAAATATGTAAATTTGTGTATGTACCTGCAGTTCCAGTGTAATCAGCAATGGTGAGGGGGTAACCGTCATCCTCAGGATCAACAGAGAACAGTCCAACTCCAAACACACCATACTGTGCAAAAGCTGTGCTGTTCTCGAAATCTTCAAGATCTATGCGCAGTTCGTAGTTTCCTTGGATAGAGAGAGCATGGATTTGTTTCAACCCTGATGAGAGAAACAGAGAAAGACAATTAATTTCAAGGTTATTTTTAGTCATAGGAAGTATAATTGGATTATGAGTGTAAAGTATGAATTAAGGCTGTGAATATTTTAATATTTTAACCCAAATAAATGCAGAGTCAATATAAAGTTTTTTTTTTTTTTTTTTTTAGATATTTGTTTAATAGCACTTTTTTAAGTACTATTAAGTATTAGCAGGTCTATACTGCCAATACAAATACCTTTGTTAAATGGATTTTTAGTTTTTTTAAGATTTTGAGCATAAAATCACTAATTCCAACAATTTAAAAATATATTTTAATAATTTTAACATTTAGTAAACCGACTGCAAATTATGAGATATTGTTCTTGTTGATCCTTTACAACAATTTAATTAATATATTCAAATAACAATGTTTATGGACTTACAATGATCATTGCATAAACCAATTAAAATAAAAAGTCTTTTTAGCTTTGCTTTTTTGTGAAAATTAACTCAATGTTTCAGCACCAAAGGTGCTTAGGCACCTATTGTATCTGTTAGTTTTCTTCTTCTTCTGCTCTGGAAGTCTATGGCAACCCCTAGAACTGCTTGAAGGAAAGTTATGAAATTTGGCACACAGATAGAGGACAGTCTCAATATTAACCACAGCAAATTTGGAGTCTCTTTCTCAAACTCTCTAGCACCATCAATAGGCCAAATTTGCACAATTATATAAATAATATTTGAACCATAATATCTAAAAGCAAAATTCTTTTTTCCTCTGATTCCTTCACTCACGCAGAGTCAAATGCATATCAAAATTTACATTTCTACAGGTGAAGATTTTTCACAATTTTCAGTTTTCTTAAAAATCTACTTTTTGGAACTTGTCCTAGACGGTTTGTCCAAAATTCATCAAAATTCAGATCATCTTTATAGCATTCTGGTAAAAAGTTATCAAAGGCTTTTTTATATACCAAACCATTTTCGTAAAGCATGTTAACGAATTTGACGAAGTTTGTGCAAAAATGGACATGAAGCTATACGTCCGCAACACAGTTATATTGATCCACTGTCCTCTCTACACACGTTAGCAATATAAGTATTGATTCATCTAGCCACACTTACATCTGTGTGTCTTAATCTTGGAGATGAATCTTCATCAACCAAGTAGCCAAACTCAGAATGCAACAGGCAAATAGCATGAGCATAAAAAAATGGTGAAAAAAAATTAAAAATAAAAATCCATAATAATAGCCTCCTTGAGCAGAAAAACTGAGTCTGCATCAATTATGTTAATTATTTGTAATTGTCACAAATCCGGTCTGTGGCCTTCTGCCCGATAGCCACCAGAGGTCACCCTTCCATCATATTGACTCTCACATTGCACAGACTATTTCACATTACCCCGGACTACATTTCCCATTTCCTAATCACACGCTCACACCTGAGACCCATCACACAATCACACACCCTACTTCCTCGTTCTAATCGCTGAGTATTGTTCAGCGCTTATCGCACACCTCGTGATAGCTGCATTACGGAGCCAGTTGTTACTCTGAGTGTCTAGTTTAGTCTAGTCTTGCCTTGCCTGTTTTCCCGTGTGTAGATCTTTGCCCATGTATTTTGGATTAACTCTTCGCCTGCTGTTCGTATTGTGTTTGCATCTCACCTGGACTATTGCTCTCATAATCGGATTTCCCCTCTTGTCAAGCCCTGTTGGATTACGTTCGCCGTCGACTGACCCTCGCTTGTTTATTGGACTGCTCTTGTGTCTTGCCCACGATATACCTGTTGCCATTGTTTGACCCATGCTTGCTTCCTGACCACGCCTTTGTAAATAAAAGCTCTGCATATGGATCCACACGCCTCTTGTCTCGTCGGCTCCGTTACAGAATACTCGGCCACACAAGGATCCAGCGGCTTTTCAGAGGAACACTGGCCAGGTATGGACACAGCACAAATATTATTAGCCCTTAAACAAGGCTGGCGATCGCTGGAGAATTATGTTCGGGAATATTTATCCATCGCACACTATTCAGACTTACCGGACTGTCTTTTGATAGAGTTTTTTTGTGATGGCATAAATCAACCTCTACAATCTGATCTTAGACGCGAGTGTCCGCGTTCGTCACTCGCTCAGTTTATGGATTATGCTTTGTTGACTGTTGGCTCTTTGTTTACTGTGGGTGTTGCGGAGGAAGAGAGCGACATCGCGTTCAGGGCGGTAATGGCGGCCACACCGGAGCGTGCTCACATAATGGCGGCGACAGCGGAGCCCATTCACAAAATGGCGGCCACAACACTCCGTTATGTCACAGTCAAGCCAAGTCACAGCTGCCGTTCATGCGTCAGGTCACATCATCATTGATCTTCCTGAATCAAGTCAGGCCACCACAGATCTTCAAGAGTCAAGTGATGTCACAGTTGATCTTCGTGAGTCCAGTCAAGTCACAGCTGATCCTCCGGAGTCTTGTCACGTCACAGCTGATCATCCAGAGTTATGTCACGTCTCAGCTGATCTCCCAGAGTCTCGTCACATCACAGCTGATCTCCCAGAGTCTTGTCACGTCACAGCTGATTGTCCAGAGTCAAGTCATGCCTCAGCTGATCTTCCAGAGTCTTGTCACGTCACAGCTGATCATCCAGAGTTACGTCACATCTCAGCTGATCTCCCAGAGTCTCGCCATGTCTCATCTGATCTCCCATTGTCACGTCACAGCTGATCGTCCAGAGTCAAGTCACGTCTCAGCTGATCTTCCAGAGTCTCGTCACGTCACAGCTGATCTTCCAGAGCCTCGTCACGTCTCAGCTGATCTTCCAGAGTCTCGTCATGTCTTCGCTGATCGTCCAGAGTCTCGTCATGTCACAGCTGTTCATCCAGAGTCCTGTCACTCTCTGTCTATTGCACCTAGATCGTCGAGGTCAGTTCTTCAATCTCCCAGGCTGGCATCCAGCATGGAGGACCTACTGCTGGTGTCAGCACGTGCAGCTGGTACCCCTAAACCAACACTCTCAACCCCTCCTGTTCCTGAATTAATTCCCCTGTCGGAAGCGTTTCCCCTGATGGGGATCGCTTTTTGGTGTCCTTGGGCTGCATACACCACCACAGAATCTCCCGGAGTGGTGCCCGCTGCAGTTTCTCCAGAGGTGGCGGCACATGTTGCAGAACCTCCTGAAGCGGCGGTGCTCGCTTCAGCTCCTTGCGTGGTGGTGGCGCCCATCAGTGCACGTCCAGCCTGTCATGTCACGGTCGAAGGAACCGTAGATGAGCACTGTACCTGTCCTGTTAATGAACTCTACCTGTTTCCTGATGTTAGCACTGTAGAACCTCCAGAGGTGGCGGCGTCTGCTTCAGAACCTCCAGAGGTGTCAGTGGTAACCATCTATGAATCCTCGTCCTGCTTTGTAACGGCTATGGAGGCCGTTTATGAATCCTCGTCCCGTCCTGTCACGGCTATGGAGGCCGTCTGTGAACATGTTGCCTGTCCTGTCGCAGCCAGAAAGGCTGTCCCTGAACTCTCGTCCTGTCCTGTCACGGCTATGGAGGCCGTCTACGAATCCTCGTCTTATCCTGTCACGGCTAAGGAGGCCATCTGCGAACTCTTTGCCTGTCCTTTCGCAGCCAGAAGGGCTGTCACTAAACTCTCGTCCTGTCCTGTCACGGCTATGAAGGCTGTCTTCCAATCCTCGTCCTGTCCTGTCACAGCTAAGGAGGCCGTCTGCGAACTCTCTGCCTGTCCTGTCGTGGCTACGGAGGCCACTTATGAACTTTTTTACTGTTCTGAACCGGCCGAGGAGGCCATCTCTGAACTCTCGTCCTGTTCTGAATCAGCCAGGGTGGCTGATTTTGAACTGTCCATCCGTTTAGTCTCATCTAATGTATCTGGTTTTGAACTGTCTGTCCTGCCAGTTTCCGTCAAGGAATCTAAACTTGAGCTGTCAGTCTGTCTTAATGCTGTTGTTGAGTTGTTGAGTCTGAATCTGTCGGTCCTGATTTAATCATTGTGTCTGATGTTGAACCATATGTCTGTCCCATTTCGACAAAAGAGCCTGATTTTGAATTGTCTGCTTGTCCAGTTTCAGTCACTGAAATGTCTGTCAGTCCAGTTTCCCTCAATGAGTCTGTTTTTGAACTGTCTGTCTTTGCAGTTTCTGTCACTAAACTGTCTGCTTCAGTCTCTATCAATGCCCCAGATTTTGAGCTATCTGTCAGTCCTGTTCCAGCCAATGCATTTGATTATGAACTGTCTGTTGGTCCAGTTCCAGTCAATGAACCTGATTATGGACTGTTTACCCGCTCAGTTGTCATCAGGGAGACTGTCGATGAACTCGTTGTGTTCCCTGCCTCGTCCCTTGGAGCCATTAATGCTCTGTCTCGTGTGTCTCAGTGTTCCCTAGGTCCCAGTCCCTGCCGTGGTCTTCTGCTCCGGCCTGGTGCTCTTCTGCTCTTTCTCTGTCTGTCTCGTGTGTCTCAGTGTTCCCTAGGTCCCAGTCCCTGCCAGGTCCGTCTGCTCCACTCTGGTGGTCTTCTGCTCCGCCTGTTCCGTCTGCTCCACCCTGGTGGGCTCGTGCTCCGTCTGCTCCGCCCTGGTGTGCTCCTGTACTGTCTGCTCCGCCCTGGTGGGCCCCTGTACCGTCTGCTCCACCTTGGTGGGCTCCTGTTCCGTCTGCTCTGCCCTGGTGGGCTTCTGCTCTGTCTGCTCCGCCCTGGTTTCCTTCTCCGTTGGCTCCACCCTGGTTCCCTGTTCCGCCTTGGTGCTCTGCTCTGCCAGCTCTGCCTCAGTTCCTGGTCTCTCCACTTCCATGTGGACCTGGCCCTCCGTCCCTCCCTCTGTTCTGCCTCTGTTGTTTTAGGAGCATCTGAAAGCCGCTCCTTGGGGGGGCAGGGCTCTGTCACGAATGTGGTCTGTGGCCTTCTGCCCGATAGCCACCAGAGGTCGCCCTTCCATCATACTGACTCTCACATTGCACAGACTATTTCACATTACCCCGGACTACATTTCCCAGCAGCCATTTCACTAATCACACGCTCACACCTGGGACTCATCACACAATCACACACCCTACATAAGCCTTGGACTTCCTCGTTCTAATCGCTGAGTATTGTTCAGCGCTTATCGCACACCTCGTGATAGGTGCAGTACGGAGCCAGTTGTTACTCTGAGTTTCTAGTTTATTCTAGTCTTGCCTTGCCTGTTTTCCTGTGTCTAGATCTTTGCCCGTGTATTTTGGATTAACTCTTCGCTTGCTGTTCGGATTGTGTTTGCACCTCGCCTGGACTATTGCTCTCATTATCGGATTTCCCCTCTTGTCAATGCCTATTGGATTACGTTCGCCGTCGACCGACCCTCGCTTGTTTATTGGACTGCTCTTGTGTCTTGCCCACGATATACCTGTTGCCATTGTTTGACCCATGCTTGCTTCCTGACCATGCCTTTGTAAATAAAAGCTCTACATATGGATCCTCACGCCTCTTGTCTCGTCGGCTCCGTTACAGTAATGTGTTAAACAGCCAATATGAATCGCAAAAATAAACACATTATTTTTCCTATCTCTAGTACGAATGTGTGGTTCATTTTCACTTTCTGTGGCTTGCATATAAAATAATGCAATAACACACTGAAATGCTCAAACATCTATTATTATGCAGAGCAAATGCATACTTAAAAAAATCCATACATGGCTACTATGCATTAAAGTTGCATGGAAAACAACCAGTCTTAGGGGAGATTCACACTTTTCATATTTTGTTGTTTTTGTTCACATTTCCAGCACCAGACCCATAAACACCGGATAAAAAAAAATCTTGCAGCACCGTCCTCAGATATAAACACTGAGTTGAATTATCAAAATTAATTTGACATGTAGGGCGCAGTGTAACTACAAACATATGAGTATCCGCACAAGGTAATTGATAAAGAAAAGCAGAATGAATGAAAAATGAGGAGGGAAACAGTTTCCATGAGTGCATACAAAACTGAGTCTCTTTTTGTTTCATTCAAAAAATAAATAAAATAATTTATTTTTGAAAAGAGGGAAAGAAACCTGCTACTTTCACATGTAATTTACATAACTTTTATTCAGGCTTAATTAAAACCCTTGAGATTTTCCCTGAGGCTCGTTTGGAATAATTAAACATTGGGAATATTTTATGCCCTTCTTGCTTTTCTACCAAAGAAGGGGCCAAACAGACAAGTCTGTGCGCATAAAACTCAGGTGTGCCAGAATTTTCAATTAAACATTGTGAAAACATTTCACTAAGCTGCATTTTGTCTTGAATTATAATACTGATTGCTCAATTAACAAGAGAGAGTGAATGTGAGTCAAGGTGTGCTGCTAGATGGCTTTTTCAGGTGAATGTTTTTTCTTTGATTATTACAAACTAAAGCAGAATTTATGATGAAAGTCATGGCATTTTCACTGTCCTACAGAATAAAAAATGAATAATTAATATTGTCGTTATTTAAAATGCTGTAAATTGTTAAATATTTCTTCGTCCTACATGGAACTGTTGTTAAAAAAGCTGCAGTGTTATTCAATTTTTTTTACATTTTTGAGCCAGAATTGTCCTATGGTATGACTGTCCCAAGCATGGCTCAGTAAATTACAACTTTTATAAATTAAAAAGAAAAGCATAAAAATGTTAATAAATACACCCGGCATAATTGTACAAGTGTTTATTTTAGTAAATGGCAACCATTTTTTTTCATCTATATATTTCTGAAAGAAACTTAATACATTTTGTCTCTGAAAACCATGTCCTATGGTGTGACACCATATCCTGATTTTAAATCGGCAATTCCAGAAAAAACTGTAATTAGTTGAAGGACCCCATTCATGGTTGTGTTACTGAAGCCTCCTGTGAAGCCCATGACACATGCACATGGTCAAATTTTGTCTCAGAATTGTTCAAATATTTAACTTTTTTGGAACCACTACAAAAGTGTTACATTTTGTTGTCCTTTGGTGTGACACCCCTAAATTACATTTTTTTTTTAATTAAAAAATGTATGTTAAACTACATAATCATGGAAAATGATGTAGATGTGTCTTGCAAACTGCTAATGACAGGTTAGCTTGGAATAGCAAGGTCAATAATTGACAGAAAAAGGCTGAAACCATCCTATGATGTGACAGAAAATGTCCTCCGGTGTGACGCCTGTACTGTCACACCACAGGACAAGGTCACATCTTAACGAATATAGTTTAAATATCAATCATATTTAGCTGTGCCGCACATGCGGCTCTCTGATCACTAAGAGTTTTAGTAACATACTGATTGAAAGAGACTGAATTTTTTTGATGAAAATTATTTTGTTTTGTTTAAAAAACATGTTGATATTGTTTATATCAAAATTAAACTTTCTTTCTCCTTTGACATGTTCAAAGTTAAATAGAAATACTTTAATAACTACCATTTCTGTCCTTTAGAGTGATGTACTGAACTATGGTGTGACGTAATGTCCTATGGTGTGACACACATAAAAGAACCACAGATTTGTTTTAAGCTCAAAATATCTTAAAAAAAATAAATAAATAAAATAAATAAATAAATAAATTAAATAAAAACGGTTTAGTATTGCAATAGGGGAGATACAAATATCACTCAACTTAAAATGGTATAATTTTCAGCAGTTTCGAATGGATGGAACCAAAGTTTGTCTTGTTGTCAAAGTTTGTCTTGAAATTGTCCAACAAGTCATGGGGAAAAATGATGTTAATTATAATTTCATATTAAGTAAATAACGCTATATGAAAATAAGTGTCTAACAATAAAGATAAATCTCTCTCATGCTATTTATATATTATTAAGTGTTTTTTTTTTTTTTTTGTTCTTAATTTTTGCTATGTCACACCATAGGACAAATTTATGGTACAGTTCAGTAAAAATGTTTAAAAAAAACAATGAAATAATTGACGAAGTTAGTGACCCTTTATATTTGCTCAAAGATCAGACTTTACATTTCGTAAATATATGCATTTCTTCTTCAAAAATGGTATTTTACAAAAAAAAAGAAAAAAAAAAGCATTTTTTACTGGCTATTTGTCAACTACCCATATATATTTTCTACATCAGAACGGAATCATTCCTTGATCAAAGATGAAAAGCATAATGACTGTTTTATATATGACAAGTTTTATTGAAGTTACAAAAGTGAATTAGTGAAGAGCAGTGAGAGATTTTCTCTTTTGTTGTCTGATTAGCATAAATGACAGACAGCAGGAATTTTAGACTGCTGTCACTTTAAGAGCTACCCAGATCCAATATGCTGTTACATGTGTGCTTTCTTTCTCAGCTGTTTGCTTTCACTTAAGACCTAAATTACTGTGTTTATGGGGACGCTTGCAAAGACAGGCATTTTGACACATACAAGTGTGTGTATGTAACCGTTCAAAGCCTAAAGCGGCAAAAATAACTGTTCAATACTCCCACACACGAGTTCTCTAATGAGTCTTTCACTGCTGAATACATTTCAACAGCTTAAATCATTTGTTTTTAAACTGCTATGCTTATAAACATGTGAAAACGATAAGTTTTCATGACAACGTAACACAGCAACGTCATGTGAGCGTGTAAATGTGGTAGAAATGATAGTCCAAAATCTCTACCGGTTGACAAATTTCTACCGGTTAATCGTGTATACCGGTATATCGCCCACACAACAATTAAATTAGACTAACCCTAATTCAAACTCTAACTTTAAAACACATTATTGAATTTTCTGAATCTAAAAAAAAAAACAAAAAAAAAAAAAACTTTTTTATTCAACTGACGGCATCCTCAACCTCCCTAAAAGGAGATTTTGCCAAATTTATCCGACCTCTGGGGACATATTATTCCCCAACCCACAGCTAAGCCAACCCCCCTGCACACATAATTAGAAAGGGAGAGAAAAAGTTCACATGATAGATCTTATATATTCTCGCTCTTCTACAGCATACATTCTGTGCCTTCTGTCAGATGCCCTGCTATTGTGATATGGGCAGTCAACACCCATGAAGCCTGGGCAGTTCCTATTTGTCAGTAAACATAAATAGACACTGATATATTGAGGCAGAAAGCGGATTGTGTGTTGAGCACAAATTTAAGAGAGCAGCACAATAAAAAGCCTATGGGCATCGGCAGTCACACTGCACACCTGTGATAAATACCACTCTAAAAATGACATATTCCTGCAATTATGCAGGGAAAAATTGGGTCAGAACAATCCATAAAATTTCAAAGCTCCTCTAGGTTTCTATACACACAAACCCACTCTCAACAAATACAGACATCATTCTAAAACAGGAAACAAAAAACATTTATTCTAGATGTAATAAACACGTGTTAAATTGTTAGTCATTTAAATAATAGTGCTATATTCCATCTTCTGCCAGCTAGACAGACAAAAGACAACATCTTGATTCTGATTAATGTGTTAATGTCTTCAATTTGCAGCTAATTTGAGTGATACAATTGTCTGGCTCATTAACAATTCATAAAGACTGTGACAGCTATACTTCTCTTTTTGCCACAGTAAAAGGTTCAAATATTAATGATTTATTTGCTTAGATTTGAAAAGTATTTTGCAAGGGAAACGCATCGAGTGGTTATAAATATCCCTCAAGCCATTTTTTCCACATTCACATGGTTTTACTCCAGGAAATAGACACAGCACTTGAATCATTACACTCTATCTTTTTCTCATTCTGTCCTCTTTCAGTGACATTTCTGCAAGTTAAAATATTCATAATGCTTTTTCTCTTTATATGACTCTGCGCAAAAGAAAAGGAAAGAAAGAAGAGGGAAAGGGGAAAGAAAACTCACAGGAAGCAACGTGAAGTGTGTGTTTGGTAAAGAAGAATGAACAGGAGGCATGAATAGTGCAATGGAGAGATGGAGGGCAGCGGAGAGGGCAGAAAGTGGAGGGGTGTCTTTGAACACCTGTCTATTCTCTCTCTCTTCCATCAAGACGAGAGAAGAACGGAAAGGATCTCCCACATACTTCAAAGGGAGAAGCTCAGGGGGGAAAAACGCAATTTGTGTGAGCTCACACACACACACACACACACACACACACACACACATGACTAAAGAGGACACACACAAAAAACACCAACGTGCTAACAAGATTCAAAGGTTTCTGATAAAAAAAAAATTCACAAGCAAACTCACAAATCTACAAAAATATCATTCTCTTTTCCTAGTGACCGCTGTAAAGAACTTTTGGAAATACAAGCTAAATATAACTTGTTGTTATGTTTCTGGCGACTATTCAGCTTTTAACCTGATTTCCAAAAGCAGATTAAAGCAATATTCTGGTTTGTAGAATAAAGAATAAAAAAATTGAGAATAAAATAAAATGGTGGCAAATGCCTCTATTAATTTTGGGTAATTTAAAAACTCCTTTTTAAAAAAAAAAAAAAGGTACAAGATGGTGCCACAGACGGCAGCCTCATTGTCTTGCTCTCCAGTTTTTGTACTGTTTTTGTTAGTTTTTCCTGTTTTTTGTTTGTCTAACATGATAATTTTTACCAGGGGTGAACTGATAAACATTCGGCAGAACACACCACACAGTCTTCTACCGGATTTTGTTTATTCGGACGTTTTGCTGAACGTTGTAGTCAGCGGAGCAGCTGTGCTGATCAAGCACTTTAGGACGCGCAGACGGGGGAAGAGCACCGGCGCGCTCATGAAGCTCAGACAGCGCGGATTCAGAACGGCGCTGCCTAGCATCCATCTTGCAAATCTCCACTCTCTACACAACAAAACGGACGAACTCCTTCTGCTTTCCCGGTTAAACAAGGACTTTTCAAACTCTGCTGATCTGTGTTTCACGGAAACCTGGCTGAATGACACCATTCTGGACAGCGCATTAAGTCTGCCGGGTTTTCAGCTGTTCAGAGCAGATCGTGATGCAGAATCAACGGGGAAATCGTGCGGCGGCGGGACATGTTTCTATATCAAAAAAAGGTGGTGTACAGACATTACAGTGTTAAAGAAGATGTGCTGTCCAGATCTAGAAGTACTTTTCATCAGCTGTAAGCCTTTCTACTCGCCGCGGGAGTTTTGCTCGTTCATTCTCGTAAGTGTTTAAATTAATCCACAAGCGCACATCAGCTTTACAGAAACTCAGCTTTACAGAAACTCGCTGATCTGATCACAGAAACTGAATAACAACACCCTGACTCTGTTATTATCATTCTCGGGGACTTTAATAAAGCAAATCTCTCCCGTGAACTGCCAAAATACAGGCAGCATGTTACCTGTCCCACCAGAGACAGTAATATATTGGATCACTGTTACACAGCAATAAAGAATGCATATCGCTCTGTCCCACGGGCATTTATTTATTTATCACCCTACATTCTAGTATATCTATAGCAGACCTGTACATACAACTTATTATTATTATTCTATATATATATATATGTGTGTATATTATTCACATCTTATTTTTATTATCTGTGTGTTGTTGTTGTTGTTGTTGTTTCTGAGTAGTGGAAGCTGTGACACTAAAAAAAATTCCTTTATATATACCTCAATCAATAATGTAGTTTCTGATGTATCCTGAAGAACAAAACTAGATGGAGACATTGGGATGGATGCCCTGAGCCACACCAGAGACCTCTGGATCAGTGTGGATGAGGTTTCATCACCTATTTTCACTGTGTTGTAGAATCCAGTTACAGAAGGAAAACCTAAGTTTGAAGAGCAGCTCAGAAAAAGTGACACCCGAGGGGGAAAAGCAGCTATATAGTCTCTAACTCACTTCCTGACACATAGTACATGTCACACATGTGTAGATGTTTAAAAGCAGAGAGCAGAGCCAGAGAAATGACTCACCAGCAGGGCAAAACCAGAGTATCTAGCCAGAGTCACAGACGAGTTCCATTTGAGACCTAATCTGTCTTTCCAAACATTGCCAATGTACTTCTAGTAGTCATTATTCAAAACAACCGAGGGAATTATCCTTTTTTTCTGACTAGCAATGGAAATCCCTCGAACTAAATAAGATGTACTCTTACATGACGTTTCTTTTTCTTGAAAATGTGGTTTCAAGAAGCTGCCATGATGAAAACCTGAAGAGCAAGTTAAAGGAGTACTACAGAGGACAGATAAAAAAATATTATAGTCTACAGTTTTACTGTAATCTACAGAGTTCCAAAAAAAAAAAAAAAAAAAACTCATAGCATGATGGCTGTTTCTTAGTGCATGCTCTCCAGCCATATTAAAAGATGAGCAAATAAAAAACATCACTTTTACACATAATATGAACATGAGTCATTCATAAAATTAATGGTTTAATTTTCCTCCATATAATTGCATTTTGAAAGAGTTTTGAATACATTCCCAGTGACAAAAACACACAGCCTTAAAGGGATAGTTCACAAAAAAAAATGTCATAATTTACTCCTCATGTTACTCCTCATGATCCAAACATGTATGACTTTCTTTCTTCTGTGGAACATAAAATAAGATACTTTGGGGAAAAATGTTGGTAACCTAATGTTTGAAATAAATAAATAAACAAACAAAACGCTGAGACATTTCTCAAAATATCTTCTTTTGTGTTCCACAGAAGAGAGAAGGTCATACAGGTTTGGAACGACATGAAATTAAGTACATTTTTGAGTGAAGCTGGTCTAAGAAGACCAGTCTTCCAGTGTGGAAAAGCTGGTCTTTAGTTAGTCTTACAGGTGCCCAAAACAGCTCTAAAACCAGGCAAAAAAAAAAAAAAAAAGGTCTGTAAATCAGCTTAAGCCAGTTTCACATGTATTTTTTCCATCATTGATATTGTTTAAATAACATTCAGACTAATTTAATAATGCTTTCAGTTACCGATAGATTGTTGTACTCTAAGCTCTATTTAACATATTTTAGCATATTTAAATCTATTTTTTTTTTTTACAGAATTCTGCTGATTTTCTCCCACAATCAGTGCTGAAAACATGACAAAAATGTGGTGATTTCCACCGAGAGTGATCCAAGAGCAAAACAAGATGATTAACAGAGATGATTAGTACACTAATGGAGGCTATTAAGGAGAGAAAGAGAGAGAGAGCAGCAGAATGAGAAGAGGATGGGGATTTGAAGGGGAAAAAAGCGTTTAAAATGAACAGAGATGATGTACAAGTAACTACAAATGCAATGTCATCGGTGCGTCCACAGAGCTTGGGTCGAGTGGATTAAGATAAATCTTTTCATAACTCTGAGATCTACAGTACTTAAAAACACAACGCATGTGTGTCAAACAATGTATGCTTGAGCTCACTTTCACCTCTGTGACACTGGACTGACACTAATGCACTCACTCACTCACTTAAGACATCTATCATCTCAACATCCTCCCTCTCTCCCCTTCATTCTCTTCTTACTTTTTATGTGTATCATATTTCTTAGCAATATTAAAACCCAATGACACCCATAGTCAGCATGAGTTGGTGCACTATGGGAAGTGCACTCGTTGGCGTGCTCAGGTTTGTGTGTGTCTGTGTGAGAAAGAAATATGGAGGGGGCACTTGTGACTCCACACAGAAAATGGATGCTCTTTGTTAGGGAGCCATAATTCATAGTGCTATAATTGATTGGGGAGTGTGAGGATTTACAACCAGAAAGAAGGAAAGAAATAAAAGAGAAACTGCTGGTAGAGACAGAAAGAGAACACAGAGTGAAATAGAAAAAAGGAAGCAAATGTGTCTAAATAGGACATGATAATGATCTCTCATCTCCTCTGTCATATCTTTCATGTGAAGTGCGAATGAGCTCCCCAGTGACAACGGAGTCACTTTAACACTGTTTTTTTTCTATCTGATTAAATCAGATTTGGATTGAATAAGACAATGTCCCTAGATAATGTTATCAATGACAGAGCTTGTCTTAACTGTGCACAAAACAGGGTTTCAAGCTGATTCTTGTAACCAAGAAGGATCTATTTGTCAGCACCAGGACACGGTGGGTAGAGCAGATATTGCCCACACATAAAAGCATTTGTGTTTGCAGGGACGCAAGTCTGAATTAGGTCTGTGTCATGGCCAATGTCGGACCCTCTGTCTGTTTGTCTTCACAATTCTGTATATATAATATTAATGGTTCAAGTGGTTTTTGAGTTACAGATTGGATAATTTTCAGATCAGCAAGAAAAAAAAAATCATATTAATGTGACTTTGCTTTCCATTTATTACCTAAAGCACACTTTAAGTACTTCTTCAATACCACAGCAAAAAGTTCTAGCCGAACTAAGAAAGTTCAAACATGATTAAAGGCAAAAATACACATATTACAAGCATAGATAAATACAATATAACGAAGTCAGAAAATAAAATAATGTCTAACAGTACAGAATATTCAGGTACAGAAATTTAATAATTAAGTGTAAAATAACACTGCGTAGTGGTCACTGTATAAATTAAATGTAGATTAATCTTTGTTAAAGCTGAGTTTTGTTGTTTGATTAACATTAATGACACAGACAGCAGCAGGTATTTATAGAATGCTGTCCCTTTAAGACCTGATGCATGGATCTAATATAATAATACACATCAGATTTCTTTCTCAACTGTTTTTGTTCACCTAAGACATAATCAAATGATTGTCAAGATGGATATTCTGACATAATTTTATGTTTATATGTTATGTGTATATGTTCTCTTTCGCCTCTTCTTGCGCCAGAATGGTTTAAATCATTTAAATGTAAATTAGCAAGACAAAACATGTACAAATGATAAACCTTCAGTCCATAGCATCAAAACCTTTGAAATTCAGACTGCTATAATTTTGTGTAGTTTATACAATATTAGATTCCTGATTTCTCCTGAACTGAAGTTTTGAAACTCCCTCTCAATCACACACACTGTGAACACACTGCAACACAAAGCTGCTGTAGCTGCAGCAGTTTACTAGAGATTACCACAGTTTGCCATCACTGGCCCAGTCCAAAGAGCTTTTATAAACCATCTGACATTTAGACTCCTGCCCTGCTTTAAAGGAATAGTTCACCCAAAAATGAAAACTCGCTCCAAGATGTATATCAGTTTGTTTCCTCAACAGAATAGATTTGGAGAAATTTAGCATTACATCACTTGCTCAGGTGCCATCTGGATTGAGAGTCCAAACAACTGATAAAAAAAAATACAAAAAAAAAAAAAAAATAAAAAAAAAAACCACAATAATCTACTCCAGTCTCCAGTCCATCAATCAATACTTTTGGTTTTTTAACACAACTGTGAAGTGAAACGCTGTGTGTTTGTAAGAAACAAGTGTGTGGATAATTGTAATGTTTTTATAAGCTGTTTAACTCTCTCTTGGGTCAATATCAAACGCTGTCCACCAGCTGCTTTACATACTACAGTGCATGTCATCCTCATAGACTGAACCAGATTTGACACTTCTCGCTGTGAGATGTTACTTCCCTCTCCCACCAAGGCACTTGCAACTTCCCGGACACATCTGGGGGGACACACAGGTATACATGGTTTAACACTTCGAGGACGATCAACTGTCATTCCTGTCTCGCTGTAGCACTGTCTTAGGCCTCTTATATTCCAGACATTGCACTTTATTGCTCTGGCCACATCTGCACTCCTCATGACTCCTTCTAGCAGGACTATGGCATGCACTGTACACACAGGTGAGCAGGATGCCTAGGCATCTATTTTCTGGAGTTTTTCAGAGTCAGTAAAAACGTCTTTTTAATGTCCTAAGTTATTTTAACTGTGAATTTAATCGCCTACCACCTGTAAACCATAAGTGTCTTAAGGACTGTTGAACAGGTGCATGTGCAATATTTTTTAATCCAATAAAGATCTGTAAAGCTTATGGATTTTACAAAATTACCTTTAAAATACAGTATCCTGAAAATGGGGTGTGTATTTATTTATTGGTTTATTTATGCTGTTAAACACACGCGCGCACACACACACACACGCACACACACACGCATGCACACACACGCACGCACACACACGCACACACACATTGACATTTCTGTAATAATTGACAGATCACAGCTGAATTCTGGTTGAGAAGAAAACATTAAGAGGAGAATATTTCTTGATTTATAGAACGTACATCTTTAACCGTGAGAAGATCTTGCCTTGATTTCCCACATCAAAGGGATTTTTCAACATATGACTTTCCAACTGGCCATTTAACTGTACGTATTAACTGGCAGACATAGTTTGAATGTATATGTGAAATTCTGTGCATGTGTACATTACACCAGTAAATACTTCCTCAATGTGCACCTTCTTTTTTTCTATGACTCACTGGGACCATAAAATAGAAAAACAAAGAAAAACCATTTTTCTTTGATTTGACATGACCACTTTCATTGCATCTTTTTCTCCCACATTTCTATTAACCATATCAGATGAACTACAAAAATGAAAGAGAACTGAATGACTTCACAATCATTGCCGCCTGTCCTTTGTTGAGTACGATGCTGCCTGGCTTTGTGCTTATTGCTTGAAGATCTTTAGTGTGCAGGTTTAAAAAGTTTGTGACTTTTAAAGTAAATCTAATTAATGATGGTCTGATAACATAATGTAGGTACATGAAAGAAGTCTATGACTCCTGCTTCTTATCAGACAGTGCATAAAATCAGTGCAATGGAGGTACTGCTAAGAAACAAGCGGTAGACATTTAACTCAGTAAATCAATATAAGTCAGCTTCTAAAATATTGGTAGACCTGTACTTTTGAGTTCAAGCAGTTTTCTACTTTGGCAGAAATTGCAGCTCCTAGACTGAAATGGAAGGGGAAGCTCTATTTTTCAAAATTCAACCACTGTATATCATAAAACTAGCCCTATTTCACCCAAGAGCAGCCTCTGCCATCACCATAACTCCCATGAGCCTTCAGTGGATGTAATGACACAGAGGGTCAAGGATAAGGAAGAAAAATTGAGTCATGAGGGAATTTGACTGGTTAAAAGAAACATGATGTAAGCTTTATCTAAATCTCAAGGGTAAACAATGTCCACGAGTGCGAGAAACTTTACACGACCACTATGGACACTATTATATGGCTTGCTACTCTTGTCCCTCTCTCGGCTTGTGGGGAATAAGCAGAACAGGACACTATAGAAACTGCAATGACTGCCATCTGCAATGCAGCTAACAAAGATTTTGTGCCGAGAAACAGGGTCTGTAAGTTCACACTTGACTAAACCAAAATGTATGTCTCTTTGATGATAATCTACTTAACACAATGAGAATCTATTTCCATGTATAAGTATGCCCTGGAGCGCAAGTGCCTCACCAGCAGAGGAAGGGTGACAACATTAGAAACAACTGTATCTTCATCCACATTCCCATGGGCCTGACTGATGCCACATCCATCTGTCATCCTGCATCCGTTGCACCAATTTATGACCTCACACACTGTATATGTGTGTGTGAGAGAGAGTTACGTCCTTTGAATTCACTGTACATCTCTCTCTTTCTCTGTATCTTAGCAGAGAACAACAAGCCAGTCGCCACTGCTCACCTCATTAAGCGACCAGAGGAACAAAAACACTCACACAGACCAACACACACAATAATGATTCTAGTTTAAACCTCTCTGCAGGTTAAGAGCTTGATTATAGCGCTTTGGCTGTCAAAAGCCATTTTGGCTCGCAAAACTGGTAAACACGGCAATTTGGGCTTTCTTGTTGATTTGATTCCCACTTGCTTCATGGAGTGGATGAAAAGCAGAGGGAATGAGTTGCTGCTGCACATCCACTGATCATGTGGAGATGAATGTTTAGTGCTCTAGTTCAGTGCTTTTCGTTTTTTTGGTTGGACCAACAAATAAATGCATTTAAGGGATGATGCACAATCAGCCGTTTTAGCAAAATTAACCCTGACAGATCTGTGATGTGTACTGTTGACTCTATGACTCTCTGCAGGTCTAAAAGGTCTGCAGGATGCACCATTCGCAAATTACTTTGAAATGAGTTAGTAAACAGAATAAATAATTGCAATATGTAAAAAAGTCAAAATAAAATAATTTAAAATTCAAAGAAATTCCTATAACTGGATTTTTTAAAAAATATATAAAATCAAAGTCTGTCAAGACAAGAATGTAGACAGATGTATAGAAACACCTAGGAAAGGGTGTAATTGTCTGGGTGTTTGTGGTTGAGAGGGTGCGCAGGTGTTGGCAGCTTTTTACACAGATAATTTTAAAAATCACTGTTTATGCTCACAGGCTTCCTTTCAGTCACAAACACAAACACACAACTTACCAAGCCAGTACTCTCCAGTGATTTTGCCAAATCCTTCCCTGTAGGAGTCCCACTCCCTGAAGAAGTTCACAGACCCATCCTCCCTCCGCTGGATTACCTGACAAAAAGCAGAAACAGAATATTGATTAACCACAAATTTGTGTCAAAACCTTGTTAGTGGGTTGCATGATAGTAGATATTAAGTTTTTTTTTTTTTTTTTTGAATGAATTAACGCCTGAAAACAGGACAATGTTCTGTTGTGTTCTGCTGTATAGCTTGATTCACAGAGTAATTGTTTCTCATGGGGACGTAAGAGATTTTCAGCATTTACAGGGGTTAGTCTGTGATTTTATTCCCGTCTGAATTCAGAATGCCTGTTTTTTAGACAAACACCAAGATCATGTGATAATTTAACTGACGTCCGAATCCACATCTCTGAGTTTACAAGAAGACATCGATTCAAAATTCAGGGTTTAAATGCTTTTTGACCACTGATGAACATGGTAGGGTAACTGTTGCACTTCACCGTAATTTGAATGCATATTTATTATTGAAAAAAACAAAAACAAAAAAACAACTGAAATGCTGGAAAGTATTTACAAGAACAATATTTCAGAACAGCTCCACCACAATTTTAAAATACAATTTTAAAATATGTATTATATGGGCCTAAAATTACATACATAAAAATATAAACCAAGCAGCTTTATGTTTGCCTTATGTAAATAAGAAGTTGCATTATTTCTGCTATTCTCCACATTTTTAATGACATTCACCATTTTGAGAGATAAAATGCAAGACAGAAAACCATTTCAACTATAGTGTATCTATTTTCCTATATTTTTAAACAGAAGATTTAAATGATCAAATAATAAATCTGATATTACTAAATATGAATCTATTCTTATTATTCCAAGCATATGACATTCATTTACAGCAGACAATCATGCGACTGGCCACATGAGCAGTGCATTCTTGGGTTTGAAGGATCACAGAACTTGCTTCTCCAATGTGAATAAATCACCATTCGAATCCATGAGTTTTATCACTGAGGTGCCATGCAATTTATTTTTACATATGTCCACATGAGAAACAATTACCATCCGAATAGGGCTTATGATGTATGTGTGTGAGCTCATGTGCTTTTGAATAAAGTAGGGTGAATGTATGTATGATTTTAAGACTCTTCCTCAGAGTAACTCTCTCAGCAGAGACTGATATGAGACCTGAACAAACATAATGATGGAAGGGCTCAGAATTGTTGTCTTAAGTATAATATCATTTAATGGAGTATGATTTCTTGAAGTATGATATCTTGAGCTAGTCAAGACTGACTCAAAAGTGTAGAACTTACAGAGATCGTAATCTATTTGAGACAGTCACATACCGTACAGAGCCATGTAAAAATTTGAGTTCACTTCTATTTTGCATTCTTTTAATTTTTTAAACTATATAACCAGTTTGTGTCACTTTGAATAAAAAGTGAATTTAAAAATAGAACAGGAATTCCAGAATGTCTCAGTAACTGGCCTGTCTCCCTTTTGCCTTAAATGACAGCAGCACTTGAGCTGCACGAACTCACAAATTTGTGTAAAAATCATGATGTAAACTAAAAACAGCAACTTGAAATTTTGGATCGACATCTTATATTGGAAAAAAGCAATCCACTAAACAATCCTAGTATAAAACTCTATCCCCTAACAAACCCCTAAAATCATTAACACAAACCCAAAAATCTGAATTGTTGGTTTAAAGGTTGTTGAAGGATAAAAACATGTTTACAGTGAGGTTCATTTTGCCAGTATACAACAAGTATAGAAGTTGAACATTTGAATTAGAGTTCAACTTTAAGCAAGAAGGACATTAAAGACAATGTGTCTTAAGAAAGAGCAATAGAGGACGTGCACAGAATAAAAGAGTTAAAATGTGCCAGCCCATAATGAGTCTGTCAAAATCACTGACACTGGCTTTGATTGTGGCTGTGTGAGATTTTATGTGTGTTTTTTTAAGACACAGAAGGGCATTCAGTGCAGTATGGTAATCAGAAACAACACTCAGGGGTCTGTGTTTGTTCTTCTGCGTTATCTTTAATCCCTCTGGGTAAGTGGCATGTTTGCAAAACTGATAATTACTTTAATTTGATTGATGTATGAAGACGTTTGAAGCCTTTTACCAACTAATTTGCAGTGTACTCTGCATTAATTACTCTGTAAAAGTCTAGAAAACAGATTCTGTGGAGTGATGTCAAATATGGATGCAAATGGCAACCACATCACTGAATATCTGTTTATGGACAACACATTGCGTCTAATGCATTTCATTTCTCCTATCATAGTAAAATGTATGATCAGTTGAATTCATAAGCAGGTGGACTTTGTTTTCTGTTGAAATTTGGAAGAGAAGTGAGACGGGGAGGGAAAGGGGTCGATCCAGTACAGGATGACAGCTGTCAGTCATCTTAAAGGTTTCGCTCTCTCCCGCCCTGTAGCTGCCCTAGAGGCTCCTGGGAGATCAACCCTGCCTCCACAGAACTGAGGCAGACACCACTGTCAAGGTTGAAATTACACATGCATCCACACACACATTCAATCACGCCTGGGTGTTATCTTGCCTTTTTTTCCACAGATTTAAGGCAGGCAAGTAGTGAAGGTCAAAGGGGCATTGACCATCACTGTCTAACAACAGTGTCATCAGAGGCAGAGAATCAGACAGAGAGAGGGTGAAATCAGAATCGGTCAGCCCCTTTCTCACTGTCCCTGTCAACTAACAGCTTTCAGGAATGAAGCAATATCTCTTCAACAAATGCAGGTAAAAGAACAACAGCTTTTATTTGTAATGTAACACCTTTACCTAAAATGTTTATGGTTAGTTTCCCTTATTTTTAAAGAGATAAAAAAAATAAAAAAATAAAAAAAAACTGTGGAAATATATATATGAAGAGTTTGGTTCCAAAACGCTATAAATCCATTTTGATTAATTTGAGTAAAAATGTGCTTTCTTTATCAAGAAAGTGGCAAGATGAAAACCAATATTTTCTGTTTCAAACTTTCACATAGCATCTTTAGGTTATAATAACATTAAAAATTCAAATCCAGATTTTGATTTTCACAGATTTATTATAAAATTGTATTATTTTTTTTTACCAAAATGCAATAAATCCATGATACATTTTTCTTTTTCTTTTTTTTCAAAATGCAATAAATCCGTTGAATCAATATGAAAGTTATTTTTCATATTGAAACTGTTGAAAATACACAACATAGTAAGTTGATCCACATATGACAACCTCTGAACTTGGTCATAATCTTATACACAGGCACTGGACTAAAAATACATTCAATCAGTCATCACTCCCAAAATGAATTCAACAGGTCATCTTGTTTGCTATAAATTAATTACAACAATAAAATAAAATTTCATCATGAACAAGAACATGAACAACAGTATCACATTAGACCACAGAAATTCCAAAATTACATTTCCCTTACATTCAACTTCCAAAAGTGCATTCATCTTTGCCATGTTACATTCATTTAGTTGACTAGTGCTATATGCTGTAACAAAAACATAAATGGCATTAATAAAAACACTAACACTGACAAGCTACGCAATATCGCGATCATAATCGAATGCGATTCACCTGCGATTATGAACGCGATATTGCGTAGCTTGTCAGTGATCTACGGCTCTGTGTATTAATTGCCGCTCCATCTGAAAGCACGTGATGGAGATTTACCGGTAGCCTACTATTAATCACAGAATCGGCTTTACTGACGAGATGCACATGACAATCACATGCGATTTATCGTGCAACCCTTGTTTGTTGATCACAAAGTACAAAGTAGATGAGGAAAACTAGGATGCCGGGTGTATTCAAAGCGCCTCCATTACTGTCTAGAGTGCGTGGAATGGTGCGCTGTGATTGGTTGAGCGGATATATCGAGTTCTGCAGAGAAAGGAGACTGGCATTTGTCGCGGTTTGGAAAAAAATGGAGAAAACATGACCTAATAACTCGGATATCGCATTTTGCATAAAATTAAAAATTGACTTTTCAATACCGACCAAATACAATACTGATTTTGGCGGAAACTAATTTTTTATTTTTTAAATGGCGTTTATCGCGTTTTGGAACCAAACTCTTCATATATATATATATATATATATATATATATATATATATATATGAACTTTATCAAATATGGCTACATAAACCTCAAATGTCACCATGCCTAATCATATGAAGTGAGAAAAGATGTTTGCCAATACTTTGAGGTTTGTGTTGCCATATTTGATGTAGTCTATGTAAATTTCATTCTGTTCATCATGAAGAATGCACCAGTTGTGTCATATGAATTACATTTTATCCTTTTTGGAGCTTGAAAGATTTGTATTAACAGTAATATGCACAAAACAGCTGAAATGTTGTTGTATGTTATTAGAGATGAGTGAATCCTGGAAATGTAGGAGCATAAATATGAATGTAATTTCGCACACAGCTATTAATAATAATTCACTCTAGAAAATGTTAGTTTGTAGACTATATCTATTATTCAGGTGGGGAAAAAAGTTACAGGAAGGCTCAATGAGCTGTTTCATGTCATTCACACAATTAAAAGACATGCTGTCACCTCATATAATATTAGCCTCTTGACACCCTGGTGTTTACAGTAATTGATCCGAAACTCTTACAGTGCAGTGATCTGTGAATCTCGCCCTGTGGTCTTTGTGTCATGACTGTGCCATTTCACCGCAAATGACAAAATGCACCCAAAATGTCAGTCGCTGCTGACCAGACTAATTAAAAATTCTCTTTTAATTAAAGTCCCCACCGAAGGATTATAGCAGCTGAGGGCATCGTTGTGGTGGTGTCTGCTCTGTGTGGTTCTTCAGTACAGAGCCCTTCTGAAATCAATATCATTTTCTTCCATATGATAAAAAAGCGAAAATGATTTGTCCTCCCTCAAGGAGGGCTCTGTTGTGTTTGCTTATAGCAGGTCAGTTCCTCAAGTGCTACTTGACATTTAATGTGTCACTTGGGTTATGGTTTTTACATTCCTCAGAGAATAAAAATGAAAAATTAAGCCTGCATTATTAAAGTTCTGAGTTTATTCCATTCATTAAATTTTCAGAAGACCCAAGTCATGACTTCACGGTTAAAATTATAATTTGTGTAAGGTGAATTATTATTTAGTATTCATTAATAGCTATGTCTAATAAAACTGAACTTTAGAGAATTTTCCTGGTCTTACATTTAGCCTAGAGATTCACCCGTCTTTAATAAAAATAACTGAAATATGGGCTCTGTTCTTATTGGGCTGTCAGTAAGAGGGAGGAAAATGAAGTCACTTTTTTTATCAGTTTGAACTATTTGTTCATCTTGAATTCCTCACACTTTCATCTGTCTACGTTACTTATCTTCACAGTTATTGTAGACCAGTAATCAGTCTCACTTGAACTGTGAGAATCCCGCTTACATATTGCATTCACTTGTAAATCCTTTGTATTCCAAATACAACAT